>OX243828.1:5907364-6029124 GCA_945859605.1 Lumbricus rubellus
CGCGACAGCCTATTTAAAGAGTCACGAGTTGCTTAAGGAAGTTGAAACTTTGCGTTGTGCACAGTTCTGTATAAGTAACGTTAAAGACAATGACATTTTCCAATTTTGGACTGGTATGCCTTCTTATGGTGTATTCTCTGCATTGCTCACATATTTAAGACCACGTGCAGAGTCTATAGATGCAATATTGGAAAGGTAGTTCGAAGAGTTCTAATCAGCATTATAACTTACACTTTGCAAGTAAGCCTGGTCGTCAGCGTAAATTGTCTCTTGAAGATGAGCTATTTTTGACTCTGGTTCGCTTACGCACAGGACTGCTAATGGTTGATTTGGCTGCATGTTTTAGTATATCTATTGCTTCCGCAAGTTCAGTATTTACAACTTGGATCAATTTGTTGTATGTGGAACTGAAAGATTTGTGCTGCCTGCCTAATATAGATTCCATGCTTGTCAATAGAGCTAAAAGCTTTGATGATTTGCGTGATGTACACACGGTTATGGACTGCACAGAGCTTTTCACCGAAAAGCCTTCACATTTAGCTGAACGTAAACATACATTTTCAAATTATAAGCATCATCAAACTTTCAAGTTCCTAGTTGTACTGTCAGTACATGCTCAGCCATGTGTTATCTATGTTTCATGTATGTATGGAGGTCGTGCATCTGATAAGCTAATAACTTCTAAGTCAAGATTTTCTCGATTATGCTAAAGAAATTGGGAGTAAAATCATGTGTGATAAAGGTTTTGCCGGTAACTATAAAATGATGCCATTGGGCATTGAACTTGTTATGCCGGCATTTAAGGGCAGTGATAGGTTGCAGTTTACGACATCAGAAATTCGCAAATCTGCAGATATTTCCCGGTGTCGCATTCATGTGGAGCGTATAATGTAGCGAATTAAAATTTACCATATCTTTGATGGAGAGCTAATGCAAAACCAGAAGTTTATTGCTGAGCAGATTTTCACTGTTTGCGCGTATCTAACAAATTTCCAAAGACCAATTCTGCGTTAAAAATTACACTTGGCTAATGACAGATAGCCTGCTCCTGAAACTTGGTTTACTGTTTCCGTTGTTACGGCTCATAAGTTGTTTAGCTTTTGGTTTCTATCAGTTGCATGTGGATGTTAGAGATATTGCAATGTATGTAAATGACATGTTGAAGTGTGTTTGCTTGAGTAAAAACCTGTTGTACAATTATATATCAATCTTTTATTCTCCAAATGATGGTAGCACAGTAACAAAACATAAAAAGTAAATAGAAAAAGAAATGCAGTATTCACAGGACAGCACACCTGCCTGCATAATGCTAATTACAGAAAACATTGTCTAAGGTTTCCTTAATACAAATATAATTATGTCTGCATAGATTATGCACACACAATTATATGTTGTATAGGCTACAACTATATATAAATAAAATTATACACACAATTGTTTCTATAAGCTATGTATATGTTATAACTTTTGTTTTACCATTTTCAATCGTTCATTCCAAGACAGTGGTGACACACAATAAGAAAGTGTACAGAAAATAATAAGAACTCAAGCACGATGCAAATCTGACAACAGCATTGTTGTGTGAAAAGCATTTCTGGATAAAACGTAATCTGGATAACCAACAGTCTGTAATATTATTTTCATGCATGAAATGCAGTACAGATGCAACACTACTATGGGAGACTTTAAAAATTGCAATTACTTTTCGTTACTGAATTTAATATTTAACCATTACATGAAGATTGTTACTAACTAAATGTTTCGTGCATCACCTTTTTTACTACAACAATGAATAAAAGTAATAGGCAATTAACAGTATTTAATGTAAGAGACTATCATTTACATGTAATAAAAATAAGAAATTGACTGAAAATGGTAGAACCACAACATAAGTCGTATAATGTTATCTCAAGAATATCTACATTCATGGGCGTCCACTGTCTACACCAAAGAAACCTTGGAGCAAATGCTCTATTCAAGAAAGGAGAGGGAGCTCTCTGTGTGTGTGCCACCATTTTAAAGGGGAGGAACTGGAAGGGGGGAAGAATAGAGGGGAATGACTTAGGGGGTCGACATTACCATTCATACTGCTTGACTTGAACCTGTTAAGGGTCTAACTATTAACCTAACAATCTCCATGTAATTTAACTAAATGAAACCCTTCGAGAGCTGCAACTTAGCACAACGCGGGTGTAAGGATCTACATCCTAAACAAACATAGGCTTTATTCAAAGTTCTAGACTGAATACTGCGTTGAAAGCCTTCGCAAAAGTAATGAAAACGACTATTCGGTGCACATACTAAATTAGCCGAGCATGTCAAAAGTACTGTTTAACATGGCCAATGTCAATCTCTGGAATGCGACGAATATCTTTAGTCCGACCGCTTATTTTCTCGAGCGTCGCCATCGACAACGTAGAATAGAGTTCCAGTTCGTCATCAGTCAATCCGTCATCATAGCGAGGTTTGCTTACCAACGGGTCGTGTACGCCAGTTGTAGCTAGGCCGTACCTCTCACACAACAGAACTATGGCAGTCGCTTTATTAATTCGCTCATTTAGCTGCTCGCACAGACCTATACGTTTACAATCATCAGTCAGAACTGAAATCGGCAACTTTCTTAATTCGCCAACGTGTTTTAGAGTACTGAAGTCCATGTTAGTAGCCTAAGTTTCTACAAAGTACGGCGTACTACGGCATAGCAACCATGTAAACAAAAACTCTTCTAAGCCGGAAACGCGTTGCATTCTGGGACTTGACGAAAACCCGAATAGCAAGAAACCGAGAGTAGCCTATAGCCTCAGTATGAGAATTGTAGGAAAGTAGGCTTATAATTGGGGGGAGGGTCAGACGCTGATTAATGTGGAGTTGGGACGTGCAATGAAGACCACTGAGCTGAGTCCTAAGAAAGACTGGGATATAAACTCCCTAACCCTATGTCAATTCTTACCCTGTGTAGGCCTATATCCTAGCTATATCATAGGCCTAAGTACGAAGGCCTATTTTACTGCATGAACATCGGATAAGAACAATCTCAGATCGAGAATTGCTACTTTTAGCCTATATTTACAGGCTGAGATTTTATCATGGAGATGGAAAGTCATGAATAAAATAGCTTCGCAAAATCAAACAGGGTAAATTTTTGGTAGGCCTACACAAATTTGGTAAACAATCGCCAAATAAAGTATTTTGACTTTCTAACAATATTACCGTGCTATATAAATTCGACCGGAAATAACACATGGTTGACTTAGCAACGGTGCAATACAAGATGGCGGTTGTGGTCATGATTTTGTTGTAAACTGTTTATAAAGCTCTCAGATTCATGATGTAAAAGCGTGGAAAATAATTTTATAGTAGTTTATGTAAATTAAAATTAGTGTGTAATTTAAAATAATCTAAGCACATTTAAACGATGGGAAACTGTTGGAGTCGACGGAATGCAAGTTCTGAGGCGCGTAACAGCAACTTAAGGTATTTGTCTTTTTCTGTTTACATCTAATGCAATCAGTTTTTCTGTTGTGACTATTGTCCTGTACTATATATTCCTTTATGACATAATCGCATCGGCAAAGCGCAGCACGTTAGAAGCTGCGTCCATGTTTTTCTCTGGGTGATATCACTGGGTACATTAACGAACATGTTATTGAATAAATTACTTTGTGTCAACATATATAATTGGGCACTTTTTCAACGTTTAGGAATATTTGAACGACAAATGATACAGTAATGCGTAAAATTTGCATTGCAGTTCTGCAGACCTGTTGTAATCGATACCAAATGTATTAAAATTAATTATTAATTTTACATTCATTCTGAGAATTTATATATACCACCGTTAGAAATTGCTCGACTTTTTTGGTCTTGTAATGAAGGTAATGACGATGATGACAGGAGCAAAGGTAACGAGAATTAAAAGTCACAGATCTCGTAGTTTGTAATAATTATTCAGTCACACTTTTCCCAGATGTCTTTTATTTTTCTGTTGACATTTAAATCGTCAATTTAATCATCTTGAAACTGCTTCATATTTTTTAGGAATGTAACTGTGGCCGTTCTGGGTCTTGATGATGCTGGAAAAACTGTTACGGCGCAAGTTCTTAAAGGAGGTAAGCATAATATAATGAGCGACCAAAAGTATAGACTACAGTTTGTTATTCAACTATGAATGTTAGGTGTAATGTAAAACTTACACAGAGTGGCAAATGTCCAGGTTAATTAGCAGTGGTTCTAACACAACCTTATGAACCACTAAAACCTTGTTATTTACCCTTGTTATGTTATGTTACCCACATTATGTTATGTTATAGTGTTATCCTTGTTATGTTACCCATGTTTTGTTATGTTATGGTGTTAGCCTTGATATGTTATTTTACCCTTGTTATGTTAAATACAATCTTTCTACATGACATCGGTCAGGCCCTGTCCATGTATGGTAGTGACTTATCTGCTCACTGATGAAGATTTTGATGATTGAGAAAGTTATGGCAGCGCAGTGCTTTTGTGATTTAAATAGTGTGTTTGTGAGAAAGAAGGAAAAGAAAAAGGATGATGAGGAGGTGAGATGATGGTGGTGGTGTTGGCGGTGGCGGTGACGATGATGCTGACAACAATGACGACGACGGTGAGGATGATGATGAATCGATGATGCTGACAACAATCACGACAATGATAATGAGGATGATGATGATGAAGTTAATGATGATGATGATGTTTTATTTAGATCCTCCAAACGAAGTGGTTCCAACAATCGGCTTCACAAACATCCAGTTCTGCTTCAAGCGGCGTCAAATCTCGATGTACGATCTCGGCGGAGGGTCACGAATCCGCGACATCTGGAAGAACTATTTAGGCGAGGTTCACGGTCTTATCTACGTCGTCGACTCGAGTCATCGCGAAAGGATCGAGGAATGTCGAGAAGTACTGGCGGCCATCTTGGAAGACCTGAAAGTCAAAGGCAAACCGTTGCTTGTGTATGTCTCAATTTGCTCAGTTTGAATTTCTTCTGATTCAATTTATTATTATGTATGTGCACTTGTTATAGTGCCTCTTCAAGATTTGTACTTCGAAGCGCTCACGATTACAGCACGGACACTGAATTGGAGTTTTGCGCTGAAGTGCTGAGCAATTGCGAGTGAAGGACTTGCCCACGGTTCCGGTGCTGTGGCTTGAGGGTGGATTCGAACCTGCAACCCTCCGACTGCTAGTCAACGAACATACCCACTACACCACTATGCCCCATGATTCATAATTCTATTATGATTACTCACCTTCTCCGTCTTTCCTCCTCATTCTTTTCTTCCTCATCCTTCTTGTCCCCCTCATCCTCATCATCATCATCACTATCATCGTCATCATCATTATTAAACTGCTTCTACTTAGCAACCTGACACCATTCTGACCTATCATTGCCTTTGTGTGCTTTTGCACCAGCGCACCACTAATTACCTAATATCTTTAAACAGATCTGAGATAAAAGTTACAAATGATAATAATTGTAGTCTATCTCCTTTTAGCTCTTAGATTTTGGCTGAAATCTTATTCATGAATTTATGTTTAACGTTTGACTGTAGACTTGGTAATAAACAAGATATTCATGGCGCAATGGATACGAGCGAAATCTGTGACCATCTCAAGTTGGATGTCTTAGCGAACGCCCACCAGAGTCTATGTCGCATCGTAAGTTTTTTCGGAAGTTCAATGCTCATTTGCAAACCGGTTTCTTGAGGTAGCTTTTGCACAATGCTGCAGAATGTTTTGGTATTTTTCATATTCTCATCACTTTAGTTGCTATAGGTTTTAAGTGAATAATAATGATAACGATTATTATTAGTAGTAGTACTTAGTAGTTGTAGTATTCATGCATTTCTAATAACCACCGTTAATAGCCAAGCAGCAGTTAAAAGTGAGCAATTTACTCAACATCAACTCAGTGAGTTTCAAATGCTTTTCAAAGGCTCTTTTTGTTACAAGCCGTATGTTCTAAAACCCAGAGACTCCAAAATTTTCAGGTCATGGACTAGCAGGAATTTTTGCCATGCAGGAGAGATTCGTGCCCAATTAGTTCTCTTTATTGCATTATGTTTTTGAATCATCCAAAAAACCTTGGGTGAACCCGCTAAAATTGATGTAAATTTTGTTCTGTTTGAAATATTTTTGTGAAATTTGGCCATTTTGCGCAAATCTGAATTTCCTTCAAGTCTGTAAAATTTGTTTAAAAATTCCTACTTCTTTTATTTATTTTCAAAAAATTTAGGGGATCTTTTTTAATGGCTCACCCTGTATATAATATGTGTTTGTGATCTTTGATGGGAACGCTGTATTATTGCAGGAATGCTGTTCTGCTCTGAGGCAGGAGAAGGGGAGAGTGGACAGCGCCATAAGGAATGGATTTCAATGGTTGCTGGACACCATTGACTTGCACTGGGTGACCCTGAAGGCAAGGGTCGACAGGGATGTCGCTGATCAGAAGGAAGATGAACTGAGGGAGAGAAAAGAACGAGCAGAACGAGTGAGGAAACTCAGAGAGGAAAGGTTGGTTATCACCCTGTGTCGTTTTATCCATGAATGCTTAACAAGTTATTTTATTCTGTGTCTGTCTGTGTCTATGTGTCTCTGTCTGTCTGTCTCCTCTCTCTCTGTCTCTGTCTTTCTCTGTCTTTCTCTGTCTGTCTCTGTCTGTCTGTCTGTCTGTCTCTCTCTCTCTCTCTTTCTCACACACACATTAAACATCATATTGTAGGCCAGCGTACCTCTGAGCAGGTATCTTGAAGAGGTGCTATTTGATATCTCAGAATGAATGAATGAATGAACGAACAAATGAATGAATGAATGCATGAAAATGGTGGCAAAGTTCAGATTTGGTTGGGCAACTTGGTTCGTGCTGAGTCAGTGATTTTAACGGTTCTTTCAGGGAGAGAGAGTCCGCAAAGAACGCAGAGACTGGCGAATCGAAAGACGAGGATGTCGAGATAATTGGCGATCCTTTCACGCGAATCGACAGGATTGAGTTCGCGAGTAAAGTGAGTTGATAGACATTTGCTCGTTCTGTTTTGTGCAGAGATTAAGACTTAAGAGTCAAGTGTTATGAGGAGTTGATGAGATGTGAGAAATTATTATTTACCACATGGAATTGGAATTAACTCGGAATTAGGAATTTTGAATTCATTGAAAATAATTTAACGAAGATTGTATTTATTATTATATTTATTATTTATCATCTCGAGGTGGTTTCGGGTGGTTTGAACCACCTCACCCTGAAATATATGACCCCACAATTTCTTCAAATTCGTTGAGTTTTCACGTGGGTAGCCTATGGTTCGAGCAAGGCTTGTTAAAGGCGCCAAATGTCTTGGAATTTTTTTATGACCACCCTACTTTCCAGGGGCTGGTTACGCCCGCGAGTGTATGGTCAGTTTACGCATTGTAACTGAGCTGGTTAGGAAAAAATAAATCATTCTATTGATGTGCTACTTATAACAGGTCGATGCAAGTCTCAAGATTCAAGACTTGGAGTCGCCTTTCAAGGTCGCAACGACTCAAACTTCGAAGTCCGACTTGTTGGAGGAAGGAAATAAACCGAGTGTCGTGATCTCAAGTTTGAGGGAGGCGCAGACGAGTGACGTAACGGAGAATGTTAAAACGACGGATCGCATGGAAATGGGATTGGCTGGAAATGGGATTTGTGGTCGCACTCCAGATCCGTTGTTGCGTCTGTCTCCAGTTGAGACGATTGAATTGGAAGAGGAGAGGAAGCGGACTCCCGTGAAGACGTCCAACGCCTTGCCACCGATTGAAATGCGTTAGTCTCGTCTTTGTTGTTATTTAATCATTCGTTAAGCGTCTTCATGATATTTTTGTTAAGGCGCTATATAAAGGGTGATGTACATACATGTGCGACGTGTTAAATGCACTCGACTCTTCCTGAAAAAGGTAGAACGTTTCTTGCATGTATTCTGTGGTAATAATAGTAATTAATTACTATTATTATTATTACTATTATTATTATAATTATTCCTAATTTGCGCTTGCTCAAGGTCTCTATAAAGAGTGATCATTGTAGCGTAGACTTAATCAAACCCATACTCTCCACCAAGGCTTTTTTAGCATGCAGTTGTACACAAAATGTGCAGTTCTAAATGGATTTGTGCAGTTGTAAAAGCACCTCTGTACAGTTAAAACTAGCAAAAAAGATCATTGTCCTCCGATTGGAAGTAATTTACCATGGAGAATGGGAGAGGAAAGAAGGAATTGTGCAGTTCTAAATAAAAATTCCTTAAAAATTGCCCTGCTCTCCACATTAGAAGATGCTGTTCCCACAACATATTATTATTATTATTATTATTATTATTATCTGATTTGATGCATTTGTGATTAGCCGCAGAACACGGTGAAAGGAAAAGAAGGAAGCGTCGGAACAAACGCAACAGAGTCGATCCACTCATCATGCCGACCATCACAAATGAAATCGAGTCGACAACCGAGCCAACGAGCGCGCTCGGAAGAAAGCATGTTGACTCGAGCGGTAGTCCTGCCGATCGGAGGGCAACATCTACTGACGACAGCCGTCAACCGGTTGAGAGTGGTGCCATCAATGGAGACATGTCGTCGAAAGTCGCTTCTCGTTTGAGTTCGTTCGAGTCAAGCCCACTACGAGATGGCGCCACTGGTGAGAGAAGCCATGTCCATGTTGTTACAGTTAATCATTGAAGTGCTTTTGATGTGGAGTGATATATAATTATGTATAAATTTTATATATATATATATAATATTATATATATATATATATATAAAATATTATGCAGTGTGTGTATAATACTGTATAATATTATTATATATATATTTATGTATAAACAAGTACATATGTAACATACAGCATTATACACAATTTGTTATACATATATTATTTCATATATATATATATATTATATATATATATATTTATCACATTGTTATATATATTCATTCAGAAATTTATATAGCACCCCTTCAAGAAAAGTCTACTTTCTAAAAACTGTATAAAAAGTATGTACTTATGTGTGTGTGAATAAGTATGTATGTACTTATTTATTTGCCTATAACAATATTCTGATTATGAAATTACATAGATTATATATATATATATATATATATATATATATATACATATACACACACTTTGCTGTCACCATACTATAACTTATGAAGATCATACTCTTTACAGCACCTGCAATTCGTATCACAGTCAAATCAGTTTCTTTGATTCTGCAAAGTAGAATGTTTTAATTATACCTGATGTTTATTTCTTTTATGGGAACATTAGAGCAGAGATAATTGAATGCAAAGATAATCTTTAACTTGTGGAATGACTTGGATCTAATCTATCAACGCATCCATTAATTGTGCCATTATCGTATTGAACAAGACATCCATCAATGCTGGAATCAATTGAGTCACTTCAAAAACAATTATTGTATTCATTTGAATTAACTACATAGAGATTGATGGTAAGCTGGAAAGGAAGGAAGAATTGATTGCTGTCTTGAGCAGTGGTGGACCAGAACTGTTCGAAGGGGTGGGGGGGCAAAATCTTTGGTCTTGGGACAGGGACAAATTTTGTAATTGGTCGCCCCAATAAGTTGATGACCTTTTTTTAGTCATTGGTTTTTGGCTGAGGGAAAAAGTACCTTTTCATCCGCCAAATTTTTTTAGTCTTCCGGCCGAAAAACCGAATGGAGGGGCCACGTCTCATGCAAATTTTTAATGGGGGGGGAGGCAATATGCTATGACACTCCTATTCATATTTCTAATTTCAAGCCGAGTGGGGGCCACATCCCATGGCATTTTTAAATGGGGGGGCCATGGCCGGATTGGCCCCCATGGATCCGCCCCTGATCTTGGGCGCCTGTAGATAATTTTTCCGCCGAGTCGAAACAGAATTGATCACAGTTCAATTTTTCACAAGTGCTTGAAAAATACAAAGCTGGAAAAAATTAAGAATATCGAGTATTTTTCATGGAGGCTTCTGAATGTAAATTTCTCAGTTTCACTTTGCATTAGTGCTTAGACATTTTGTTAAAAATCGAAATGATGAAATTATACAGCTATTTCCCATATGAGGGGAAAAGTGCCCCTATGTGAATGCCTTCATGATTACAAACCATTAGATGCCTTGCATGTGGTTTATGAGGCTGCTGTTCAGTGGCTAAATAAAAATAAAAATAGACATAATATCAATAATTTGCAGTGGTAGTAGGCCTACTACCACATACTATGTATTATCCATCCAATACTACATGTATGTGGTATCCATCCATTACTATAATATGGTATCCATCCAATACTATGTGGTATCATCCAGTGAGCCACTTAAAACCCATGTTGTCTTAACGTTTAACTTAGTTTGCTGCTTCGAACTCCAGTTCAGTGCAGGTGAACTTGTGCATGTCAAGTAGCAAATGAGTTGTGGTGTAGTAAGCAAAATGCGTAAGTACTAGGCATGTACTTGATGGGCACGGTGATGTAATGGACTAGTGGTGGGTTCGGTGCCATGGAGCCATAGGGGAGGTTCCTGGTTCGAATCCACCTCAAGCTGCCGCATAGGGACCTTGAGCAAGTCCTTCATTTTCAAATTTTGCTCGTGCGCTTCGGCGTTAAGCATTGATGCATTGTCTGCGCTGTAGTCGGGAGCGCTCCTGAGTAGAGAGCTTGAAGGGGCGCCATAGCAAATACGAAAAATAAATAAAAGGTAGGTGAGTGAGTGAGTGAGTACATAGTGAGTGACTATTATTCTTTGATAAATCCAAAGCTTTTTAGCGTGCAGTTCTAGTAAAAAAAAGTGCAGATCTAAATGGATCTATTAATGCAGTTGTAGAAGCACTTCTGTGCAGTTAAAAATTGAGAAAACGGTCATTTCCATTCGATTGCGAGTAATAATTTACCACGGTAGATGGGAAGGAAAAGAAAAGATTGTGCAGTTCTAAAAAAATTATTGACTAAATCAACTGCTTATCTGCACTTTGGTGTGCACGCATCAGATAAATTACAGCATGAGTGTTCAGTAGACTTGATTGCATTCACGGTGTGTGATTTAGTTTCCTCGTCTTGCTCTTCATAGATAATAAATTATACGTCGTTTGTTTTGCTGAAGATTTGTCAACGGAAAACCACGACACTTCACGGGCAACGATGTTTGCGCGGCCGAACGGGGACGCGGAGGAAATCATTTCGTGATCTATTCTCGATCGGATGGGGGAAAGAAGTGAAGTGCGTCTGGGGGATAATTAATTGAAGAGCTAGTCATTTTTATAATAATCACTGCACCATGGCCTTTGTTCATTGTTCATCTATACCACAAAGACGTATTTTCTCAAAGTTTTTTATGAGCTTTGTCCTCAAAATGACTGATGCCAAAAATGTGTGTGTGTGTGTGTGCATGCATGTGGACAGCAGAGTATAAATGCTTTCTAGACTAGCTGCTATTAGCAGTGCCGGATTATTTCCCATTAAGCTAAAAATGCGACAATTTATAAGGCCTCACAAACTGCAGAGACCTTGAAAAATATTTTATGGATGGATATTGATGAAAGTTTGAATTATTTCACAAATTAATTTTAAGTGTTGTTTTCAGAGTATACTATGTTCAACTATATGGTAAATTAAACGGTAATAGAGTTCAGACCAAAAAATGACACTTTGTGTGATCAGTAAATTCATACATTTAAAAATATTTGAATTTTTTGGCTTTAAATGCCTGGCAATTAATCAATTAAAAAGCATGTAATGTTTTCAAGTTTGCAAGACCTACTGGTGTAATTTTCTAGCAAGTGACCTCCAAGCTTTATAGCTTAAGGCATCACCAAGTCTAAGTCCGGTACTGACTATTAGTAGTATGATGAGTCTAGACTCTACAAAAGTTTTTGATTTGTGTTTGTCATGTATCATCTTCGAGCTCTAATGGTCTAGCCTGCACGTCTGAGAAGTGCTCTTGCTTATGCAGACTTGTGAATTTTAGCCAAATTTTACTTTACTATAATACCCAGTGTTTTACGGCTGGCCTCTACCTTCGTATTGAGGCCATTCGCTGTAGTACAGTGTAGTATTTAGGTTGTATTGTCTGTTTTTATGACTGGACAATGACCGCAAACCTTTATCTGTCCTTTTTTGCGCGGTTTCTGCCAAAAATAATTGGTTCAATTCCTACTGTTCAAATGCCTTGTATGTGATTATTGCTGTGTTTAATTTTGTCTCATATATGTTGGTTCTTTTTGAACTTGCCTCACTAGAACTACTGGTAAGTTCTGCCAATATCTCACCTATATCATGCTACGTTATAATTACAACTGTATTCATACCCGGAACATTTAAAAAGTGCCTTTCGCGAGTCTGTCAGAGGCAATTGTTGCTCACCAAAAGATGTTTATAAATGATAACAAGTTCCATACTCATAACAATGGTATCATCATCCTTTACTATGTTGTTCACCTTAAGTAATCTATGTCTGCTCTTGCACGACTATTATTGATTCTATTTATTTGACTGTGTGATTGCTTCTGATCTGTATTTGCTTTTCAATTTTCATATTATTATTATTAATTAGTCACTTCAATATTGAAAACAGATGAAGTTTTAAGCGGAGAATGAAATATGACAGGCAATTGAGTAGATTGAGTAAAAGAAGAGAATTATTTGAAAATTGAAATGTATTGTAAAAAATTTGTAAAGTCGGATTCGACGTTTTTATGGCCGAATCTTTTGCTCTAACTGTTTCAATGTGAATTCTGAACATAACTTATTATCGTTGAAACTCCTTTATCGAATGATTTTTTTCCTATATCGTTTATTGTTGATCTGAATGGCAGGATTAGATATTTGAATTATGGAGACGCTAAATCTCTGTGAACACCAGTCTTTGCTCATGTTTGGCTTTTCCTGTGTATTTTTTAATGTGATGTCATGAGCAAAGTTCAGAATAAAGTTAATGAGACAAAAGAAGTGAATGATTGTCTTTGTTGACAACGAAACACAAAGGGAGACAGTTGCTATGGGTGACTAGATAGTAGCTACTGCTAGACACACTACAGTAACTGTTCAGTGTCTACACCACCTAGTATATTCCTTCAACGCTCCTTTTTTCACTGAATTCATTGTGTGATATCCTCACAGCTGCATGTTTGAACAGGTGCCACACCTATTAAGGTCACTGTTGAAGGACCTTCACTTTGTATTGTATTGTATTAAAACATTTATAAAGCAAAACATCTTATGGTGTAGATACTGAACAGTTACTTGTTATGTACATGTACCAATATAAGTGTGTGTTGGTGCGACAGTGTACTGGTTAGTATTCTGGAGTTTCCACCACTTACATACAGGTCACCGGTTCAAACCCATGCTTTGGCTAACAGATATTACAACCCAGCAAACTTCCTGTAAAATGAGTAAACTGACCATGAGTCATTAGAAGACCCGATCACGATAACTGACCTCACTTACTTACTTACCAACCCTAACATGATGATGCGAGGAACAAACAATAACTGCATTTAATCACAACCGTGTTATTGTATTCGAAACAGAAGCATCGCATACACAGCTCGATAAGAATCTGTCGGCTTTTTCGTATTTTCTTATTTAAAGCCGCAAAGCAAACGAATCGATTGTAAACGATTCTCGAACACTTCTGTCGAGTTAACACCAACACACATCGGAAAGACAGACAACATAAAGTATGCACGTAGTCAGGGCCGTCTTATGGTCATCGTAGGCCCTAGGCACTTTTGCATATTAATCTATTCGTAGGCCCCAAGGGCGGATACAGAAACTTTGAACGGGGGGGGGGGGGGGGGGCAAAACATTCTAGGCCTTGGGTTTGGGGAAAATTTTCGTGCCATATGCCAAAATTTTCTGGAAATACGATTTCATCCGCCAAAAAAGTTGATGACCTTTTTTTGTCCTCACGTTTTAACTTCTGGAAAAACATGCCATTTCCAAATGGGGGGGGGGGCCGCAATGCATGGGCATTTCTTAATAGGGGGGGGGGCAAAATGTGCAATATATACATTGTTCCACAGCATGTTCAATTCAAATGGAGGGGGCCACGATACATGGGCGTTCCTAAATGGGGCCATGGCCGGATAAGCCCCCCTGGATCCGCCTCTGGTAGGCCCCTAGGGCCTATCCAACTTAACTCTGCATTAATTTAAATTGCAACACATGTACATTATTTCTTAAAATTATGCTCAACCATGTTTTGTGAACGTATTTCAGTTTTGATTTTAAATTTCAATCTACTTTTTGTAATAATTATGTATTTTCGATATCCGCTAAATGTAGTATTTCCGGTTTTCAAAGTTAACATAATATAGCTTAGCTAATGTTACTGTTTCATTGGCTAACTCTGGCCTTGAAAAAAGTTAGCAAGTTTTCGTTTTCTATTTGTTTTTTCCGGTCATTGACCAATCATTGTATTTAAATTTTAATATTTTTTTCTCAGGATTTCGTAGGCCCCTAAAAAGTTCGTAGGCCCTAGGCACAGTGCCTACTGGATAAGATGGCCCTGCACGTAGTACTCGGCTGCAAATGTTGCATGGCTAGGTATGTATACACAGGGGCTTCTATCCCATGTATAGGCGGGCGCATCTTGCGCCCAGTGAAAAACAGGGGGGGAACAGAAGAAAGCCAAAACTCACGTTGATAGGGGGGGGAAGTCCAGCCATGGAGCCAGTGTTTAATATAGTCATCTCTAGGAAGAAGTTTTCCCCAGAAATTACTTCCCCCCCCCCATAAACATTTTTCAACATTGTATTAGTTATAGTTATTATAGTATTAGGCTACTATCTACATTGTAGATTATTTCATCTCATGAACTGTTTTAATACGCCACGATAAAATTTACTATTACCTGATTATAATAATATTATTTATGGCCTACTATTTTAATAAATGATACAATCATATTATAATGATTTGATTTAATGTTAATACTTGTACAAATACTATATTTGTACAACTAAATGCAGTGTTTAATCTAGTCATCTCTGGGAGGGAGTTCCACAGGAATGAAAATTTTCCAGAAAAATCGATATGTGTTGTGAACATGTATATAGAATAATTCTCCCCCTACAAAAAGTATATAATGCAACATTGACCCCCCCCCCCCTATATAAATTTGACAGGTTTATACAAGTGCAGTTATCCCGTCAGTAGGCTACCGGTAGAAGAATTTGACTGCAAAGCTCACTTAAAATAAGGTCATGCATCAGCATTTTGGGGAAGTAAGTGTATGTTTCAAGGAGGAAAATTAGGCAAAAGACTAAAAAATGTTGTCAGAAAATTTCTGTCTGAGCGGTTTCCGTTCGCCCAAAACAGCCATTTACCCCTCCTCAAAACCTAAATTACCCAAAGCAGTGTGACTAGCTAACACACTGATTAAACACTGAACTAAAATTATGGCTTATCTCCAGTGTTATCTTTCAAATTTCAGACTGTCAAATTTAAAAATATTTTGTTCCTTGAACACTTAGAAAAACAACATCATTATTATGTAGGCCCACATTGTATTTTATTGCATTACAGAAATTGCAATGCGAAAATCGCAAAAATTTCTAATGGGGGGAGGGACGCAAATCACATCCAAAATCCCTCCCCGTCTTGGCGCTACGTGTTTCTGTGATCGTCTGCTGGATCCTTGTTTGTATCTGCCCCCAGAAACCTTCATTCCCTATAGTTAGGGGACAATAGTACATATTGCCGGGAGAGTAGGTCGGCCCAATAAGGGGGGAAGAATATGTATTGCGCCCGGCTGCTTAGGGGGGATAGAAGCCCCTGTGTATACACCAGGGCTGTTTTTAAGGAATTTTTAGAACTGCACAACTCCTTTCCTTTCCCATCATCAATGGTAAATTACTTAAAATCAGAGGACAATGACATTTTTTGCTAGTTTTAACTTACAGAAGTGCTTCTACAACTGCACATTTTGTGTACAAATGCACGTTAAAAAAGCCCTGGTATACACAGCGTGAATGAATCGGAGAAAGAACACCTGGCCCAATAAAAAAGACAAGTGAAGTCTCTTTGTAAGTATGAAAACAATCGCCTCAAACATATGCAGATGCATAAGCATAACACAATAGAGAATAGGTGGAGCCAATGCGGTGTTTATATCTGCCTAGTACCACGGATAACTCTGGCTATTCTCTAACATCATGAAAAGTGTACATAGACGTAAGCTTGTGTTTTGTTTCATACGAATAATTTCTTTGCACAAATATGCACTGAACTAGCCTTATTTTTACAGCAGGCAACAGAAAAACCTCCAGTTTATATACCGGTATGCATGATAATACATATTTACACATCTGTATCTGCATATATATATAATATATATACATGTATATACAAATGTGTAAATTGTGCTATATATAAATACATACACATAATTGTATGCATATACATCTGCTAACTTGCCCAACCATTAGCATCCTATAGAACTAATCAATAGATTTTCCATGCATGTATTATACTATTAAGATTCTGGAAACATAATAACAGTAATAGTATCAATAATAGTATCAATAATAATAATAATAAAATAATAATAAGTTCAAACTCTTTCCCTCCTCTCAAACTCAGTTTTCGTTACCGCTTGTGCATTAAAGCCTTAACTTAGTCCAAGAAAAATTAATAAAATATAATGAAAGAAATGATAATAAATACAAATTATACATAATTATGATCAGTCAATAAGGAATAGAAACAGCCAAGACAAAAATCCATTAGCTTGGTGATATCTATTTCCTCAGGCCAACCATTTAAAAAATCAACAGTAACAGTTATATATACACTGTGTCCGGGAAAAAGGGACCCATTATCTAAATATGAAAATAAATAGTAAATATTCATCGATTTTCACAATTCAAAGACCATTTTAATCCTGACAAATTTGTATAACATTGGTGAAAATATAAAAGTTTCAGCCCAAATATTGACGTCATAATGACGTCATTTGCACAAAAAGTCAAATTTAAGAGATAAATGCGCAAAATCATCCAAAATTTTAATATTTTATGATTTAATTTATCAATATTAAATGTAAGTTTAAATTAATTTTTATATCTGAATTATGTCAGTCTGCAATGTGTGGTCAAAGCGTACACCTTTGGCCTCAACGTAAGCTTCAAAACGGACGTGCTAATAGCCAACAGCAGCATCGATAACCAGCTTATCAAAATCCTCCCAGGCATTAACAATTCGCTCACGGAGACCTTCAATGTCTCTTATTCTTGTGTTGTACACCTTCTCCTCCATCAGTCTCCAGATCTTATTATCAGCGGGATTTAAGCGGGCGACCGTTTAGCGGCCAAAGATTAAGAGGAATGAAATCCGTGTCTCCTTAGTGAACAGTTCAACATATTGACGGACTCAATGAGCTGAAGCACCATTTTGTTGAAATGTGTAGGCTATAATTGTTCCGAACATTCCCGGATATCAGGCATCAATTTCATATGGAGCAGACAATCCCTGTAATAAGCTGCATTTATTTTCACTCTTGGTTCCATTAAATGGATTTCCGTTTTACCAGGAGCCAATATACCAACCGAAACCATGCATGACTGGCCGTCTAAATGAACTTTAATGCAAATGACGTCATTATGACGTCATCGTTGAGACTAAAACCTTTATATTTTCACAATTGTTAGACAAATATGTCAGGATTAAAATGGTCTTTGAATTGTAAAAATCGATGAATATTTACTATTTATTTTCATATTTACAAAATGGGTCCCTTTTTTTCTGGACACAGTGTATATATATAATTTATGTATATATATATATATATATATATATATATATACGCACATATATAATATTATATATATATATTCAATTTGCTAACAGAAAGTAAAGGAAATGTTCAAACCACATCCATAGAAAGCTAGAGAGGACAGCAAAAGTAGACTGAAGCAAAATACGTCACACGTTCAATCTAAATCAAAATTCCAACAATCATGTAATCGAGAATTTTAATTTTGAAAATGGGGGATCCGATTATGAAATTCTCGAATCGCTCACAGAATGTCCACGGGATCCAGCTTCACGAAATTCAACTACCTAACTACCACATTATATTCACGCTAACATTTATCAGTGTATTTAAATTTAGCCATGTCTTTCAACCTACGCAAACCAACAAAAATCGAATGGCATCATACGCTACAAACAGGAAAGCATGCTTTTTTGGAAGTCAAGTGGCTATACCTCGCGTGATCAGCATTTACAGTGGATTTTACAGTAACATTTACATTAGCCGCTCGATCTAGAAAATCACGTACTCTCGCATAATCATCCGTACGAATGTGTTTTCAGAATTGCACCATAAGTCTATTATACACACAGATTGGTAATTTCTTCAGATGACGCCGACTAATATCAACCGTCGGCTGGTAGGTACACGACCCGGGGTCGTCACTGATAGTTTGTCGGCTGCGGGGCTCTCGGATATTGTCCGTGAGGACGGGGGTACTGGCCGTAGGACGGTCCACCGCGAGAGTAGGGGTTGGTTGCACCTGGGGCGGCCGGTGCTCCAGGCATTTGATTCGCAGCCTGGTACTGTGGTTGTTGTGCTGGTTGTTGAGGCTGTGGCTGCTGTTGCTGTGGCTGGCCTGGCATCTGTTGTTGCTGTTGCTGCCCTGCACCTTGTGGCCCGTAGCGCTACAGAAAAAACAGTTACAAACAGAAGGTTAAGTAAGCCGTATGTGTGGACAGAGCGGCAAACAGGGCCTTTTTTAACGTGCAGTTGTACACAAAATGTGCAGTTGTAGAAGCACTTCCGTACAGCTAAAGCTAGCACAAAAATGTCATTGTTCTCCAATTGGAAGTAATTTACCATGGATGATAGGTAAAGAAAGAAGGAGTTGTGCAGTTCAAAAAATTCCTTAAAATAGCCCTGGAGGCAAAACCATAAAATCACAATAGCTGCAGTCAGTACAAACTACCTCAAAATAATTTGCTCGCTTTCTACTAGTCGCTCAAGACCTTTCTCTTTAAATAGACGTGGCTGACCCGGGAGCACCTCTGAGTAGATCTCTTGAAGTGGCACTACATAAATTATCCGAATGAACAAAGAATAATACAGACCTGTTGCTGAGCATAGATGGCCGCCTGATCTTGTGAGCCGAAAGACGCCGGGGGCTGCTGCCCGGGATATGGACTCGCTCCGCTTGGCACGTGCGCCTGGCTGTATCCAGCCGGCACCTGTCCGTATCCAGACACAACCGGCTGCTGGCTGTAACCAGCCTGGATTGGGTGCGGCTCAGAAAATGACACAGGAATCGGCTGGCCTGGAAAAAGGAAAGAACACGCATCTACAAGAAAATGGCCGACGGCTGCCAAATTCATTTGTATCTCAACGTATATGAATTTGTTTAATAGGTAAGCCAGCAGTCAAACAGCAACCGGTTGCAATCTTCATGTCCTCAATAACCTCTTCCCACTGCACAGCAAGTTCCATTATATAACTCTTGGCAAAGGGCTCACAATTTCACCCTCCCAAATAAAGATGAACTTTATCGCAAGAATGTTGTTTAAAAGCATGTATTACCAAACTGAACCATAAATACTAAGTAGCCATACTGTCAATTGTGTTAATTAATGCACACCTACAGGGTTTCACCTGTTGCACTTTTTGGAAATAAACGAATATACATACATATATTACATACATTGGTTATCTCCCCCCTGCATGCATACGTAATATGCATGCTCATGCACTGGCCCTTCATAATGCATAACTGTCATCCATTAACAATTCGCAACATTGCACTGCGAATGCAACTCAGGAAACAGCTTCTGAATCTCTTAAATCGCATCTCTTTAGATCTGCTGGGTAGAGCTACATTAAGCACGTACGTGGGATTCTTTGTTAAGGCGCAATATAAATGACCATATACAATGTACATACATAAATAATATATGGAAGAACCCTTAGAAACACTCTGCAGTCATTCAAAATACTTCATCTGAATAGGAATGCTAGTTGGACGAACCATGCTGATAGGTCGTCGCATCCTGTCCCTGTTGTTGCTGAGGTGTGATGTGACGATGCGGTTGCTGCTGCTGCTGATGCATCTGCTGCTGCTGCTGTGGAGGAAGCGGTCGTGGCTGGTTACTGGAACCAGTGCTTCCGATGCTGTCCGGGGTACCAGTACGCAACCCTTGTAATCCATCTAAAGATTAACGAAAGACGCAGTGTTATCATCCTTTATCTTTGATGGCAACTTCAACGCCGATCACACACTACTATATACTCTTTGAGCACCAAAGTATCAATGCGACCTCTGAATAGTTCATACTGTGAGAGTCACTTTTTAAATACAACGATATGATACGATAAAGAATTAAAGATGCTAGTAATACATCTATAATGATAACAGTAATACATCCACAATGATAACAGTAATACATCTATAATGATAACAGTAATACATCTACAAAGATAACAGCAATATATCTGTAAAGCTAACAGTAATACATCTGCAAAGATAATAGTAACACATCTATAACAATAACAATAATACATCTACAACGATAACAGTAATACATCTATAACGATAACAGCAATACATCCACAATGATAATGTTCAGTAATACATCCATAGTGATAGCAGTAATACATCTATAATAACATTACCATATCTAGAAAGAAGAAGCACGCTTGTGATATCTTACACTGACCGTTGGCCATAAGTCCAAAAGAACTGAGAACCTTGTTCTGCGCGTTCTCATCAACGGCCGCAGGCGGAACGTGAACAGACAACGGATCAAACTCTTTTCCGCTGATCGGAGAACGTGGCAAAACTGGTCGCTGAACAATCGTTGCCTTGCCGTCAACTGAAGAAGCTGTCCAAGAAAACAACACAAATGACAACGCTACAACAGGATAGAACCAAGAAAACAACACAAATGACAACGCTACAACAGGATAGAACCAAGAAAACAACACAAATGACAACGCTACAACAGGTCAGAACCAAGAAAACAACACAAATGACAACGCTACAACAGGTCAGAACCAAGAAAACAACACAAATGACAACGCTACAACAGGTCAGAACCAAGAAAACAACACAAATGACAACGCTACAACAGGTCAGAACCAAGAAAACAACACAAATGACAACGCTACAACAGGTCAGAGCCAAGAAAACAACACAAATGACAACGCTACAACAGGTCAGAACCAAGAAAACAACACAAATGACAACGCTACAACAGGTCAGAGCCAAGAAAACAACACAAATGACAACGCTACAACAGGTCAGAACCAAGAAAACAACACAAATGACAACGCTACAACAGGTCAGAACCAAGAAAACAACACAAATGACAACGCTACAACAGGTCAGAGCCAAGAAAACAACACAAATGACAACGCTACAACAGGTCAGAACCAAGAAAACAACACAAATGACAACGCTACAACAGGTCAGAACCAAGAAAACAACACAAATGACAACGCTACAACAGGTCAGAACCAAGAAAACAACACAAATGACAACGCTACAACAGGTCAGAACCAAGAAAACAACACAAATGACAACGCTACAACAGGTCAGAACCAAGAAAACAACACAAATGACAACGCTACAACAGGTCAGAACCAAGAAAACAACACAAATGACAACGCTACAACAGGTCAGAACCAAGAAAACAACACAAATGACAACGCTACAACAGGTCAGAGCCAAGAAAACAACACAAATGACAACGCTACAACAGGTCAGAACCAAGAAAACAACACAAATGACAACGCTACAACAGGTCAGAGCCAAGAAAACAACACAAATGACAACGCTACAACAGGTCAGAGCCAAGAAAACAACACAAATGACAACGCTACAACAGGTCAGAACCAAGAAAACAACACAAATGACAACGCTACAACAGGTCAGAACCAAGAAAACAACACAAATGACAACGCTACAACAGGTCAGAACCAAGAAAACAACACAAATGACAACGCTACAACAGGTCAGAGCCAAGAAAACAACACAAATGACAACGCTACAACAGGTCAGAACCAAGAAAACAACACAAATGACAACGCTACAACAGGTCAGAGCCAAGAAAACAACACAAATGACAACGCTACAACAGGTCAGAACCAAGAAAACAACACAAATGACAACGCTACAACAGGTCAGAACCAAGAAAACAACACAAATGACAACGCTACAACAGGTCAGAACCAAGAAAACAACACAAATGACAACGCTACAACAGGTCAGAACCAAGAAAACAACACAAATGACAACGCTACAACAGGTCAGAACCAAGAAAACAACACAAATGACAACGCTACAACAGGTCAGAACCAAGAAAACAACACAAATGACAACGCTACAACAGGTCAGAACCAAGAAAACAACACAAATGACAACGCTACAACAGGTCAGAGCCAATACATGGTGACTTGGTAAGACTTTGAGGGGCACGGTGGTGTAGTGGTGGCGTCGTTGCCTTGGAGCCGGAAGGTTCGAGGTTCGAATCCACCTCGCCGCGTAAGGACCTTGGGCAAGTCCTTCACTCACAATTGCTCGGCGCTTCGGCGTGAAACAACGATGCAGTGTCCGCTCTGCATTCGGGAGCGCCTCTGAGTAGAGAGAGCTTGAAGGGGCGTTATAACAAGTGCACATACAAACAAAAACAAAGCAAGGTATGATTGGTATCACCTATCACTCAGGGTAAGAACGGGAGACGTGTGTTATCTGATATCTCATTTTTACTTGACTCGATTGACAGTCTTACCTGGATTTTTTTAATTCTAGGATTGCAAGAATTTTCTGCCAAGGACCTATCCACATACTAAGTGCACAGAAATCTTATTTTTAACATCGTCTTCGTGAGAATATTGTAAGGCTCTACATCAGTGGTTCCCAACCTTTTTTGACCTAAGGGCCACTTTTTCTAAGTTGGAGGGCAAGAGGGCCACTTTTTCTTAGTTAAAGAACATTAGGGGGCCACATTGCTAAAATTTAATTAACAAAAAGCATATATAATTGTTGTAATATAATCAAAATAGAATGCTTGATGTCATTTATAGACGTCAAAATAAAATAACTTGTTATAGAAAAATAATTACGTGTTTCGTCCTGTCCAAATTGTCAATTTTTTCATATATTTTTAAAAATTCTTTGAGAGATGAGGGCCACTTTGAGGCCTGGCGGGCCATTCTTTTAGGCTTGGCGGGCCACTTTTGGCCCGTGGGCCACGGGTTGGGAACCGCTGCTCTACATAAATGTCCATATAAATGCATACACACATGCATATAACAAAGCATGGTCAGAAGAAGCTACTAACCCGCATCCGAAGCGCATTCGTCGACGCTCGCTGATGGACTCAACTCGAGATGATCGAGAAGATGATTCACGCGATTACGAATCGATTGTAATTCCTTACGAATGTGTTTTACGTCGTCGCTCTCCAGTGGCAGCGGTTGTCCGTTTACTGAAAACGATAAACACAACCGGTCAGAACATGACATCAATTATTAAAAAAACATCCTAACTATACACGTACAGCAAAATACATACACTTAAATATACATACAGCAACAAATAGTGTACACCTAATTGACATGCAAAATTGTTATACATTTTGTTTGTATTGTTTGTATGAGAACTTGTTATAGCGCCCCTTCAAGCTCACTCTACTCAGAGGCACTCCCGAATGCAGAGCGGACACTGCATCGGAGTTTCATGCCAAAGCGCTGAGCAATTGCGAGTGAAGGACTTGCTCAAGTTACTTACGCGGCGAGGTGGATTCGAACCTCGAACCTTCCGGCTCCAAGGCAACGACGCCACCACTACACCACCGCGCCCCACATATACAGCAACAAATGGTGCACACCTAATTGACATGCAAAACTGTTATACATAATATATATGTGTCACAAGTTATTATTATTACTATTAAATAAATTTCTTAAGCATGCAAGGTTACATCAAAATGTGAATCTGAGGCATGCATAGTTTTAGAAAGATGGAGTTAGATATCGAAGTGCTTAAAACCCAAAGAGAAAAGGTAAGTTTTGAGTAGTTTTTCAGGTAGTGAATCTGAGTTAAAAAAATGTTATGTGTGTGTGTACAACATGGAAATTTATATAATATGTGGAACTATACAGACATATCAATACATATGTTTAAGAGTGCACACATGTGCATTTCAAGGTGATGATGCAGAAGATTAACAAGCTTTGTATATCCAAATGCATACAACTTTTGAAGGTTTCAGCTCAAGTCTCTAAACTGTTCTTTGTCAAACAATTGGATCATCAAAAAAAAATCAAAAAAATACCTTCCTCCCTTGCTAAAGGCTAAACTAACAACTTGCTTTATCTCATCAGTCACTCATTCTTTATTTAACCCTTTAATGCCGGAGAGTATAGGATTTCCCATACCATTTACTACCTTCTCGGCATTAAAGAGTTAAAGGCATTTCTTTTTCAATGACTTTCCTTGCTGAAAGCATCTCTGAATAGTCATTTGGCGAGAGGTGCTATATAAATTTACAGAGCTCTACAATACAAGCGTGACATTAGCAGTAACTACAGCTCACCAAAGAGAGTCAATCTGAGGATTCGACTGCACTGAATGGCATACGTCAGATCTGCGCTGTCAAATATTGTTATCAGATCTCCATCTGTAACAAAAGAAAACAAGAAAAGTGGTTCATTTGCTGGTAACCATTTAATGATAAGAGGCTAGTTTCCCAAGCATTTTATTACAGTTGCCATTCAACTATTACATAAATTAAAATTTGGTAAATTCAGAAGTAAAATGATCAACAAAATATTATAATATAAAATAGGGTTGTACGAATACTGGTAGGCAAACTGTTTCAGCAGTTGAAAAAGCACACTCCAAAAGAGTAACCTTGTCCTCCACATGAGCAGATCATCTTTAAAACTGGATCTAAGCGCAAGTTCAGCACCTGCTCCGTGAGGAAAACAACTTGAAAGCACTAAAAGCCCTAAACGGTTGTACGACACTTCAAGACATAAAGTCTTGAAACCACATGGATTATAATTAATTATTAATTTTTAGTAGTGATTAGTAAGAGATAATAATTATTCAAACCTTCATCCTTGTACTTGATTGTCACCTCATCAGAGCTGTTGAGCTTTCCTCGGTAGACCCGTTGCATCATAAGCACCAGTTCGTCGTACGTAATATCTTCATTGTGAATTGGAATACGACGGATGTCGTCACCCAACTGGGCCTTTATGATTAGTTTTCCACTCAAATCCATCTAAACACAAAATCATAAAATTATATGCGGCCACTTACTAGTTAAATCATTTGGACGTGGGGTGAATCCCTTAAAATTAGGCCAGTTTCTGACATAGAATTCCTCCAATCCACAAAATCTATTTTCTAAGTAAATATTTATTTTAGCAAATCTAAATTGAAAATCGGAATATACGATTCTGAACTTTGAGCGAATGGTTTTCTAATTTTCAGAACCTTCAAGGTTCGGGTTTCCGATACACCCACCCCGACAGCTAAGTCTACACCAGTAACAATTATGAATTATGTCCATTACATCACACTTAAATAGCACTAGACGTTCGTAATTGATTGTATAAACAACCAAGCACAACAGATATACTCGGTTTATTTCTTTACCACCAACTCACAGTGTGTGATAATCATCACATGAAAATGAACCGGGCCATTAATAATGAGACCTTGTCATCCATAGTATGTACCAGTACCGCAATACTTCCATTATTACGGAAGATTTAACATAAGAAAGTCAAATAAACATTTTATACGTCCAACTTACATCGACGCACAAACAAATAGATTTAAATTAATTCAATATTTATCAATTTTCTAAATACGTTGTTTGATTTTCAACCTCAATATAACCAGAATATAACACGTCCTCAGCTGCATAGAATATCATGCGGAATACATTAGGATGTTATTTAGCGCTGTAATTTGAAGGTGTTAAATTATATAATTTGCAGGCTTGCAGCAATAATGTAGTTTAAAATAGAAATGATATTGTTTGAAATAACTTGCAAGCAATTTTTACTATTTTTATTTGAAACTTAGCCTACTTTAATTAAGTACGAATTCTGTTATTCAAGTTGCAAACTTGTTAACTTCGTCTCTAGCGTGCTATTCAAAAACATTGAAAGTGGATGACTGAAACTTCTTAAAGGCTGGCTGGGCTTTTAATTTTTTTATTACAAAACACTACATTTCAACTTTCATTTTACAATATCCGCAGTAACGGATAATAATATCAATCGTTGACAGCCAGCAGCGTTGCCTGAGGAAAGTTCAATCTGTGTCTTAGTAATATTAACACACAGTGTTTATTATACACTTGATTTTATGTAAGTGATCCGTTTTCAACATGTAAGCTAAGCGTTATGACTATCATGGAAAGGCGCGCTGATGGAAGAAATGTATCCTCTCAGTAGTAGCGCAAAATCATTTTGTTTACATAATTAAAGAAAATCAACGCAGAGAACCAGCGTGATGCGCAGCTATGCTGAAGTTTTGCTTAGAAGTGCGCAAGATGGCGTCGTTTGCTAGAAACGCGATAACACGGCAGTATTTCTAAATGACACCTTGACGATTCGTGTTATTTGCCCCATTTAAAAGTATCGCAAATATTTCGGTTTTAGATAAGTTTTTCAACGTAATTGTTGCTGCTGTTGCTGAACTTTCGTTCAAATATGCTGGTACGTTGGTGACATTCAATGGTGTTGCTTGGGACGCGTTCGCTTGAGTTGGCGACCTGTGGATTTTTACTTCGTTGCTATGGCATGATAATTTTGCTCTAGCGCGCATATATCCGAACACGAGAAGACAAGGTAAAACAACTAACAATTATAGTTATATTGAATACTTTTTCTGTTTAAATATACATGTTTTAAACTGATTATTCTGCGTTTGCTGAGATGGTTTTGGCTTGAGGCATAGGTAGATAGGCCTACAGCAGCATACGGTAGGCATTTCTCTGTGTTGCTTTTGATCCTATTTTCGGCATTGGGTCGAATTAAGCTCTGTTGAACGAGATCCCGATGACACAAGTCAAATAGTTTTTTCAGCCCTGATCACGAAGATTCTGGGATATAGAGGTGGGAGGAAGTTAAAATATTATAGCTCTGATACATTTTCGAACATTTAATTCAGTATTGTAAAAGTGTGATGATGTTTTCTTTGCAGGTTTCAAATCTGATGCAGAACATATAGAAATGAATGTCACCCTGTGTTCATTGATTCTGTATAAGTAAAAAAACTTTCTTTCAAATTGACCTGTCAGTGATTGATAAACAGCCGTCATGCAGCCTGGGGCATATTCGTATCTTTTGAAGTTTTCTAATTCTTATTCACTGTATTATACAATGATAGAAAAAGCAAAAATTGTTTTAGATTTTTTTCCATAGATCCTTACTGATGTTGTCGTATTGAGATTTCTGTGGTAGCTAGAGAATCTGGGTTGCAAAACCAACTTAGAGATGCTCAGTCAAAGCAACAATGGTAGGTGGGTAAGGTCAGATATGTGCTGAGGCTGCACCAGGTACTTTTTGTTACCAAGGCATAGCCAGGGCAGTCATACAAGTAACCAGTGCATAGGGCAATAAAATCAGTCAAGGCAAGGCAAACGTCCTACAGCCTTGTGGCAAGGCAACGACCAGGATAAAGTCTTGTAACAGAGCACTTTCCTGGACATGCCCTTAGACTAGAGACAGATTTTGGTTGCTTTCTGTTTGTTTCCTTACGACTGTTGTCCAGCTCTCGATTCAAAATGTTCCAGAGGGAAATGACGGACCAGGTGAAAAAGGATTACGAGGACGAAAATGCCGAACTTGTCGCTCGTAATCATCGGCTCCATGTCGAAACAAATCGACGACGCAAGTAAGAGACTTAAATAATTAAAATTGCTTATTTAATCACCGAGACTTTATTTTAAATTATTTATTTAATCACCGAGACTTTATTTTAAATTGTTTATTTATTCACCAAGAATTTATTTTGAATTACTTATTTAATATTCGTAAAAATTCTGCGAGCACTTAAAAACTGTTCATTTTGGCCGTGTTGGAGTTGGAAGTAGTTTCCTTGGAGAGGGGATATATAAATGCTTGAATGAATGAATGAATGAATGAATGAATGAATGAATGAATGAATGAATGAATGAATGAATGAATGAATGAATGAATGAATGAATGAACACTTAATTCTGCACACATAAGGTATAAAATCTTGCTAAATTTTTACAGAGTATTAAACAGCGTATTTCGAAGGCTTGGAGTAAAATCGTGGTTTTTTACCAGTGTTTCAATGATGATGGCAAGTTTCTATGTTTAAATAGCCTAGTGTTTGGTTGGCATTGAAGATAATGATTGTGTAACCAACACAACTGTGCATTGTTCAGCGCTGCTCAAAGCCGTAGACCTACCAAGAGCTGTGCACTTTACAGTGGTCATCTGTCTTCAGACCACAATTACAAATGTATTGTGTCTGTCTGTTTACTTGTCGCTATGCAGAAATTTATCTTCGGAAGTTAATTAGTTTATAACAAGCCACCGATTACAAGCTCAAAACCCTTGTACTTCTCTGCATTGTAAAGGAACCTATATAGGTACACGTAGGTGCAAAGTGTTGTGTGTTGGCACTTTAGAAGAGGTAATTAAGACTAATGATGAAGTGTTCGATTTCTTTGTACTCTGTACGCGTACTTTGTGATATCTACATTCTACAAGTTTATGCATTGTCTCTTGATGTGTTCCATCGCATCCATTTGTCGTTATTTGAAAAGGTGTCTTGTAACTGGTGATAAGCGGGACTTGTTGATTAACTGCAAATGATTATTTTTACTGAGTGGTAGCAACCTCTTCAAGTGACAATGGTGGCAACTGTGTGCCCAATGAGCTGGGTTTAGGCTCTTGGCGTTTAGTCTGTTGGGGTTTAGGCTGCTAGGGTTTGGGCTGGAAGTATTTAGGCTGTTAAGGCTTTTTCTGTTAGGGTGTTGGCTGTTATGGTTTTGGTTGTTAGTTTCTAGGCTGTTACGGTTAAGGCATCTTATGCTATTCGGGTTTAGGCTGTTATGGTTAAGGCATCATATGCTATTCTAAGGTTTAGGCTGTTAGGTTTAGGCTGTTATGGTTTGAGCTGTTATGGTTTAGGCTGTTAGGTTTAGGCTGATCAACTTTAGAGAGAAGATAGGCAGGATTATTGTGGCGATTGTTCAGGTGTAACTTAGCAAATCGGACAATCGAGTTAAGCAGAACTGTAAATTATCTTCTGGCAGCGTGTTAACGCGTTCGATTGTTGTTTCAACGTATTAGAGCGTATGCGCAGAAAAAGAAGACGCAGGCACAACGCGAGGAACGCAGACGTCAGTTGATACTTGCGAAAAGACGACAGACGATACAAGACGCAACGGATAAGTTCCAACGTCTCAACAGAACCACTCAGCTATCAGCGCAAAATGACAATCAGAAAGGTAATGCACCGCAACACTTGAGCACGCATGCATACGCACGCATACGCACTCACATATACACTCGCATACACGTGCTTGCCTACACACACATATATAATTACACTTGCTGCTTGCACACGCACCTACACACATGCACACGCACCTACACACATGCACACACACCTACACACATGCACACGCACCTACACACATGCACACACACCTACACACATGCACACACACCTACACACATGCACACACACCTACACACATGCACACACATCTGCACCCACACATGCATACACCTACAGACACACCTAAACACATATGCATTTATGACCTTATTTGCGTGTATTTCAAGGATAGCTGTTTAGATGAGGGGATAGGGGTTCCATTTTCATAGTGTAATCACAGATTCATAACGCCTATATTTTCGCTGTGACTGTATATGTAATTATATGTATATATTCTGTGTATATAAATATTTATATATTATATGTATATTAATTTGGTTTTTTTACTCTTTGTGTGCCCTTTCTATTTTCTCAATCCATTTGACCAGCCTAAAAAAACAATGATTAATACGTTTTTGATATTTTTGATATTTTATTTACTTTTTACCGCATGTGATTTACTTTTCTTGCGTTGATGATGTCACGACTTGCTACAATCTATCATCCATCACATCTTTCAGATTTCAACGCTGGACCTAAGTACACTTTGGACGAAGCGCTTCACGCGATCATGGGACGACACGATCGTCATTCTCGATCCGCGTCCATCCAGCACGATGATCCCGATCGGGGCTCCAGCCGGAGACCACTTTCTGTTCCGACAGACCTGCAGAGCGACAGTCGGCTGGAGCTGAAGACGAGTCGCAGTCTGTTCGAACAGCAGCTGCTCCAGCATCAGCAGTCGCTGGCCACTCAACAACAGATGGCGCTAAGAGACTTCAGCGAAGCTATGATCGGACGGTTGGCACCAAACAGAGGAACAGCGGGGCACCAGATAGAGACAAATCAGCAGGGAACCAGTCTGGGGCCAGACAAAGGAACAGCGGGAAACGGGTTTGAGACAAACCAGCAGGGAGCCAGTCTGAAACCGGAGAGAGGAACAACGGGGCACCAGCTAGTAGACACAAACCAGCAGGGAACCAGTCTGGGGTCGGACAAAGTGACAGCGGGGCACCAGCTGGTAGACACAAACCAGCAGGGAACCAGTCTGGGGTCGGACAAAGCAACAGTGGGGCACCAGCTAGACACAAACCAGCAGGGAACCAGTCTGAAGTCGGACAGAGGAACAGCGGGGAATCAGTTAGATAGAAGCGGACAGCAGACGTTCAGAATCGACAGATCGGCGGAAAGCAATCCGTTTAAATCTCTCGATAAACCGCACGAGTGGCATCTGCATTCAACAAATGTCAAGAACGGCGTGGAGAGTACCGCAACTTATCGACTCCCCGCTGGTGGTGATTCTACCCCAAACCGTGGTGATTCCACCCTGAACGGTGGTAGTTCTACCCCGAACGGCGGTCTCCTCCCCATTAAGTCGGGTGATACCGCTGTAGGAAATGCCAGTGATCCTTTCGCCAATTTCGTTTCGACGTATAACCTTGCCGCATCCTCTGCCAAGGAGAGCAAGGTTTCCAATTATTCTGCTGTTTATCCCGGTGCCAATGGTTCCGTTCCATCGAACACTGGTTCCACGCAGTCCAAGACTGTGATCAACGGAGCATACGCTGGAACCAGTGCCAACTCCACAGGCGGTGTTGTCCAAGAAGCGGGCTCCACAGGAGGATTCCAACTCCATCGTAGCGTCAACTCTCCAAGCCCAAACATCGCCATCGTCCAACCAAACTCTCACACAAACCCAAACGCGTCGAACATATCACAGAAACCAACGACAGATCTCGAAGTTGACAAGAATTCAGCGACAAACCATTTGATGATGAAGGCGGGATTGGATCCGCAACACAACGGTCAGAACGGAGAGATCGCGGTCAATGGTGGTCAACATGATATGACCGTGGGTTTTGTGGCGGAGAAAACGACGAAAGGAAACGACCCCGGCAGATTCGTCGATATCAACGGATTCACCGATCGAGTTTTGCAAACGAATAAAGAAGCGGCGTCTGAAACGCACACTATGGATCGGGGCCCTGTTCGCGTGACGGACGCTTCCACAGTCAAGTATGATGGGAGGTTTGTTGATATGGTTTCTGTCAGCAGTGGTAAGGCGGCTGACTCCGATCTGAGGAGCCTTTCCACCTATCCCAGTGTTCCAGCTACACAGGCTGTACCAAGCAAGCCTCCAACGGGTCGGTGGAAACTGGGTGAGACGACGATCGGGGGTAAATCCGGGGCAAGGCCACCAGACGGTGAAAGGCGGGAAACCAGAGACTGGCAGACGACAGAGGGCGTCAACAAACCAGACGGAAGAGCCATGGATTTGACAAAACCCATTGCTACAGTCGAGCAGGGATTACGCGAAATGGACATCGGGAAAACAGTCAACGTAAAACAGCAGGTAACCAGTGCACAGCAGGGTACCAGTCAACCGGAATTGAAGCCGTACAGCGATGAGGTATACGTAGATGAGACCTCGTCCAACTCTTCCGCGTCCAGTGTCCGCCCTGTCAGTCGGATTCCGGTTCCGATAGCCGGTAGAGTTCCGAAGGGAATCCTAAAGCGGCGTCCTTCGAGTTGTGCCAGTCGACCCGACAGCGGTCAGCATCAAGCGGTTGGGATGACGAGGAGTGCCAGCATGACGACGATGTCTGTGAGTTTGCGTGACAGTCTGGAGGTGACGAAGCAGCAGAGGAGGGGAGAAGACGGCTACAAAGACCAGGTGCTTTGTCTTTACGATACAACAGTTTGATTGTTTTACTCTTACGCTTTGTTTCCCTTCCATGTCTTATTGTCCTTACAGTGTAAGAATTGTGGACAAATAACTGGGGGTTGGACCATTTATCCACTTGGAATCGGGGTGTGGTGTGAAAAACAGACTTTACATGGGGCTCTAAAAAAGACTTGGGGGGTTGAAACCCTCCAACCCCCCCGGCAATTCTTACCCTGCGTCCTTATCCTATTCTTCTTCAGGTTCTCTACTCCTAGGCAGGTTCGAATGCAAAATGTTGCCACTCAATCCTTCGCTGTGCCTTCTCCTTGAGTTTTTTGGTATTCATCCTCCATCATTCAGTCTAGCATCATATGTCTCGGTCTTCCTCTTGTTCTTTTCCAATATATTTTTCCTTCGATCACTATTCTTAGCAAAGAATCTCCTCTTAGTAGGTGTCTGTCCTTATCCGTATTGCAATTGTTCTTCTGGGATGTGGTTTTGTTACTCAGTGAATACGGGTTACAACTGACTTCATCCTCTGAAATGGTTACCATGAAATGGTTACCATGAAATGGTTACCATGAAGTGGTTACCATGAAATGGTTACCATGAGAGAGTCATTCGCTAACCATTACATAGATTGATTGATTGGTTGTTAAAAAGTGGTAATTTTTAAATATGTAATTGTAATAATGATATTTAAAGATAATTTTCAAAAATAAAGATAATAGCAATGAAACAAGTGAGTGGTCTTTCGAGGCACTTTATCTGAGCCAGACCTAGAGTAGTCTTAATAATGGGCACTTTTGTCATCATTTCGAACAATAGCTACTCCCTCCCTTGTTAATTGTACTTCCTGTTACTGATGTTGACCGTTGTAGATATTAAAACGATTATTATAATTGCCATAATTGTATCATGTTTGTTTGTTGTTTTGGTTCAGGAAAAAAATATAAAAAATAAAAATAAATAAAATAATAAAAATTTTAATAAAAATTATTTTTATTGTTTCATGTTTTGTTCGTCAGAAAGCTGGAAAGAAATCAGTTCGTTTTGCTGAGGTTCTTTGTGAGGAGGAACCAGACCGAGGTCCTTCAGTCGCATTCAACAACAACGACAACAGCCTGGCGAGTCAGCTTAGTGCCGAGAAGGTTCTGTTCTATCCCAGACCTCCTCAGCAGGAAAGGCTACACAGTAAGTGGCTGATTTTGATGATTGATTGTTGCAAATGAATGGATTGTGATTGGTACGACGGTTACCGGTTATCACGTACATCTACTGCTTAGATACAAACACATAAATGTATGTCTCTATCTGCAGCCTCTGATCGACATGGATACCCTCAGATGTTTTTGCAGGAATAGAATAAATGAATGAATGAAGAAGTGAATGAATGAATGAATGAATACATTAAAGGAAAGAATGAATGAATAAGTGAATGAATGAATACATTAAAAGAAAGAAAGAATGAATGAATGAATGCATGACTGAATGAATTAAAAGTGAGCTGGGTCAAGGCTATATATAAACGGTTGCTATAGAAATGTCTACATTTGCCTTTACATGGAAAGAATGACACAGAAGAATAGCATATAGCGAATTAGAAATCGTCAGTTTTTCCGCACGATAAAACACCGCTGAATGATTTCTTCTTTTCAGCTGAGCAGCCTTCCATGATGCGATCGATGCGTCCGATATCAGCTAAAGTCATATCGACAACAACACCTGACGTCGATCCAAACATCAAGATTCCACGTGTCGCAAGTGCGGGCGTCATGCGCCGCGGTCCTTTCCACAACCCCCCTGCCATGCCCTCCGACTCCACCCAACCAACGATGATGATTCCAGGAAGAACTTCAAATCAGCTGCCTACAAATTCCGTTGGTAATCCCGCTGGAAATGGAGTCCATGCCGCCAGCAACGTGCTTTCGGATAAGATGGGACGTGGTGACATCAGTGGAATCAGTCTCGACAAAACTCCGACGGAAGAGGAGATCAACTGGCTTTGGGAGAAGGTTCGCAGTTGCCTCAATCGTGACACGTCGTCTGCTTTCGTGGCTGGAAACTCCACTGGAAACTATAATGGAAATTCCAATGGAAATTCCAATGGAAACTCCAGTGGGGCGGCAGGAAATGGTGCTGCAGTGGGAAATGGTGTTGCACCGCCTCGCCAGATGGTCCAGGTGTCTTGTACGAACTTTGACGGCAGTTCCCTGGCTATGAAACCGCCCACAGGTGTGTTGTTGTTTTGATGATGTACCAGTTTTAGTTTTAGTTTTGCTAGTTGTGATTGTTAGTCTTAGTTTTTAGGATTAGTTTTTAGTTTATATTGTTCCTCAATGTTAGTTTCAGTTTTGATTTTAGCTTTTAAGGATCAGTTTTGTCCGTTAGTTTTGTTGAGCTGGTTTTAGTTTTGATACGGTAATTGCAGTCTTAGTTTTCTCACATTAGCCTAATAGGAGCATTGGATCATGGAATTTGCAGAATTGTTTTAGCTATTAACTTCTGAAGAGCATCAACACTTGTTTCCAGCACTCGTTCAATGTTCTGATTAGCATACAAATGGTAAATTAAGTAAGCAAGGTAAAATTACAAGCAACAAATTAGTTTTTTAATATATCTAAATATCGTTTTAGTCTTCGTTTGATCAATCTTTGTTTCTTTTCAGTTTTATTTGCATCAAATTTCGTTTTAGTTTACGTTTCCTGCATATTTCAGTTTCCATTTTAGTTTTCGTTAATTGCCGTTTTCATTACTGCAGGTGTAACAGCAGGACGGGCCAACAACACGTATGTCAACAACTACATGGGCAGCCAGTACCCAGCACGCAAACGTATCACCATGGATACGCTGAACGCGTATACAAAGAGAACGAATAGCAACAGTCTTCTACAGCAGAGGAAGTTCTCTCAGCCAGGCATGGCCGACCAAGCGCGCCCTTCGCCACAGACCAGTACGTACATCCCGGTTAATGGAAAGTCTGAAGTCAGCGTGATGACAAGGGTCAATGGTGTCAACAATCACGGTGAGCCATTAGACTGCTGCTCTTCTTGACAACCCTTCTGATTAGACGCAGCGCTCGTGAATAAGCTGGTGCCCTGTGCTTGGCGTTTGAGTGACGTTTTAGAAGTTTGATTACAAAAGCTTCTGGATTGTGGTGTAACAGTATTCGAGACTGATCTGTATAACATGCTTTAACTCAGACCAGCCTTTGACTTAAACCTGACTTTGGCTCAAACTTGACTTTGATTTAAACCTAACTTTGACTTATACCTGACTTTAACTTAAGCCTAACTTTGACTTAAATTTGACTTTGACTTAAATCTGACTTTGACTTAGATCAGACTTTGATTTAAACCTAACTTTGACTTACACCAGACTTTGACTTAAACGTGACTTTGACTCAAACTTGACTTTGACTTACACCAGACTTTGACTCAAACTTGACTTTGACTTAAACCAGCCTTTGACTTACACCAGCCTTTGCCTTACACCAGACTTTGACTTAAACGTGACTTTGACTCAAACTTGATTTTAACTTAAACCTGACTTTGACTCAAACTTGACTTCAACTTAGACCAGATTTCGACACGTTGTGTACGGTATCTTTGCAGTGACTGAGAGCCTGGCTGCTTTTCTGGCGGCTGAAGAGTTGACGCGACATTCAAATCTCGATGACAACCTCATCTCGAACGTCATGAATGCGGCCGAAAGACGAGCGCGTGTTCTTAACGCCAATCCAACGACTGTCACGGGTAGGTAACATGGCAGACACCACCAGGGGACATGTTGGGACAGCAATCTGCCGGTGTCACGAAATAGAGTAACCCCCCCCCCCCCCCCCCCCCAATCAATTTTATTCCCTCCCAGCTGAAGAGAAGTTGAAAAAGGCACTTTTGCTTGTGTTTATTTTTTCAAATTAACTTCCATCTGCTTTGTTTTGAACAATGACACTAACATGTATGTTTATTCCTACTAGATAATTATTTTGCTTGCTTTATTATTATTATTGTATTATTTCATTATTATTATTGTATTATTATTATTGTATTATTATTATTGTATTATTTTATTATTATTATATTATTTTATTATTATTATTTTATTATTATTATTTTTATATTATTATTATTTTTTTTTTTTTTTTTTTTTTTTTACCCGAGGTACCTAGGATCCCTTGGGATTTCAAAAAATTGTCCGGAGACTGTTAGTTGGTGGGTTCTGGAACGGCTATGCTTCATCCAATTCTGGCGAGTTATTATTGTATTATTTTAATTTTATTATTGTTTTATTATTCTTATATTAATATTATATTATTATTATATTATTATTTTATTATTATTATATTTATATAGATTATTATTGTTTTATTATTATATTATTACTATATTATTTATTGTTTTATTATTATATTATTTATTATTGTTTTATTATTATATTATTATTTTATTATTATTACTTTATTTTATTATTATTATTTTTTTTTTATTATTATTATTTTATTATTATTGTTTTCTGAAAGGCTCTTGCTGCAAGAAGCGCTTTATAAATGGTCAGATAAGATAAGATAAGATAAGATAAGATATTATTATTGTGTTTCAGTTCCGTCTGCTCTGTCGATCGAAGAGGATCGTCTGATGAAATCGATCGATCGATTGAACGAAAAACTCTCCGGTCAGTTTTTATTGTTCTGATCGACACAATTGAATCTTGGATGTATTTTTTTAGCGGAGAGAAGACAAATGTAGCATTCCCGTAGTCAATCCTTTCTTCCATTCGCAGATGTAGCCATCTTCTACGTCTTTTTCAGGCCTGAACCCTTACAACGCAACACACATTAAGCTTTTCTGCGTCTGTCTGTCTCGTTGGACCTTGTTAAATTCCATCAGACTTGTCGTTCTCTCTGTCTGTCTCTACAGCAATTATCATGACTGGCGAATTCAATGCCAGCTGCGGAGCGCGGTGGTGTAGTGGTGGCGTCGTTGCCTTGGAGCCGGAAGGTTCTAGGTTCGAATCCACCTGGCCGTGTTAAAGGACCTTGGGCAAGTCTTTCACTCACAATTGCTCAGCGCTTCGGCATGAAACTCCGATGCAGTGTCCGCTCTGCATTCGGGAGCGCCTCTGAGCAGAAAGAGCTTGAAGGGGCGCTATAACAAGTGCACATACAAGCAGACAGTTTCTCTCTATTTGCGATTTTGATGACACAGATCAAAGCATAGACCAAAGCCGTCAAATGTTACAGCTGTATATTGCATTGTGTAAAATACGGTTGTACAAATTTATTCAAATACAGTTGTTTTGTTGTTGTTGTTTTGTTGTATTGTTTTCAATCAACACCCGGTATTGTATCATATCAAATACATTTGCATTGTATCGTATCAAATACAGTTGCATTGTATAGTATCAAATACAGTTGCATTGTATCGTATCAAATACAGTCGCATTGTATAGTATCAAATACAGTTGCATTGTATAGTATCAAATACAGTTGCATTGTATCGTATCAAATACAGTCGCATTGTATTGTATCAAATACAGTCGCATTTTATTGCATTGTATGACTATCCATTTCCTGTCCTTATTTTCCAGCATTTCCAGCTGACCTTCAGCATATGAACCAGCCTATCATGGTCACACATCTTCCAAAGCCTCCTCCTCCGCCTCCTGTAAGTATGCATGTAAGTATACCTATCTTTAAGTAAGTCTGCAAGTACTTACTTACACCAGACAATGACTCAGACTCGACTTTCACTAAGATCTGACTTTGACTTAGAGGGGGTTAGACCAGATTCTGACTTAGACCAGACTGACTTAAACCTTAAACCAGACTGACGTAAACCTAAATTGGTTAATGTTTAATCATTCTCAATTAGCTATGATTGCACTAGTAATAAAAATGTGCACACTTCAAGCTAGCAGGTTTGGACAGACTAAAATCCGTTTTACAACATTAAGGCATTCCTTTCATCTTAAGACAGTCTTATTTGGCCGCACTGAAGTTGGGAGCGCCTCTGAGTAGTCCGCTTGAAGAGGCGCTATACAAATTAGCTGAATGAATGAGTTATATAAATATATATGATTGTAATTATATCAAATAGCAGCATAATATTGAGTTGATTATATCTTGATGTTTTGACAACACAGGCTGCCAATAAGAATCGACAGCAACCTTTCAGCACAAGACGGTTCATCAACTACACGGGCACAGTGCCAAGGCATTACTTTCAATTTTCCACTCCTGCAATCAACACACAGTTCAAACGAACTGCCTAACGACTAGTTGAAGCCAGTTGATGCCAGCCAGTCACACCACTGGTTGCATTTAAAGCCAGCCAAACAAAAGCTGTTGCACGAGAAGCATACTGCTGTATTTATTGAAGACGATAACTTTAATTTCTTATCAAGTTGATTTTGCTAGCATTGTTCTTGTGTGGTTTAATACCAAGCGGGATAAATAATTGTAGGTTTTACTAATAATTAATCAACAAGTGCCTTCTTTGGTGAACTATCCATCTGTAAGATATAGATATATATTATAATATATTGTGTGAATGTATATATTTTAATATATTGTGTGTATATATAATTATATATATTGTGTGTATATGGTAGTTTTCGTAGACACAAGTTTATGCGTGCGTACAAATGCATCCACACCAGGGTTGCCAGATTTCGGAAAAATTTTGTCGCGAGATTTTGAAAAAAAGTCGCGAAAATCGCGAGGTCATCGAGCTTTTCTATTTCGGTCGCGAAAATTTCTTCTGACGACTAAAAAAAAAAAAAAAAGGTCGCCAAATTTTTTGACGTCCTTTTTTTAGTCTTTCGATCGAAATCTCGTGGAAAATACCCTTTTTCCGCTCAAAAAACCCCAAAAGTCGCTCAAAAAACCCCCAAAGTCGCTCAAAAAACCCCAAAAGTCGCTCAAAAAAACCCAAAAAGTTGCCCAAAAAAAGTCGCCGTCGCGACCGCGAGGCAATTCAAAAGTAGCCCAAAAAAGCGCGAGTCGCGAGGACGAAATTTTCAGTCGCGAGCGATTTCAAAAGTCGCCCAATTCGCGCTTTTCGCGACGACCTGGCAACCCTGATCCACACTTGAAAATTCATCTAGTCTGGGATTTGCATTTCCAGCCCAGCTTTTCTTTGTGCGCTACATCAAACTTGAGTGTCTTGTTATCTGTAATAATATTATTCTAGCACATTGTGATGTTTACCATTAGTTTATATAGCACTTTTGTCCTGCAGATGTTTAAAACCTGCTAACTGAATTTTTTAAAATTTTATTATATGAATTACCGGTATTATTTCAAAGAATTGTCTGGAATTGGACCTATAATAAATTAATGTAGATTTAAGGTAGCATTGAATGCTGGATCATTATTATTATTATTATGCTTTTAAGGCTATTGTTTAAGTTAACATAATTTTAAGCTGCCTGTTTGTAAGATCTAAATATGTCCTGTTTTCCTTTTAATTCTACCGAATAATTTTTCAGTATGGAATAGTATTTACAGCTGGACTAAGCGTTGAGAGATTTCTTATGTGCCGGTGTCGCGTGACAGAGTCTCCCCCCTAAAAGTCTCCCCCCCAGAGACTTTATTTCGAAATAGATTCTCCCCCGGAGGATCTGTTCTAGAATAAATTCGCCCCCCGGAGACTCTATTCTGAAATAAAGTCTCCGGGGGAGAGTATTTCCTCCGCCCACGAAACAAAGTCTCCCCCGTTGATTGTGAAATCGGCTAGAGTCGCATAAAATTAATAGATGAGCATATCAAACCGTTAGTTTACGTTGCTAGCACGATAACACGTTATTTAACACGAACATAATTATATATATATATATATATATATATACCTTTACACCTGAAAAATGTCTTCCAAAACCGATTTTCAACCAGGGGAAACTCTGTTTTGGGGGAGACTTTTAATCGGAGGGAGACTTTATTTCGTGACAGGCCTTTGTACTTGAACTGTACATTTTTTTATTAATTCTCTGAATTTTAAATATTCATTGTGTGCTTCACCATGGTCGATCTGCTGATTAATTAAGGCCTTATGATGTGACCTATGAACCAGACGGACATGTAGAACGAACAAGACTTAGTCTTTCTTTAGTCTACCCTTTGCACAACCCCCAACGCGAAGAGGTGCTCATACGTAAACTGGTAACCTGCGCTTAGCTTTCGAGTGGCACTTTACATCCAAGCTCTATCGGGGTGCACATAAAACAGAACCCTCAAAATAATATCTACCAAGGCTGGTTTTGAACACTAATCCCTAGACCAAACAAAAAACGTCCCAACACGCTAACCATTAGACAGTCACACACCGAGAGTTGTGCTTGTAAAAGGAGCCACATAATATTCGGCTGAATTACATCACGTGGATAGATGGATAAAAAAAACTCGGTTGGGTGACTGCAGTTTGTGTTTACATATTTATTTTACACAGATTCCAATTAAACCTAACATGTTTTTGAATTCTTAACAATCAACTCGCATGCACAATGGCACGTCCTCCTGAACAATTGGAACAGAATACACAAGTCGTCAATGCATTGTTGTACATTGTGCCACACCAGCACCAAAAAACGAACAGATAGCTCAGATTCGCAGCGTGTCGATTATGTATGCGGTCAATCAAAATGGTTTTCACCTTACAGAGAGAGATACGAACTTGCAGCCAAGGTAAGTGCAGATTTAGTACCGCTAGTTAGACGCTCTGAGGACAAATTTCAAACAATTGAGATGTCATGTAGCATAGGGGCCCGCAAAAAATTTTGCAGGAGGATCAAAACACAATGGCTATAATTAATTTTCTCAGCATCTGCTTGAAATATGGAAAGCTGGAAATTAGGGGCAAGGGTGATTTTCACAGAGGTTTCAAATGTAAATTTCAGTTTCACTTTGTGTATCAACAGTGTCATTAGTGGTTTAACGTGAAGAAATCTATCAAAAGCCAAAAAGTAGCAGTTAAAAAATAAGTGTCATGCTTCCAGAATGGGAGGGGGGTGCCTTCTCTTGCCTCTACTGTGGGCGACCATGGATTTAAATCATATGCAGCTGTTTTTAGTTTCACAAGTTTTGGTGTTTGTTGCTCAAGCAATTTGATCATGTAGGAAGACACATCACATGCCGAACAAAATCACAAAACGTCCAGCCAGACAACGAGGATTACTGCACAAGTACCATATGCAAAAAGTACCACTGCACAAGTACCATATGCAAAACGTACCACTGCACAAGTACCATATGCAAAAAGTACCACTACACAAGTACCATGTATGCAAAAAGTACCACTGGCCCTGTATAGTTTACATGACGTGCTCAAAGCCATGAACCAATCACCTACGCCATAAATCTACTTACGATCGAAATGAATAAAACATTTACAACTTAAAACCAAAAGCAAAATGTGTACATCCACTCCCAAACCTTTGACAGAAGGATGGCAAAAGCTAATGGACACGGTAATATGTAATGCAATTAGTAATTTATATAGTGCCGCTCACAGCCATTCAGTAGCGCTTCCAGTGCAAGCATCCCAAGAAAAAAAATGGTTGTAAGAAAAGAGAGAGAGATGTAGATTGCATCATAGAAATTATCATTCACTATGGATGAAAGAGTCAATACCAAAGGAAAAAATTGTACAAATGTAATTCCCACAAATTTATCGTTATTAGCGTGCAAATTTTTCGAACAGTGGAATAATAATGTGGCCTGAAGAGAACAGCGTTTCTTTCAATTCTTCTAAACGTCAAACCTTCAAAATGCTTCAAAATTCACTAAATTCAACGACTTAATAATCAACAGTCTTGGAAATCTGTGGAGAACGTGAACGTCCAATGTGAAGCGGCGACCCTTAGCATCCCTAACGTTTCCCAACTTCGAAAGTGTGCCGCTGACGGCGAAATTTACCACAGGAAGCAATCTCGGGATTTTTTTCTACCCGAATAAACCAGTAAATCACAACTCTTTCAGATTTAATTAGAACACAAGCCTAACTAACGACTCATGATTCATAGTTTTCGTCACAAGATGCCTATACGTATATATATATATATATATAATTTTACATATGCAATATACACATTTGTGTGCATATGTATATATATATTTATATATCATGGCGTCCGTATATATATATATATTATGTACCGGGTATAATATACTCGTATATACATTTATATGCGAGGAACAGGCTGGCATAAGCGCACTGTAGATGTATAATTCGAAATCACTTCGACGACAAACTTGCATACGACGAAACGTCCCATGTAGTCCTTGACTCACCAACGAATCAGTGCAGGATACGATACACTCAACACTCGAAACATTCTTACGGTTATTGTAACGCAGTAACGTGTAACAGCACGGCAATATTGGTATTCGTTACAGTAATAATAATATACGTAAATATACAGTAATAACATTACACCAAAACATATCTGTACCAGGTAGCCTGTTGCAACCGACGACTTACGATCCACAAAACTAGAATGCTTCTTCCGATATAAAGCCTGTATCCTACCGAGACTTCATTCTAAAGTCGATTTGCATTCGGAATCCATTTACAATCGCATTAAATCGGTAAATTTATGTGGCTGTAGGAAGTTCAGATGCACACATAATAAACGTGTTATGCCACAGTAAATGCGTTATGCAACTGGTAAAATAAGCTCATTTCTTGTAAACACAGCCACATCGAAACTTCGTCTTAAAGCAATTTTCAGAATTGAAGAACCCAGGTTGACAGCCGTTCTTTACAGCGTACGTGCATGCACAAAGAAAGCAGCATCGGGATTCGAACCGATAACACAGTAGTGAAAGACCAGCGTGCCGCCCAGAGAGTCCCTCGGGCGTTTCGTTAATAACCACCCAAAGCTCAACACAGAACCGCAAAAAACTGGACTTATATTGACGCTCGTACACACCAAATCTACCAACCGTATTTCATGGAATTTCACAGGTCGCCCTCGATACGGCGCTCTCGACGCACGTCCGAGAAAAACCTACTGCAACGGCGACAACAGAAAGAACAATAGCGGAAACGATGACAATACTGAAACAATAATAAGAATAATAATGATGATGATGATCGAAACAATAAAAATAATAAACTGTACTGGGATTCAAAAAAATAATTTTTTTCGTTCAACGTCGTCACGTGCCTCAAATTGAAAAAGAATTTGAAGACGGTTAAGTCACGGCAATGACGACGCTGTTGATGATGAGGGGCGGAAGAAGGATGCGGAAGAGAACCAGAGGAAGATGAAGATGACAACAGATTTTGCGTTCGAATTAGGTGACGATGCTAGTTAGTCAAGAAAGCTTTGATGTCGTCTATGACGTTCGACAGAAACATTGCGTCTGTACTCTTTCCGTCGATTGACAGCCCCTGATTTGGCTGAAACACAACAACACAGTTATGTAGTGCCAATCAATCAATCAATCAATTTTCGTTTAATCAACACTTCAGGCTGGCAGAGCGCAGCATGTTACATATAACTAATTTTACAAAGGTTTTATGTATAAGTTCAGTTTATATATGTAACATAAATATTTTGCTTGAATTAATTAAAAAAAGATTGTTCGGGAGCGCTTCTGAGTACAGGGCCTTTCGAAGTGTGCAGTTCTTGACAAAAGGTGCAGTTCTAGATGGATTTGTGCAGTTGTAGTAACACTTCTGTGCAGCTAGAAATAGCAAAAAGGATCATTGTCCTCCAAATGGGAGTAATTTACCATGGAGGTTGGGATGGAAAAGAAGAGGTTGTGCAGTTCTAAAAATTCATTTAAAAAAGCCCTGCCTGAGTACTTTGTCTTGAAGGAGCGCTATAAAAAAACGCCTTCATGAATATAATCATCTCAAGGTTTTTTTAAAGTGCATAACACCCTCAAATTTACGAGAGAAAGAGACAAAATAATTCTGTACCCTTACCAGCTGTTTCACTAACAGGCAGGCGTGATGACCATGAATACTCTTGCTGTACAGCGAAGCAGAGCTCTCCACCTGCTCCACGACTACAATCAATCAATCAATCAATCAATCAATCAATCAATCAATCAATCAAAATTTATATAGCACCCCTTCAAGGTACCTACTCAGAGGCACTTCCGGCCGAGATCAAGCAAAAAAAACAGTCTTTAACAGTTTGTGGAATTGAGAACAGCTTTACAATAATGCCATAGATACACATGCACCAATCACAGCTCTTTCATATATCTCCAACTAACTTCTTTTGGCCAAGTGTACGAACCGAACTCTTCCTTTCTTAAACAGCTGTACTTGATATTAACAGACAACATTCTTCAAGTGTCATAATCAACGATTACAATTCTTGACCACACAATTTTCACATGCAAATTCTAAACCAATATAACTTTAACTTTAAATGATCAAGATGATTGGGAAAAGGTACACTAAAGAAACCAAAAACAGAAGTATAGGCACACACAAAAAAAGGCGAAAGGGGGGGGGGGGACAGGAAAGCTGATGCCTATAGCTTTTAACATATATTTCTTCACACTAAAGTAGTAGTGGTGTTAATGATACACAAAGTGAGAAATTACTGAGAAATTTACATTTAAATCTCTATGAACAACGAAATCCACATAAATTAGAAACATCTATGAAAAATATCCTTAATTTCCTGCCGTGTATATCTCAGACTCTTGCTTACAACTTTAACGGTAACCATTGTGTCCCCCCCACCCACCCGCAAAAAAACATCTACGGTCACCCATGGACAGAAAGAAAAGACAAACTGAGACAGCTCAAAGACACAATAAGATGTATATTAACACAGGCAGCAAAAAAAGCATAAACAGCAAGATCCCAAGAGAAATTGCGAGTGCATTAACCCTTTAATGCCGGAGGGTATAGGATTTCCCATACCATTTACTGCCATCTCAGCATTAAAGGGTTAAAGTTTCAAAATTGGCGCTAACCCGTGAAGTGTGCGAGGAAGCAGATCTTTGCAAGGACAGGCGCAAAGTCGACGTCCGTAGTGCTGAACTGCGTCGCGTATTTCTCCGTCAGCTGGCCGCTCGTCAGCAGTTTTGTATACGCGTCTCTGAAAAACAACAGAAAATAAATGAACCAAATACAAACAGGACCAGTTTTGTGTGCCTTTAAAACCAAGTAAAAGCACCTGTAGTGTGCAGTCAACTTCACATCATGAAATTATTAACCTTTTTTTTCTTTCTATGTTCTGAATTTGCTGCCCGTTTACACCAGGGCACCTCTTCATCAGTGGGAGGGTAGGCCATACACCCTAGATGCCGATTCGATTCATTCACAATGAAAATTTACATAGCGCCCCATGAAAAGTTACCCCTCAGGAGCGCAACCCAACAAAATAGAACAGTTTAAAATGGATCTGACTACTCAAAATGTTAAAGATGTGAATAAATAAACGCAACGAAAGAACTGACCCATTGCAAGGTATTGCAACTAAATATGCAGAGCATGGAATGGTCAACTTGAAGTCCAGCTTGTCCTGAGAGGAACCATCGTCCGACTGAAAACAACAACGACAACAACAGTCAATAGAAATGTTTCATTAAAACCAGCATAAAAATCGTGGGGCACGGTGGTGTAGTGGTGGCGTCGTTGCCTTGGAGCCGGAAGGTTCGAGGTTCGAATCCACCCTCAACCGCGTAAGGACCTTGGGCAAGTCCATCACTCACAATTGCTTGGTGCTTCGGTGTGAAACTCCGATGCAGTGTCCGCTCTGCATTCGGGAGCGCCTCCGAGTAGAGATCTTGAAGGGGCGCTATAACAAGTGCACATACAAATACAAGTACGAACCCTGGGGAAGGCAACGGGCGCTAAACAGAAGGAAAGCACTCAGAAAGAACACATAGGTCATACCAGATATACAGAAGCCTTGTAAGCAACTATAAAACACACACACACCTTGGCTATATTATTAACCATTCACACACAAAAATAATAATTATTATTATAATAGATTCGACGCAAAAGGGAAGCGCGGGAATATCTTTAGGCCTATAAATGTAACACCAAAGATTCAACACTATAAGCAATCAATCAATCAATCAATAAATCAATCAACCAAGAAATCAACCAGTCAGTCAGTCAGCCAGCCAATCAATCAGCCAATCAATTGATCAATCAGTTAATCAAACGTTAAGGATGAGTCGCAGTTCTGCTGACCTTAAGAATGTACGTTAGGGTTCCCTTCATCTTCTGTGGCATCGAAATACTATCGACGTGGAATGCAAACTGTCCCTCGTTCTGCGACTCCGAGAGCAAGACAAACGGAACCTGGATGGCATCGTGCGGCGACATTCCCGGCTGAAATGTCAACAACAACATTGTGCAACAACACTGTGCAGTGATTGATCTTTGCGGCCAAATCATCACACATCAGACAAAAATCGTGTGAAAGACTTCGCAATCGACAATTCATTATGTAATTATAATCATTAAGCATTTCCCGAGCATTTCATAGAAATGCGAATCAGAGGCATGGAAATGTGAATTGGGAGGTATAGCAATGTGAATTGGAGGCATGGAAATGCGAATTGGGAGGTATAGAAATGTGAATTGGAGGCATGGAAATGCAAATCAGAAGCATGGAAATGTGAATTGTAGGCATGGAAATGTGAATTGTAGGCCTGCATGGAAATGTGAACTGGAGGCATGGAAATGTGAACTGGATGCATGGAAATGCGAACTGGATGCATGGAAATGTGAACTGTAGGCGTACCCCTCGAAGCAGCTTTGTATTCATGGAATCCATGACGTTGAATTCCAGTTGCTTAACGTGCTGCGTTGTCAGATTCGTGAAGATGACGGAGATGACGATGCGGTTGATGTGAGATGCGGTCGCCCTCGTCTCGTATACCTAAACAGACAGACAACGCAGCTCCACGCATCAGAATCATACACACATAAATAGCAAATTTATATAGCGCCACTTCAAGACAAACACCTCAGAGGTGCTTCCGACCTGACAACGCCAAACCACGATTTGAAGAAAAAGGTCTTCAAATACTTACAGAAAAGGGGCATTTGAAGAGAAAGTGATTTCTAGTTAAGGGAAATCCTTTAACCCTTTTCTGCCGGACGGGGTCACCCGTGACCGATTAACAGGATAGGTATTAAAACAATTCCAGCTGGAAGGGGTTAAAACAAAGACTACAGAGAATCAACCAACCATTTTCAGAGCAGAATTCTCTCCAAGAAGTCTGTAGCTTGACATTGGCTGCAAACAAAATAAAACAGTTTTATCATTTATATTATCTCTAGAGTCACAAAATAATCAAAATATAATCAAGGCACGGCACGATGAGAAAAATAACAATGGAAATCACCTCTGCAGGTTGCCACAGGAAAACAATGGAAATAAAACAATGGAATTCCATCCAGCCTCACCACAAGGAAATTCCTCCACTGACATAAGCGACATTAAACAATATGCATGAATTCCCTACAAAGAGACGTGCACATTTAAATGATCACGAATCCCATTTTCCAGTTTCACGCTTACATAATGTAGATTATGGGCTGGGAGCACCTCTGAGAAGGCTTATTAAAGGGGCGCTATATAAGTTTCCGGAATGAATGAATGAATTAAATAAATCTAAATTTAATCTATTAACAGCAATCAAATTTAGGACATTAATCTATTACAAAATTATTTCAACCAGTAACAACTATATGAGCTTGAAGACGCTAAGAGAGGCAACAAGAGAGAGGAAATACTGGAGAGGATACATCGTAACTGTCGCCAGAGCTCCAAGAGCTGACAGCACCAGGTAACAACTATAATACAGATTACAGATACTATAATAATAATAATAATACTATATATATTATATAATAATAATAATACTATATATACTCTATATAATACTAGTAAATAAGAATGTAGATTTGTTGCTGCCTTCTGGTATTCTGCTCAGCCAAAACGTGTCAACACTTACCGGCAGTTTGTAAACAGCGGGCGTGGCAGCGAGAGAAGCGGGCAGCTGTTCCTTCGAAGGCGTCGTCACCCCCTCCGTCTCGATGTACTCGCTCTGCTTCTCCTTGCGCGCCTTCTCCTTCTGCTTCGATCCCTTCTTCTCACGCTTCTCTTTCTTCTCCTTCTTCTTTTTCGATTTCTAACACAATGCAACAACATGTACTGACCAACATCAGGTATGACGCAAGTCAACTAACAGCACCGTAATCATTCATTCATATATGGAGATTTATATAGTGCTACCCCTTCTCAGAAATGCTCCCAGGAAAAGCTACAGGGAAAACGGGTGAATAAATCAATTTATCAATCAATCAAGATAGCCACTGACAGCACAAAAGACTCATCACGATTAAAAAATCGTATTCTGTCTGAAATGAATCAGAAAGTTTCCATCAGTCATCATTTCATTTAAATGCGATTCATTTCTTTGTGATTCATTTCTTCATTTCTTTGTGTGATTCATTTCTTCATGATTAATTTCTTCATTTCTTCGCAATTCATTTACTTCTCTTCCTTATTCAGTCGCATTCACTGACATCCAATCCTCATCTAACCAGCACTAGAATCAATCCATTCACGGTTCATTCACGGTTCATTCACGCATTCACATTTTCACTCATTCACATTTTCACTTATTCACATCTTCACTCATTCACATTTCCGCTCATTCACATTTTCACTCATTCACATTTTCACTTCTTCACATTTTCACTCATTCCGTTTCCTTAACGTTTCGTCATATTAATAAATTCACAACAATAAAAACTCATTTATGCCCAAGGTCCACAATCTGTTTGTTCACTCATTGCATCAGTTAATCACAGCATCAATCCCAGCTGCACTTGACACAGAAATGAACAGAGCTGCACGGCGCTTACTGATTCCGTAACCCTGTCCGCACCGTCTTCGTGGTAGGCACTCTTATGAGGCGTGGGTGGGGCCGTGGGAGTGTTGATCGGGGGCGGGGAGTCACCCTTCACATCATCATAGACACCACCATCGCCGCTGCCAACGCCGCCAACCGAAGCAGCAGCTGCCGTATCTTTATCGTTCGCCAACCAGAAGTCAAGGTCGTCCTTCTGTAAACAAATCAAAATTTCTGCCGTGAAAAATATGGCTGACTGTCTCGCAAGATATCATCAGGGATTGCTATTCTTTTCCCTGTGCACAGTAACACTGAATCTGAGGCACAAAGACAATGCAATAGACAATGCAAAATACAATGCAAAATACAATGCAAAAGACAATGTAAAAGACAATGCAAAAGACAATGTAAAATACAATGCAAAAGACAATGCAGAAGACAAAGTAAAATGCAATGCAAAATACAATGCAAAATACAATGCAAAAGACAATGCAAAAGACAATGCAAAAGACAATTGAAATAAAACCGCCTAAGGGATCAATTAAGACCTCGTCCTTCAAGTGGAATTTCTTACCTGCGGATTTTCCGGTAAATTCTCGGACGACTCCAACGACTCGAAGTCTCGTCTGGACGTCTGACCAATCGTCAGATCATCAACCGTTGAAACGAGAAGATCTGGCGTACTCTCCTCCTCCGGACCAGGATGGTGGCGGTGATGATGATGATGGCGATGATGCTTCTCTTTCTTATCCTAAGACCAACCAATCAATCAATCAAGTAAACAACCAATCAAGGAAACAATCAACCAATCAATGAAGCATCCAACCAATCAATCAACGAATCAATCAAAATCCAACCAATGAATCAAGCAATCAAGCAAAAAAATCAAATAACAAGTCAAGTAATCAACTATATAGTCAAACAATCAATCAATCAACAAAGCAATCAAGCAGCCAAATAATCAACCAATCAACCAACCAATCACGCAATCAATCAATCCACTACATTATAAACAAATAAACAGCTTGGCACACAAATGTACAAAATTATCTTTCCGAAAACATGAAAAGCCGCAAAACTTAAAACTCCAAACGCACCTTTTTGTCTTTCTTCGTCTCCTTCTTTTTATGGCTGTCTTTGCGGTGACGCTTGCCACGTTTCTCATTGCTAGCGCCATCTGCTGGCTGCCGTAGATCATCGATCGCTTTCAACTCTGGAACCAGTCTATGCGTCCGCACTGGTAGCCGTTCATCATCTCGTAGCGGTCTGGATAAACGATACAAGACAACAAATCTAATCCAGTAATCTCATCTAATCAATCTAATCATCCAAATATCAGATCTGATTCAAGGGAAGAGCCCGACGCGTATCCATAATCATTAGAAGAACTGAAAAAGGTGATTAAATGTTGTTATTTAAGGTGACGAAATATGATGCAAATTAAGACGATGATGAATTCTCTACCCGAAGGCAGGCCGATTGGCTTTAAAGCCCCCAAAGAGGATGAGATGAGTGAGGTGGCTTCCTGTTGCCTTCCTCACAGACAATTGTGGGTGAGCAACGTGCCCAAGGTTGCTACGTAGTGGCTTGAGGCAAATTCGAACCTGCAGCCCTTCGGACACAAGGCACAGAACATACCGCTACACCACAACATCGCAACTAAGACACGTAAAAAGAAATGGAAGTACTTAGACAGAGTAGCAAAGTCTACTCACTCGTCTAGATTGATGTCCAGTTGTCGATGTGGGTCGTCCTCTGATCCCCCGAAATCGTTGTCGTTATCCGACATTTGGATCCCCTACAGAACCCACAACACAAATAAATGTTTAGTTAAGTAATGCTTTTGTGTAATGTAATTAGTCAGCTCTATAGCTCCACTTACAGCCGTGGCCATTCAGTGGCGCTTCCAGTGCGAGAAACTCGAGAGAAAAATAGGTCTCAAGAAGAGAGAAAGAGATGTAGATAGCGATCCAGACAGTAGAGTCCCACGCAAAGTAGAGGGAAGGGAGTTCCATAAGGAGGGCCTAATGATCGCAAACGATCGAGTTTGAATCGTATATACCTCTATCACACTTCATACCTTAGTATGGCATTAACCTCTGCTGCATTTCATACCTTACAACCTAGGTATACATGACATATACCTCTATCACACTTCATAACTTGGTATGTCATATACTTCTGGCATACTTCATACCCTGCATTGTCAAATACCTCTAGCATATTTCATACCTTATTACCTAGGTATGTAAAATACCTCAGGCATATTTATTCATTCGAACATATATTCATATAGTGCTCCTTCAAGTAAAAAAAACTACTCAGAAGCGCTCCCGACTCCAGCATGCCCAAAAAGAACAGTTTCAAGTTTAACAAGGAACGCTCCTGGTCCCAGAGTCTCTTGGTATGTCATATAACTCTGGTACATTTCATACCTTACCGCCTATGTTATATACTGATGGCATACTTCATGCATCGGAGTATCAAATACCTCTGGCATACTTTATACCTTGTGTATAGGTAACATACCTCTGGTACATCAGTTGTTGTGCTGACAACATGTACCACTGCATTGTCATCGTCCTCCGAATCAGTTTTCTCCGCTTTTCCCTTTTTGTGTTTTCCTTTCGACTTCTTCTTCGCCTTCTTCTGCTTATTACTCTGTCGCTCCAATTCTTGCTCCTTCGCCTGCTTCAAATACTTGTCTGATGACGTCAGGCCTTCAAGAAACATTACAGAAACTACAATGCCCTTAGATGCATAAACAAATCTAACACACCAGAGAATAATACTAATAATAATAATAACGACAATTTATATGACCCCATAACGCGTTCATACCAATACAAGGGCGCCTCACAAGCGGCTATCAGGTAAGTCAGAGAATATCCAAAAAATCAGAGAATATATACAATCTGAAAAGCTAGAGATGCAGTCAATTGCCACATGAAACCTTGAATCTACCAATATACTACTAGTATATAACTAATCTACTCTCTAGAAATAGCGCCAATACTTTTTACAAGTTGCTGAAATCTAATTAATATTGCCGTGGGTTGGGCTGGGAGTGCCTCTGAGTGGATATCTCGAAGTCACCTGATGCCGTCAGCTCTTGGAGCTCTGACAACAGTTACGATGTATCCTCTCCAGTGTTTCCTCTCTCTTGTCGCCCCTCTTAGCGCCTCCAAGCTCATACCAGACTTCTCGTGTATTTCATTCATCCATTTCTTCCTTGGTCTTCCTCGTCTAAAAGTAGTACTACCTAAATTCATGATTACAATATTACAAAGCCATCTTGTTAACACCAGCGTCACGAGATTCTTACCTGGAAGTCGAAGTGGAACAGACAAATTGATCGCTGCTATAGGTATGTCGACTGATTCCCCGTTATCACCATCCGCATGGCGCTGTTAATTGCAAAAAACAACAGCTGTAATAGAACACGTCGTGAAACATCACCAAAATACTGAAAAATAGCAAACTCATCAGTCAAATCTTCCACAAAAACTGCGAGAAAATGTTCATGAATATGAAAACGCAGATCACGACGTAGCCTGACCTTTGATTTTGAACTCGGCTTCAAATAGTTCGGATTGTTTTCTTGTTCTAGTTTACGCTGCACTCTTCTCTGAAACAACAGAAATTCTGATTAAGCATTGTATTGCATTGTATCTATAAATTCAAACAGTGCCTCTCACAGAGCACACCAATCAGAGGTGCTCCAAGTGCAAAAGACCCAGAGAAAATAAATTAGTTTTGAGACAGCAGAAAGATGATCAGCTTTGGGTACCAGTTAATAACGAAGACCGTGTCAATGGAAAGATCCAATGTATAAAAAGAACCAGCAGGATCAACGAGTAATGCAGAGGTAACTACAGTGGGTATGCAAGCAGGCTCTATGTAGTCGAGGGTATACGCAGGTACTCACCTTACAAATTATTTGTGTTTAGTATATATGAACTGCAGACATGTCTAGGCATATGTAGTGTGTACTCAGGTCTTTAATTTTGCCACCACAGCCCTGGCTACTACAGAAGATGCAACAACCATGAAGTATATCAAGCAATACTCCACCGACTTGTTATAATCATTAAGTTCTAATTAAATAATTAGATTCTTAAAACAGATTTTTCTTGCTCACCTTTAGCATTTCCTCTTCTGTCGGCTCGACAGTCTTCTTGTAGTCTTCAGAATATGCAGATCTGCGTAAAATCAATTCAATTAGAAAAATGAGGATTTCAATACACGTATGGCTATATCTGCTCGGGCAAAGGTAATAACAAAGGAAACAGCAAAGGTAACAACAGAAAAAATGACAAAGATGATAAAGATAGCAGCAGAGGCACCAACAGAGGAAGTAACAAAGATACAAACAAAGCAAACAGCAGATGCAGTAAAAAATCAAGGTAAAAACAAAGGCAACACTAAAGGCAACAGCAAAGGCAAAAACCAAAGGTAACAAAAGAGGTCATAACAAAGGTAACAGCAAAGCCAACAGCAGAGGCAAAGACAAAGGTAATAACAAACTTTTCTCTACAGAAACTAACTCTGAAAGTCTGTCAATCAGAGATGGTGCAACGATAGCACCAGACAAACACAGCACCACTTATACTCCCATATCGCGCTTGTGCAAGCATAACAATGCTTCCCAGAAGATGCAAAACACAATTAAACATATTTTGGCAGAGATTGCTAATACACAGCACTTAACATTTAATTGTCTTAGTCATACCTATTTTGTTCATCGACGGAAACAAAGACGTTTGTTCTGTCCCTTTCTTCGTCGGAGCTGTCCGATGGAGGCTCATTGATCCACTGGTCCAAGTCGAGACTAAACAAAGACAAAAAGAAAACATTGTCTTCAACTCTGCACAAATACTTTATGTACACATTAATTAGCTCATTAACTGGTTGACCACGCTATGCATGTCTGCTGCAACCAGTTACTGCATATCAACAGGCGACATTTCTATTCTATTTTCTGTGTTGTTTCCTGTTCTCAGTTTATGGTGCGCCCTTTTGCTTTGTCACTTTTTATTTACTGTATGTTGAAATGGTAAAGCTTAATTATGGCCACCACATGTCTACAATTAAATCGATAATGTTGTCTGCTTAGTTAGAAGGGGTTTTCCCTTTAGGGCATCTTTTTCATAACAGCGCAAAGTCTACTTCACGTTAACAAGTGCACATACATACAGTACAAACCACTTTTCTAGTAACTGGTCCAGTGGTCAACTGGTAAGATACTGGCAAGTAACTTGTAACAGAAAAACACCCACTGGTAACTGATTCGAATTGATTCTTTTGGATAACAACCGAACCAGAACTCACCCATCAGGCACTGGAACCTTCTTCTGCGCTTTGGCCGCAACCGGATTCAGTTCTCCGGCAAACAACTCGGCAAGCTCGGCCGACACTTTCGCTCCTTTGTCGTGAAGCTTCAGAACGTATTTGAGCAGCTGCTGAATGCAACACGCCTACACAGACAAAAACAACAGGAATTTTTTTTAATGCTCATGGCACAAAGAACCTCCACCACTTTGATTGACCCTCTGCTTCTAACATCACATACTGTGATGGAACACTGTAGTGCAGAGATACGTTCTGTGTCTTGTAACCTAAGGTTCTCAAATCTACCTCAAGTCACTGTGTATCAACCTTGGACAAGTTACTCACTTGTAATTAATTGTCTGTGAGTAAGGCACCTCACTCATCTCATCCCCATTGGTGGCTGAAAACTCATCATAATCACCATCATCAACATCACACACTGCGAATTTTAATCTAATTCTGGCATTTTCTGCATTGATTCCAAATTGATGTGGTTAATAATAATAATAATAACAAGGACGATTTCTATGGTGCCGTAACACAGCCATGCCGTTGCAAGGGCGCCTCACATACTAAACTAAACAGCACGATAGGCCTTAAGGAATAAATGAATTTTGAGTCCAGATTTGAAGGAGTCTTATGGAGTATTAGAAGTATTAGGTTAATGGCCGACTTCGGATAACTCAAGCAACTGACCCTGTCTTGAACTTCAAGGTCGGAACTCTGGATGAAGATGGTGAGGCGATCGGCAACCGACTGGCTGATCTCCTTCACGAGACTCTGATCATCACCCTCCTCCGCAGCATCGAGGATGCGGCCGTACAGCTTCGCGATGTTCTGCACGTAGACGCTCTGGATGTGACCGGGTAACGTCGTCACTTTCGGTCTCAGCATCGCGTCGAGAGTTGCGTGAGGATCAGTCAGATGCCTTCAACCACAATTACTCAACCATGTAATTATAATTTATTTATTAATGATTAGCAACCACAATTACTCAACCATGTAATTATAATTTAATTATTAATGATTAGCAAGGTCCACAATTAATCAGCTTTGTAATTATAATTTTTACTCTAAAATTAGCACCTCTGAAAATCTGAAGATACTCTGAAAATATAAAGATACTCTGAAAATATGAAGATACTCTGAAAATCTGAAGATACTCTGAAAATCTGAAGATACTCTGAAAATATGAAGACAGTGATTTTTGAAAATCTGAAGAAATTCTGAAAATATGAATTAAGAAACCTGGAAAAAAATGAAGAAAGAGATTATAAAAATCTGAAGAAAGAGTTTAAGTTAAGAAAATATGAATAAGTTCCAAAAATATGAAGAGAAAAATTCTTTTAAAAAAAATAAGAGCGATATTCTGAAAATATAAAAATATTCTGAAAATCTGAAAAAAGAGATAATGAAAATACAAAGAATTTCTGAAAATACGAAGAAAGAAAATATGAAAATCTGAAGTCTGCTTACTCTCGGAATTCTCCACAAATCCACGCAGCAGCATACAGAACCTCACAGATGCCATTGCGTTGCGAATTGCTGATGAACAGATGCGAGTTCTCCAACAAGATGGCCTACAGAAAAAAATCAAACAATCAGCGATTCACAAACAACATGGTTTCACATCGAACGTTAAAACAGAAATTAAAAACAGAAAAATATCAAAAAATGACAACCACTAATCTCTTGAAACCTCGAACCATTTTGTATCTTCAGTTAACAGTAGCCATTTCTTTGCAAACTACTTTCATTAAGGCTTCAGTCGTGTAGTATAATAATAATAATAATAATAATAATAATAATAATAATTACGACGATTTATATGGCGCAGTAACACAGCCATGCTGTTACAAGGGCGCCTTACAAAGCAGCAGTAGTATGTATAATTGTATATGGACATTTATACAACACTGTACAATAATCTCACGAAAACGCTTAACGTAGCTACCCAACAGTTCTAAACAAGTGTGACTTAAATGAGAATGTTTTATGAAATATATACCGGTATATGCAGTGCAGTATCGCTAATTACCATGACCAGAATTTGCTTCCCATTTGTTTTGCAGTCACTCTTAGTAAACAACAATCATCATTGAAGGCTGTCTGTCCAGGTAGTATAGTTAAGATTTATGTATTCTGTAATCTGAGTTCCTGCAAATTGTTTCTCCTGCAAATTGTTTCAACTGCATAATTCTACACTGTAACCGGCTGTGGTCTGTCAACCGGATTGCTGAATAAACGAATATTACTATTATCATCAATTGACTCGTGCAACACACAGAAAAGCCACGTTTATTTTTACACCTGTGTGTATGTATACTAGCATGCAAATTCATACAGAGCGTTTAACCCTTTAATATCGGAGGGTATGGGATCTCCCCATACCATTTACTACCATCTCGACATTAAAGGGTTAAAAAAGAGGAAGGGAGAGCTGACTGACCATCTGCGTGACGATGAAAGGTCGCACGGTCTGAACACGAATGGCGACGTCTAACATCTGAGAAGCGATCAGTTTGCCGTGTTTCGTGCCTTCGATCCTCGTCAGCTCAACCAAAACACTGACATACCTACAAACAACAACAACAACGAAATACACTAATACGAACAGCATACCTACAGACAATGTCAACGAAATTTACACTAATTAATACTAACAGCGCGAAATATTTATTACAAGCACAAGGAAAGACCTACACACCAACCCAGGAAAATTTGCAAACACAAGGAAATGCCAAAACAATCATCACACAGGTGGCAAATCATCGTCATCATCGTCGTCATCATCATTAGAAGTAGTACTATCATCATCATTAGTAGTAGTAGCATCAAACCTCTACTCTCTCTGCTTTACAAGGCCTTAACCAATTGGAAAGATATACCAATCAAATACCACATCCCACAATTTACCCAATTAACAGAACTTTTATTCACTCATTCATTCTGAGAATCTATATAGCGCCTTTTTCAGAGTCACCCCCAGTCCAGCCCAGTCACAGAAAAAAATAGATTAACAGATAACTCGGCCAGCTCGGAAGTTTGTTTGTTTGTATGTATGTGAACTTGTCATAGCACCCCTTCAAGCTCTCTCTCTACTCAGAGGCGTTCCCGAATGCAGAGTGGACACTGCATTGGAGTTTCACGCCGAAGCGCTGAGCAATTGTGAGTGAAGGACTTGCCCAAGGTCCTTACGTGGCGAGGTGGATTCGAACCTTGAACCTTCTGGCTTCAAGGCAACGATGTCACCACTACACCACCGCGCCCCACAAGTCTATGAACACAACATGCAATTCTGTTCTATATCAAAATCAAGATTCAATCTCTCTATTGTCTAGAGCAATCTATTCACGTGTGAAAAGAAGAACTGACCATTCAAAGTTCGTGATGAACTGATAGTTTGACTGGCTGCAGATTTCGATGATCTTCGACAACAGTTCATCGCGATAGTGAGATCCCTCGGCCTTGTCCATGTGAATCATCAGCTTCTTCACAATTTCCATCAGATTCTTCTTCGAAACCTTAAACAATGAACATTTCGTTCGCCTAAATTAATCCTCACTGATTATTTTATTAATAATAAAACATGCCATTCAATGACTGATCAGACATCAGCCATGAGACACTAATGCTCTGGATGCATGAATCCATCAATAAACCAATCAATGCACCAGACATTCGTGTAAGAGAGGAACACAATTTTACTTGTACATGATTTACATTCCACTGTATTGTATCTACGAAAATTTTTATATCATCGTCAGTAGAAAGCTACTTCTCTACTTCTAGGAGGCTTTACACACAAGGTCTACAATTATCCCATAGATTTCTAAAAAAGGTATATAATAATTATCCCATAGAGATTAAAAAATAACAAGGTCTATAATAATTATCCCATAGAGATAAAAAAATAGCAAAGTCTATAATTATCCCATATAGATAAAAAAAACAAGGTATATTATTATCCCATAGAGATAAAAAAAAAACAAGGTCTATAATTATCGCATAGAGATGAAAAGCTGAAGACTGTACCATTCCATAGAGAAGGTCAAGCGCTCGAAGTCGGATCGACTCATCCTTGTCATCTAGACATTGTAAGATGAGATCCTTGTGCGCCTGAACACTTCGCGGATGAGTCTTGAGTATCTTCGACATCGCCATCAGACCCAGATACTTCACTGGAATAACAACACAGACATCAACACAAATAGATGAGCAAGATACGACAGAACAGAAGTACTGAAACTACTTTTCAGATGCTTTAACTACATTCTAAAAGGATTCAACAGCCTGCAAACATGGTCAGAAATGGCTATAAAGTATAGTCATAATAGTCTAAAGGCTCACCCAACTGTCATACAGCGGATAAATGGTCAACGTGAATGCTTACCATTGAATCTGCCATATGGCTACTGTCATCAATGTTCTTGCTATTGTTATCACGGCAACCAATGCCTGATGCACAAGGCATTATCGCAAGGCTTAATAAAATCAAAATCAGGATTTTTCCAGAAGGTAATTCCAATAAGACGGTTGGTTTGTGGCACGCATCCATCTACGGATATCAGGTGCAATTGATTTTATGAACATCCAGTAATATCAACTGAAGACTGTGCTTTATAGAAAGTAAATTATAGATGCAAACAACAAACTATAATTTAACTAAAGATAATATGAGACACTTACAGTTCTGATCAGAATCTTCGATTAGTATTCGCAGTTTCTGCACACAGAGCTGAAAGAGGAACACAGTTTCAAACAGAAACATCATGATTATCACATCACACATTATTATCAGTATATTGCTATTCATTCTCTTTCACAAATTTCTATAGCGCCTTTTCAAGAGGACAACTCAGAGGTGCTCCCGACTATAGCACAGCAAAAAAATACAGTTCTAAACTTGTAGAATTTTAAAAAGTCTCAGTACGAGCCCCAAGAAGCAGGCATAGCTTTTGTGGGAAAATCTTTAGCACTTAGTAATTTAGTACAAGAAGTTAGTACTTTAGTATAGCAAACCTGGATGGAGGCCGAATGGTTGTTAATTCCCGAAGAAATGGAGATAAGAACTGAAATGGAAAAAAGACACATCACATTAGAAAGTGAAAAATCCTCACAGCAAAAGAAAAACAGATTTTAAAAAACTGAAAGCAAATTACGAATGCTGCTGCTTATGAAAATTGAATTTACCCAATTCGAACTGATGCAAGTCAACTTTTGACTGCACTACAGCATACTAGCACCTTTTTTATTTGGTGCATAAAACTTTTTTTCTTAACCAGACACTTACAAATCATGCAACATAAGGCCCTTTAACCCTTTAATGCCGAGATGGTAGTAAATGGTATGGGAAATCCTATACCATCCAGCATTAAAGGGTTAAGAGAGGAGACGTACAGTACACCACAAGAGAATGAAACTGTATGGGTGATTCCATGTCAATTCAACCAACGTCATTGACATGACCGACTCAGATTTACATGAAATTTTACCCACGTGTTCAACCACATAAGACTTGTAAAAAACAAAAGAAATTTTTTTGGGGTCAATTATATTCAGAGATATGGGTCGGCGAACTTTGACCCAACCCGGTCGACCTCGTACCTTTGAACCTCTATATCTCAGCTTGTATAACAGCTAGGAAGGTGATCTTGGTGTCATTTTTTAGCTCTTTTGATGAACTGTTTGGGTAGATTAATCATGACCGTTTAAATGTTCAAAATCAAGACCATATTCCACAATGAAGCACTTTAACCTTGACCTTGACCAAACGGTTTTTTTTAAATCTGAAAAAATTCACAATTATAGATCAATGTGTTTTGAACATCCTCAGAAAAAATCAGAATGGGATCTATAATGGCTTATTTGTTATGATTATTTTATCAATCATACGTGTGCAAAATTCAATTAATCCATGTTCGGTAATTGTGAAACCCAATGTTCAGCTGGTTTGCTACTTGTGTCTTAAAACCATGTTTCTTTTGTACTTGTAAGTTTCATTCCCCTTGTTTTTGAATATATTCAAGACAATAGTTAGTAAGCTATACAGAATATTTTTTCTATAACAATAAAGCTAAAAATAGATTTGGAAATGTAAGTGAACATTTAAATTACAACATTGCAATGGTTGTAGTGACGACATTTACCAATAAAATTTGCCTACGATAAATTTTGCAGCAAATAGACCATTATAGATCCCATTCTGATTTTTTCTGAGGATGTTCAAATATGAGAAAGTTCTGAGTGCATATCTATACAGAAAAGAAATGATTCATTGCTGCTTCCAAAATATCTCGATTTCGCCGATCTGAAAGGCTATGTTACAGCAGAGTACGATGGGAAGTGGTGGTTGGCATGCATCCTCAGGACATTTGTTGAAACAGGTGAGAACTGATTTTCTACTCATTACCTTTAACAACTTAGCAAAGTTTCATGGTGTCAAAGCATCCATGGGTAAATAGACTATAATTTTTTTTAAATTTTACAAAAAGCGTTGTTAATGCTGATTAAAAACTTGCTATTTTATTTGTAACAGAAAACATTTGCTCTCTTGTTGCAATCTTTTAACATGCATTTTATATGCTCTGGACAATTGTGCATACAGTTTAAAGAGCATAAACATTCATGTTGATTTTACTTAAAGGTGAAGTAGAGGTCAGCTCTCTTCATCCGCACGGCCCTGCCAAGTCTTTCCGATATCCAGCAGTTCCAGACATCCTCATCATGAACATCAAGGACATCCTTACTGCAGTCAGTCCGAGTACATCAACTGGGAGGACTTACACATTAACAGGAGATGGAAGCTCTGCGGCAATTTCTGCACTAATCACTAGAGTGAACTATAGACACAAGTAGCAAACCAGCTGAACATTGGGTTTCACAATTACCGAACATGGATTAATTGAATTTTGCACACGTATGATTGATAAAATAATCATAACAAATAAGCCATTATAGATCCCATTCTGATTTTTTCTGAGGATGTTCAAAACACGATGATCTATAATTGTGAATTTTTTCAGATTTTAAAAAAAAAACCGTTTGGTCAAGGTCAAGGTTAAAGTGCTTCATTGTAGAATATGGTCTTGATTTTGAACATTTAAACAGTCATGATTAATCTACCCAAACAGTTCATCAAAAGAGCTAAAAAATGACACCAAGATCACCTTCCTAGCTGTTATACAAGCTGAGATATAGAGGTTCAAAGGTACGAGGTCGACCGGGTCGGGTCAAAGTTCGCCGACCCATATCTCTGAATATAATTGACCCAAAAAAATTTTCTTTTGGTTTTTTACAAGTCTTATGTGGTTGAACACGTGGGTAAAATTTCAAGTAAATCTGAGTCGGTCATGTCAATTTTGGTTCCAAATTTGGTTGAATTGACACGGAATCACCCGTATGTAACTTACCAGCAATCACCGTGTTGATGCATTCGTAAAGCAACGACATCGCAGAAGTGCTATAAGAAAGAAATAACACAGTTGAGCCAATGAATACAACTGTAGTACGTACAACATAATAATTTTAACTCCCAGACTTCTCATTTGAGTCTTTTACACATTAACCACTAAAATAAACTATCAAACAAATATAAACTGTACTTCAAACTTCATAATATAGAGAATAAAATAAAGCGCTTTGTCGGCTCAATGTGCTCAACACCAATGAAACATAATCCCCACTGTGTAATTATTACTGAAAGACAGAGCTACAGTAATGCATAAATATTCTAGCTACAATGCGTAGCAAATTAGCAATTTAAGCGGTAGTAAGCAACTATAAATCAATTCTGAAGTCCAAAGTTTAGCACTGCACCATAGATGTAAAAAACGATGAAAACAAAATAAAAAACGGTAAAAAATGATGTTTTTTCAAAAAAATAAAAAAAACACCAAAAAACCATAAAAAACGGAAACGGAAAATAATTTGACTTTCCTACATCTAAAACCACATTTTAACCATGAAAATCTTCATTAGGAACCTACTACACGTAAGCTATCTCTTAAATGATGATGTTAAACGATGAAATAATGACTTCAGTTAGGTGGATCCTTGAGAGTTGGGCGAAAACATAAGAAATATCAGAAAAAATTAAAATTAAGGAAAATAATAATAGAAATTAAATGTATAAATAAAGAAAAAAAACGATAAAAAACGATGGGAAAAATAAAAAACGTTTTTTGGGAGAGAATAAAAAAACGGGAAAAAACGTTTTTTACAACTATGCACTGCACCAAGCACTGACCTGTGAATGAGGTTGGTTAGCGGCTCGATCAGTTTCTTCCCAAGTCTTGGCTCAAGCGGCGTCAAAGCACCGAACTAACATACGACACACAGCAGAAACATAATTATTCACAATACATAGTAATTCACAATAATTCAAAATACATAATAATTCACAGTAATTCATAATTAATAATAATTCACAGTAATCCATAATTAATAATAGTTCACATTATTTCATAATACATAATAAATCACAATAATTGATAATTTAATTCACAATATTTCATAAAAATTCATAGTTCAGAGACAGATCACCCGTCTGACTGAAACACAAAACTTAGTGTGGCATCACTTTCGTTGGATTGTTGCAACCAGACAATTAAGACATGCAACTCAGGTACACTTTGACCTACAAAGTCTGTATCATCAGACAAGCACTCAAATCATTCAGTAACATGTTGCGTCGAAAATAAAAAATCTCTCAATGCAAGGCTGTACTTTTCATCAACCTTGCAACCATATACCATGGATGCGATAATTCAGCTCAATATTGAATCAAAGAATCCCATTTAAATTTTGCATGAAATCAATATTCCATTATTCAGCGCAAGCAAGCATTGTCTAAATTAACCCCGTGCAATAGACATTGAGTATTCTGTTCTTATCAGAACAGCATCTGGTGCCTATCCAATTGCAATTTCTTTGCTGTTTCATCAACAAGCACCTGCTTCACTTCAGAAATAACTCAGTACAACTAGCATTCAGTTTTTATAATTAGCCTAAATTTTGTTGTTGAAAAACCAAGAAGTGTGATTGTTGTTAACAATGATTTACGGCCAAAAGCACACTACCAAGTGGAAATTAAACATTGATCACCTGAAACCTGAATATATTTTTTTAAACAAATATTATCATAGGAATATTTTTCATATAACATAAGATTGTATTCGCTGAAAAGCATTACTGATAAGTCTGATATATATACCACAAAAAAACAATAACTGAAAAATTTACACCCGATTTCTGTTTCAGCACGTTTCTACTGTTTGATCATTTGCAACTTTGCCAGAGAAGGTCACACATAATGGTTGGATATTCATAAAACACATGTTAATAGCCTCCTGAGGATGCTGAAGCAAGGCCATATAAATTCTACAGATCTATCTACAGTGATGATGATACAGTTGGATACAGAAGCCAGTCAATATACAATATTATACGTATATCAGTTGGACTTACAAGTTTGATGATTTTTATTAGGACCCAGTTGTTGGTCGAGCTTGTCATCAGCTTGAAGAAAAGTGGCGCAAGCGACAGGTAGTTGCGTGGATTCTTTCGTGCCAGCTCGCAGATGACGTTGACCGCTGCCGACTGCACACCTGAAGGAAGTCAGACGAAGTGGCAAAGGTCAAGATCAAGGGCCTACACTTACATCCACTTTCACTAACTGTCCAGAAACAATTGTACACACACACAGCCCCTTTTCTTTGGCATCAGCTGTTCCATGCTGCATTATAAATTGTCCTATAATGATCATCGCTATGAAAGAAAAGTACTGAAAATCGTGAGGCTTTTAAACTGCACACCAATCCTTGCATTGGATTATTGCAGGCAATACAAGACTCTAAAACTGTGAATTGTGTTTTCCAATTCTCTTGCGATAATCTTCTGTGCAAGTGACAAATTGGTAGCAACTACAGCACCTTCTCAGCATCATAGAGGTCAAAGCCCACACGCTTCCTATTGGCTTTGAAGCCACCGTACCCTGTGCAGCCCATTGATTATTGCCCCCTCCCAGCACAACTCTCTGCATCAATCTATGTTTGAAGACACCACATTTCTTGAATGATGAAATTGAGATGCCTGTCGAAAGCCAAGACAGGAATCCCAGTGGTATGTGAACACTGAACAGATTTGGTTTCAAGATGACAGCTGGGAATTAATCCGAACCTGGGTCTGGATCTTCCAGCTTTTCCTTAAGTCGTGGAAAGGCAGGCCGCAGAGCATCAGGGAACTTTAGGAAAACTTTGTACATGATGAGCACAGCTTTCTTACGCAGGTACGGCTTCGTTGACGTCATCTAAATGCAACAAAATGATACGTACACACGCCAATATATTTAACAACAAAGTTTTCAAATTAAAAGCACAAACAAGGTGCAAATTGGTTAAGACTGAGCACTGACATCTGCAGCTAAGTGAACCTGTACCAACCACAAGCAAAAACTGACAGTTTACTAAAGTAATTTACAGGGTCACAAATAAGAACTTACTAAGGTCACAAGATCATTTTCAAGGTCAAAGTTTGCTTACCAAGGTCATAATAATCACTTACCAGATCACAATAAAAAAAGAGCTTACTCACTAAGGCCATAATATCATTTGCAAAGCCACAAGCAAGAACTGTGACTTACCAAAGTCATAATATCATTTGCAAAGCCACAAGCAAGAACTGTGACTTACCAAAGTCATAATATCATTTGCAAAGCCACAAGCAAGAACTGTGACTTACCAAAGTCATAATATCATTTGCAAAGCCACAAGCAAGAACTGTGACTTACCAAAGTCATAATATCATTTGCAAAGCCACAAGCAAGAACTGTGACTTACCAAAGTCATAATATCATTTGCAAGGTCACGAGCAAGAACTGTGACTTACCAAAGTCATAATATCGTTGGCAAGGTCACGAGCGAGAACTGTGACTTACCAAAGTCATAATATCATTTGCAAGGTCACGAGCAAGAACTGTGACTTACCAAAGTCATAATATCATTTGCAAAGTCACAAGCAAAAACTGTGACTTACCAAAGTCATAATATCATTTGCAAGGTCACGAGCGAGGTCTGGCGACACAAAGCACGCCAATCCATTGAGAGCAACGCCTGCATCGTACATATTCTGACTGCTTAAATCCTGTAAAAATCAGTAAGAAAACAGAAATCATGACAACGAAATAAAAATAAATAGCTAAGCACAAGATCTCAACCGTTCATGCCAGCCATGTGCATTGTGCACTAATCTTTATTTAGGCAAGTTTATATCACATTGGAAAGAATCAGTTATGAAACGACATAAAAGCAGTGCAAAGCATTGAAAGTACTTTAAAATGTGCTCTATTAAATATTATCCCACCCCTCATACCTACATGTATACATGCAGAGCCTCTTCTCACTCCATATCAATTCGTAATACACCAGCTGAAACTGTTCATTCATTCACTCATTAAATGAATTTGTACAGCGCCACCTCAACAGAACTACTCGAAGGCACTCTCAACCCCAGCATCGTCAAATAAAACTGTCTTAAGTTGAGAGAGGAATGCCTGTGAAGGAGTCCTAAAGAAAGGGAGCTGAACGTCAGAGGGAGGCCATTCCAGGTCGAAAGTCCTGCCACCATAAAATTAGATGACCAAACACAACAGATGCTAGATATTATCCGCCCCAACTTCAATTCGTTTCCAACTTACCTTGCGTATCATATTCGTCGTCAACATCAACACGTCTGTTCCTTCGTGGAAGCTCTGTGAAGCGGCCAAATACCCAATCCTCTGCAACCAACAGAAGAAGAAGAAGAAGATAGTCCGGTTGCATTAAAACAACTCAATCATAACGCAATATATTAGAAACTAAAGAGTTGAAGTAAGCATCTAGTCCACACCCAAAAGACATCAGCAGATTAACAAACACAAGCAAGCACAGGTCTATTTCTTTTTATACTCCAAGGGAAACCTCTTTCTGCCTCACGGACTACATAAACATGCAAACCTTATGATCACGTTCCCAAAACCACATCATAACTAGCTTTAAATACTTAGACTAACAGACATTTTGCGACTCATATAAGGCCTGCTAGATTATAGACTTATTATTCAGTGATAGGATGATGCACTGCAGTGAGGGTACCTGTTCAGAATGGACAGGTCACCAAAGTACTACTTTACCAAACTGTCAACACGGTAGTGATGTATGAAGTGTCAAGATGAGCTACGCTGAGCTACATACTATATCTTTCAAGTTAAAGATATAGGAGACAGTTAATTGAAAAAGATGTTGGCCACAGAGCAAACAGAGTCTGTTAAGTCAATATTGCTATTAAATACACATTAATTACACATCAGATACTGTCTGTAACTGGTATCAAACAGCTATAAACAATTCTCCAGTTAAACCGTTATACCGTCGCAAATTTTAGTTGCCATGTACCTGTATATAAAATTGGTCGTATAGTTGGATTACGGCTAGAATGCAAAGCTCGCTACAAATCACGTCACACTTTATGGAAGAATTTTTTATATAAGGTAAAGAAAGTGTAGCATTTCACAGGAAAATGATATAAAAGAAACATATTTCATATGTGCAAAGAAATCTTGGCTAACTTTTCATATAACAAATGCTAAGGAAGGAGTAACAATATCCAATACTGGTCAGTTCCATATACTCAAGTTACACTGAGCTACATGCTTTATCCTTCAAGTTAAAGATCAAGGAGGCTACACTACCTTGCATGGCAAGGAAGGAGTAACATTTCATATGTGCAAATGCTAAGGAAAGTGTAACATTTCATATACAAAAATGCTAAAAAAGGGTAACATTTCATATAAAAAAAATGCTAAGAAAAAGGAATTATGCACAACTTGCACAAGCCATCTCTAGTAGCTGACTGAAGCCTGCTGGACTGGTTTAGTTTATACGCCAAGACTCAACAACTGATCAAATAGTTTACATGACACCCTTGGACTTTCTCACCCAGCACCAATAACATCTAGCAGACAACCTGTTAGAATGCTGGCCAGAGTCTCGGCTCTGACCAATGAGCCATACGTAGCAACCAACAAGAGGAAGTAATCCATTAGGCCTAAAAAAATGTTGTGTTTCCGGTAACAGAGCTAAAAAAAATTGGGTAGGTAGGTCGGAAAATATTTTTATTTTGGTAAAATATTTTTATGCAGTGACTATCCGAAAAAGTATACCCCACTAAGTCTTTTTTGCACGCTGAAACAAAGTACGTGTTCTAAGCAAGTATAAACTGCCTATTTCCCGACTGTCTGCACCTAAAACTGCTCTAGAAAACAGTCCTATTAATTTCATTTTGTTGACGTCTCTTATGTTATGTCAATACAAATGTTAAAATAAAAAAAATTAAATAAATTTTACGCCTTAAACTCATAGATATCCCTTAACACGTTGGCCGCGAGGGACGTGTATACACGTCCCCCATTGACATTGAGTCATTTAACACAGCAAATAAGCAGTCAACGTGCTAACAGAAAAGTTAACCATCTTAACCCTTTACCGACCAAGGGTATAGGATCTCACATACCATTTACTACACTGTGGTCAATAAAGGGTTAAAGGCTAGTTTTCTGTAAACAAAGGAGCTTGCACAACAAGCCAGTAGCCAGTGTACTGGGCAGTTCAAAGGTTCAAATGTCCACCACGGCAAAAATTTAAGCTATCTGCTCCAACTGCACCCCTAGCCAGCTCAGCTAAGTACAATGCACGTACAGTCGTACAATATATAGTTGGTAAGATCTGACAGCATGGAAGAGGACTGGCGACCAGCCATTATAAGCTGAGGCTAAGAAAATGAAGTCGTCATCTCTGAGGCTAGCATAACCTTTTACTGACCAAAGTGTAGTGAAGGGCATGGAAAATCCTATACATTCGGTCAGAAAAGGGTTAAGCGACTGAACACTCCTCTTCTCTCCGCAAATGCATGCACAGAGTCCACTGAACAGGCGCTCAATACAAAACTTTAGATAAGATACGATACTGACCTTATGAGTGAATTTGGCCGAAGTCATCACTTCGATGATGTTAAAGGCAGCCCAACTGATGTCGTACCCAAGCATCTGAAGCTGTTTCGAACAAAACAAAATATTTTTTATAAGTTACTTCAGCTGTCTTCTGCAGAGCAGTCACTCACCAGCATCCAGCACTTCTCTCATAACACACAAGTTTCATTCTTTTAACTCTTTCGCAGCTAAATTGTTTTTCATAAATATAGTCATAATTTGTTCATATATAGAAAAACAATTAAAGTCCATGAAAATAATAACTTGTTTTATATCATTTTGTTCGTATTTGATTCCTCAAAAATATTCTGTCTTGAAAACGCAGATAAATTGACGTGTTTGCTTTAAAATTTATAAATATATTAAATATTTAAAAAAATAAAAATTTAATTTATAACAATAAAAATTAATTTAAAAAATTGTGAACAAAATAAAATTCATGCAAATACTTCTAAATGTAGCTACTTGCATGACAAACTTGTATCAAACAGTGAAAAACTAAAAAAAAGTGTGAATTTAATTTTAAAATGATTTTATATTACTTCCACTTAGAAGATAATGACATCGACGCTCACGTCAGCAAAATACTAGGTCTGCTTGCGATGTCGCCGTATTTCTATCCAAAAATGTCCAAACATAGATAATTATTTTATAAATCCTTTACACAAGTTACCTGACTGACAAATTTCATGTTTCTAATTAGGCTGAAAGACCTAAATTAAAAAAATTGACTACAGAGAAGTGATCAAATGTGACGGGGGGGATGATTTTCCGTCACATGACGGTTTTGGACCTTTTTATTTATTCATATTCTACAGATATTTTTCTTCAAAATACTTTTTACAGAATGAAAATATCTTATTTCTAACTGAAGTTATACTCATTTGAATCTGCAATTTGCTAAATCATTACAATTGAGAAAATCGAGCTTAAAGTTTCGGAACATTTGTGTCGGGTAAGTCCTTAGTAACCATTAATTTATTCTTCTGCAAATTTGCTGGTCCATTCATGGCTATATCCTGTATCGAATACATCAAACGGCATGAAAATCGAACTACTACTTTCAAAACTGTGATAGAAATACAATCTACTGCTGAATTGAATTAATGAAACTAATGCAAACAACGCATCTAACGCGCAGGCGGACAGATCGTCGTTTCATTTTGACCGACCGACGATGTATGAGTCTTAAATAGCCTAACACAAACAAATAATTAACAAGGTCCTTCTAGGTAAGCTCGAATATGATAGCCTACTATACCCCATTCTTGATTTGATTAAATTTATGCAAACATTGTGACTGATGATACAATTGTTCGCGATTTGTTGACTCGGCTAGGAGGCTTATTAGGCTAATGAGCCGCTGGTCAAAGAAATAAGGCTTTGACATCGAAGCGTGAAGGGACCTACGATATAATTGTTCGCGATTTGTTTACTCGACCAGCAGACGTGAATGGAATACGTTGGATCCGATAAACAGAACTGACTTAAATACGAGACTCTTTCAAATCTTATAAAGAATTTTAATTATGTACCCACTTAGACAATAGACCATGCGCACATGTTTACCTATCGTCGGCGGAATCTTTATCGCTTCGCTGAATAAGACCCGTGTTCATCGGACAGTCTTAAGAATTCATTTTCTATGGTAACTCGACCCGGACCACTTTTGGACTACTCTTACGGACAACCCTTTTGACTTGACGCAGCGCTCGTGAATAAGCTGGTGCTCCACACTTGGCTTTCGAATGGCACTTTAGAAGCTTGGAGATAAGGCTACGATTACGAATAGGGCCTGCCTAGGCTATCACTATTTGAACAGTTTAACAGCTTCAAATTTTCACTTTCTATTAGGCTAATGTAAATTAAGCTTAGTGTGAATAATTTTCATACGAATTCTTTCCGAAACAAACGCAAAAATAACGTTTCTCTCCGAAAGTAACCAAAGAAAATGAGCAACATCAACAAGTTGAGAGACCAAGAATTGCTAGCTCGCATGCGCACGATCTAAGGTCAGTGTCGCGATATGTCTCGTAAGCCAATTAGACTCTAAGAAAACTGGGTCGGAGGCGTGGCTTGAATAATAATCATCCTTGTTGTCAGGCAAGCAATAATGAATGCTTAAAACTTTGACCAAAACCTGCTCATTTAAACGGGTGAAACAGCTTTTATGGACCATTCAGTACCATATTGAAGGGAAAATTTTTTACGTGGTAGACACGACTACAAGAAATAGTCCATATGGCGTATAATAGCTCTGTCGTTCGTAGTGAATTTTAACTTTGAAAATAGCTCATGGAGCGATTGATTCAAAGCAACTTTTGACACCACATGCGGTAAAAGTCATTTTTTCAACACTAAGCATTTGAATTCAAAATTTTTAATTGCAGATATTGAAAGTAGACATATTTTAAAATAATAATACACCATAAAACAATTTTCCATGTTTTTGAGAATTCTCGCCTGTTTTCCCTTATATCTCTTTATTTAGTACGCGACATCCGACGGGAAAGGTCCGCGCTCGTCACAAATGAGCTCATGTTTTCCTACTCTATGATGATATCGGCGTGGTCTGATGGACGGGCGGTAAATGTGCGGTCTTCAAATCCCGAAACCTTTACATCATCTCGAATAAATGTGCTTGAGACCTTATTAGAGCATTTGTTGAACAATATAATTCGTTTTGTCTGAACTTGGCTGATGAAAATACATAATTACAGCAAAATGGTCAACGGCCAAGAAGCCGCAGACGCGGCCGAAAGTAAACAAATGGCGTGATGTAAATTTTCACAAACTTACGGCCATAATTTTCGTTTATAACTTCATCAAACCATTGGGGAAAACCTACGTTAGGGTATTTTCTAATCCGTCTGCATGTCCCCAATCGAAATATAAAAATAGATTTCGAAATATATCTACATTATCCGACAAACGGGTGCGTTTTTGTTGTGCGGTCACAATCGACCCCATTCGCTGCGAAAGAGTTAACAGCCATGCACACATTGCTTTTAAGGGCTTCATAAAATGTGCTCCGTAAAACTCCAGATGCATACATGTACACTGTACAGGTGCATGTATTGTATGCATACACATATACACAGAGGAATAATTATTTCCCTTGGGGCTAGCTAAAAGTGTTGAGCCCTCTTCTTCATCTATAGTATTTAGAGCCTTACTCCATATCAAACAAATTAAATAACTAATGAGAAACCCTCTTGACAATTAAAAATACGGACAATTAGGATGAAATAAGTAAAATAAGTTATTTATTGATGACTTTGAAGCAATTTAAGCAACAGGTAAAGACAACAGGAAGAGCCACACACAGCCAGGCAGATGTGTTTCTCAGACTAAAGTCCCGAGTCCTGTCTCCAACCAGCAGACGAACAAAGAACAATAATATCATACTCTTCAAACCAATGTATGGTTAGCACCGCTCCAATTCAAAGGCTCACCCAATGACACCCAGCTGATATATGATGCCAGTAATGAATTCAAACTGAACTCAAATGCCACTCAGTGCTTGCTAACTGTCACATGTCATACACTCACAGCAGCAGAGGTCACGAAGATAGGTTGGAGAAGGACCCAACAAAGACCACCACACCAAATTGGAGCGCCTCTGAGGAGTTCTCTTGAAGTGGCGCTATATAAATGTTCGATTACAATTACCAAAGTGATGATTTGGTAAACAACTGTAACTGTCTTACACAGATTCTGAGCAGCTATTGACAGTGGTGTGATCAAGTCAACTAGAAATGATTTTACTCTGAAATAGAAACAAAAAGCAAATGAAATTCAAGGCCAGCAACGGCCACACTTACGTAGGTGAGCTTGTTGACGGCATTCGCTTTGACGGCTAGGTCACCATTTCGCAATTCTTGCTTTATCTCATCGATGCATTCGGCTATGAACTTCGACTGAAAACATATTGCATATAGTGCTATAGCAGAAGATTTATAGCATGGAGGGAGGAGCATTTGAAGAGAACATCCCTAGCTGTCACGTTTGTTGAGACAATAGCAAGCCATTAGACATTAGTGGCACATTGCAAGTCCTCTCTGGCACAAAAAACCGTTGGGCACTGCGTTATGTATTTATATTACATTGTATATTCGAAAGGGGGGACCTGAATCCCGAAATCAGAATCCTCGAAACGAATATCGGCTGGATCCCAGAAAACGATTTTCCAAGTGAAACACAAATTTTTGCACTAAACGGTGTTGTGGACAACACTAACAAGACCATGATTTCATGTATTTACTTTTGAATAACTTTCTGGAGTTCGTCCGCTTGCTATAAAACTGCTTTCGGGAAATCTGGCTTTTGTGTATTTTCAGCGTTTTCGGGATTCGGGTTGACCCCATTCGAAGCGTAGGTCTGTGAAGTGGGCAGAAGGCGGCGTGTCCATGTAACGGTATACGTTAACTTTTAACCACTGTAGGAACGTTCTGAAAATCATATTTACTGCGAGTATCGCTGAAAGGTGCATAACTATTTAGTTAAGTGCTTAATAAATATAATTTTATTGATAATACCTCGCTATCTTTATGGTTTCTAATTCCTCTGACAAGGTCCTGGAGATTTTTGTCGAGGACTCTCTCCAAGGTTCCTTTGACTTTCTTTAACGCCATCGTCATCGCTACCACTCGAGCTCTGATAATTATACCAAAACTATCATCACCGAGCAGTTAAACAATAACAAAGTATGTTTCAAGAAAATAATATTATTTATCCCAAAATGGCTGACTACAACTGTGGGAGTGAACGGCTTTGCGTGTGATGTGTTGACCACAGATATATCAGAAAATAGAGCGACGTTCTTTCGACTCGCACTCACGATTGATATTATCATTCCTAATAAATTATTTTAAACTGACGTTGACCTGTAAATCAGTCGAAACGTCGATGGAAAATGCGCTTGCTACCCATTATGTTCCTGTAAAATAATATTAATTGAAGACAAGGTATTCTGTGCAGTTTGCCAAACGAATAGATAGCAAATTTTAGAGCAACAAAGAGGATTATTAATGCAATCTTTAAAATATGTTATGTACAAATACATGCGCTGAAAAATTAAAATCACTTTTATTGTGTTAGGTGCGTCTTAGAAACGCACTCGGGCAACCGCAAAGTGCAGCAAATTTGCAGAAATTTCTATGCATTTCGATGTAATGCAGATGCGTTGACCATCTTTTTACAGTTAGGTCTCTGCTGTTGACGTGTATGCATATTGAAAACCGATCAGATCGGAAACTGAAATCTGTCACAAATGTATGTGAGTAAGATAGAATTGGGGCAGCAGTATCGGAGGCTGTGAGCGTGAAGAAACAATTACAAATTAAACAAGCCAATCTTAACAGGCTAATTGGCTAAATAAGCTAAACCTAGGATAGCCTAATGAATCAGTGCACTATTTAAATTTTGTGAAACAAATAAAAAATTCGTAAGTTTTTCGCTGCGTGTGCGAGCTATTCACCCGCCTTAGATGGACTTTCTTTCTGGACCGACAGGACTGTAGGCAGAGGCCACTTTCGCCTAAAAGTTTGTTAGCCTAGGCCTACCTACGTTAGCCTACTTCGATGTTTTTCCCATCAGTTACGGTCACAGCTAGGCGCATTATATAATCGCCTAGAGCCCTAGACATAGGCCTAATTTGTTATCTTGCAACGATAATTCCGCCCATCCAAGCATAGTAATCAATAGGCCTACGCACGGATGCTTACGAGCTCGCTGTGCACTGTAGGCTAGGCCTATGCAAGCCAACTCGATGGTTGTTTAAGCCCAGTTGACAGCGGCCGATTAAGAGAGAAAGGCAATTTCGGATTAAAGGAGCAAGCCTCCGCGGACATAATATAAATATTTAAAGGTCACAAAATCAACCGCTTCCGCTCCCGGAATCATCTCTCACAACTAGCAAATTTTGGTTACTTCTAGGCCTATTTATCTATGAAACTGCATTTAACTGCTCAAGAAGAGTATGCCTAATTGCCCAAAATGCGAGGTCACTCTAGCTTATTCACAGAAGCTCAGCCAAAGCAAACTCAAGGTCAGCAAGGAGGTAGGTTCCACATCAAAACGGTCAGGCAAGCAGACAGCCAGGCAGAAGGGCTACTCTGGCAACGCCAGTTCAAAAAGCCAGTTCCAAATCAGGACAAAGCAGAGGTCTGACGCCCATCATGTAGGCCTACGGTAGGCTAAAAATTGTAGCCTAACATTGTTGCAACACAACAGTCTTGCATAAATAGGAGAGGAAAGTACATCCACAAGGAGGGTCCAAAGCAGATCAGAGGTGTGTATGTGTGCGTGTGTGTGTAAAGTTGAGGACACTATTAGGCCAACCCACGTGAAGATCACAACAATCAAAAGCCTCGTTGCAGTGACCATGAAACCCAGCTATAGCAAGATTACTCCCCAAGCTTCCACAATTGGCTCACACAATTTCCATCAATTTTCTACGTTTATCACACAGCCAAAAAATGTCAACAAGAAACGAAAATTTAACTTCTTTCTTGTCAAATCACAGAAAAGATTTAATAACTAAAAAACATTGCAACAGAAAATTCAACTGTTCAAAAATAAATTAAACAGGAAAGCTAATCCCAAGCTTTCAAAAACAAATGCAAGATGGCGTCCGGCCAGGCTACACAGTTAACACAACAAAAACACGGTTAAATTCACAACAAACTTTCAAATATGCTCCAGAAAACATTTTAACGATCAACAGTGCTGTACATTACTTCCAAAAATCCAGTCCATGGTTACAAAGTGTGGTCGAATTCAGATATATCAGTCCGGTTTACAGTTTACATTTACAATTCAAAAGTTACACACAATTAATCATAATACTTGACAACAAAGCTATAGATAAAGTTCAATTTTGGTGCATTTACAGAACATGTGCAGAACAAGAGAAAAACAAAGTGCTTAAAATTAAGTAAAAGAAATCCAGTCCCCCACCAGGAAAGGTCATAGAAGTCACAATTAATCCAACAGACACATAACAAACATAGCGTTACAATGCTCCAATCCAAAAATAGGTTCAGGGATCCGACATAAATGCATTCTTTCATAAAATTTTCCGATGTAAAATATTCCAACAGGTCACGCACTCTTACATTGTATGCTCTACATCAAGATTCAATTAAATGCATATAATTATTACGTCTTCTTAACTAAAACAGTATTACAATTTGTGAAGATTTTATATTAAAATGACTATGAAAAACTTTGAAACAATCGACAAAATTCTCAACTAGCTAAAATTTACAACTTTCCATAGTGTACACAGGGAGCAATAAAAATTTGAAGCAACCAATTATAAGCTGATATAGATATATTATTTAAAAAATGATATTCTGGTTAATAAAATGGGATTGCCGTTCTGTGCGATATAGCAAGCAATACTTGAAATTACATAAATTCTCTGCTCTTTACAAGTTGATGGAAACATATAGAACCTTTACTACTCAAATATATTCAACAAGTGGTAAAGTAACGTGGATTTTGGAAATCACGAGAAAAGCAAAGCAGCAGCAATAATGGAATTTTAGACATATACAAGACGCACTATGCTACATCATTTCCCAAAAATTCAACGACCTGCTTTGCAGAAAAAGCAAACATTTGTCGGAAACAGTTCAAGTGTACACTCTGGGTATTTGTAAAACAATGTGAAAAAAATTGTATAATCACAGCCCGTACAAATGCGAATAGTTTTCAAGAACATCATCTCAAAGACAGTCTTCTTACGCGTCTCGTTAAAGTCAACATCATGATTCAACAAACATCTCTTAATAAATGACGAAGAAAAAGGTGCAGAAATAAAAGTCAACACAGCGATTGCAATATATAATCCTACAAGAATTTTTTCAGATCAAACTAAAAACAGATTCGGGTCAAAATTTGTACGGATGGCGAGATTCCAGGCTCGAGCGACTTCACGAGCAAAACACGGCGGCTACTATAATAACAATTCATTAAACAATAACATATTGGAATTACATATATAAGAATCCTTAACACTAAATTAACTGGCTAAGAGGATCGAGAAGACGTGATGTGCTCTTGATAATCAACCGCTGGTGGGGGAGCCGACTCCACACGACATCACAGCGAGGGAGCTTGATCCACTCGACTTGTTGTTACGCATCAGTGGCTTGTGGAACTTTGTGGTCTCCGACGAATGGTAGACCTGGAAGCAGCTGCGGCAGTAGTAGCGAAAGCAGTTGAAGTCACGGCAGAAGTACGGACCCGGTTCACGGCCGCAGAAGTTGCACATCGACTCCTCGAGATACGGATCGATTTGAATCTGAAAAATAATTCGAGTTATGAGTTACGAGAAATGTCACTTCAACTGCGCTCCTGCGTACATGTGTTATAAGAGTGAGATGGTCAGCCAATTGCAATCTGTTGATTTAAGGGTTGCCAGAGTCCAAATATTGTTAGTTACAGATGACCACATCATTCTTGACGTTATCAGAAACAACACGGACTTTGTTTAGCCGAAACATCCCATGTACAAATAAAGGTTTTGCTAAAAACATTCATTGGCTATTCACATCTATCAAAGCCCTCTTGTCTAGCGGATCCACCAAGCCATATCTCATTCAATGATTCAACCATTTTCTAGCAAAGAAAACTTAATAGAGTAGAAATTGAGTTGCACTGCATGTATGAAATAGTTGATACTCCTGCTTACATTATGTTCGAGTTGTTAAAACCGTTCCGTGTTAACAATGAAATTTCGATATTGACAATTAAGCATATATCTCACCTTCTTAGTGAACTTTGATGTTTTGATTTCCACGAACGCAGCAGACACGGCTTTCACGTACGACTTGTGCGAACTGAAAGTCACTCGACCAGAACCTAAAAACCACATCATGAATATCGTCGTCGTACCATACCATCATTATATCATACCATCAAAATCATACCATCATCGTATCAGATCATCATATCATACCATCATCGTACCATACCATCATCGTACCATACCATCATCGTACCATAACCATCATCACATCACAACATCATCATACAACACAGGCTGTGCATGGCGGCATTCCAACTGTTCAGTTGGTGAAACTGAAAACAGTTTAAGGTATAAATGTAAGCAGATGATTAGAACTCAGATGCCACTTACACTTGTATCTGAACTCCTATCCACAACCCTTTAACTTATATTTCTGCCACTCATCTTGGTAGGAATACTGATACCTATCACCTACCAACTGGATACCTGTGCCTATCAAACTTGTGCCTATCAAACTTGTGCCTATACTAATCAGATACTTGTGCCTACCAATCAAATACTTCTGCCTACCAATCGGATACTTGTGCCTAAAATCGGATACTTGTGCCTAAAATCGGATACTTGTGCATACCAATCGGATACTTGTGCTTGTCGGTATCGATGCCGGCGTAGACGACATTTCCGAAGAGATCATTCAGGATGTGAGCGAGACCCTCTGCGTTGAGCATTCCGTGAAGAGCGCCAACGAAGACGGTCTTCTGAGGATCGAGTCTCTGCGACGGCTGCTTCACGAAATTACTGTCGCTCAGAATCCACGGAATAACCTGAACCTAAGCAAACAAGATTTTACCAGCAGTTGTAAAGACAAACAAAGTGCAGCATCATTGTCACCTCTTCACATAATTAATCAAGAGACCGAGACGTTCAATTAGCATTCATTTCATCAGTCAGCACAATACAAAAGCACAATACAAAAGCACAATACAAAAGCACAATACAAAAGCACAATACAAAAGCACAATACAAAAGCACAATACAAAAGCACAATACAAAAGCACAATACAAAAGCACAATACAAAAGCACAATACAAAAGCACAATACAAAAAAAACTACTGAAGAATCTTTCAAGCTATAGCCTCGAGGCAGACATGGATCATACGAAGTGCTACCAACTTAATTTTCTTCAATTTTAATTTGCTTAAATTTTTCTCAACAACACAACTCATCTGTGCTATATGAATTTTTGTCCATCACGAGTTACAATTGTGGGGCGCGGTGGTGTAGTGGTGGCGTCGTTGCCTTGGAGCTGGAAGGTTCGAGGTTCGAATCCAACTCGCTGCGTAAGGACCTTGGGCAAGTCCTTCACTCACAATTGCTCAGCGCTTCGGCGTGAAACTCCGAAGCAATGTCCGCTCTGCATTCGGGAGTGCCTCCGAGTAGTGACAGCTTGAAGGGGCGCTATAACAAGTGCACATACAAACAAACAATCAATTGATCATACAAGCATCACTGTGTTTCCGTCTCTACACAACGACACGACCCGACGAAGCACTCATGAACAAGCTGGTGCCCAGCATTTCATCTTAGTGCATAGCTTAAGAAATTAGCGGTTTGCAATTATAATCGTCAAGTAGAAACGTCCTTGCCTCCTTGGATCGCATACGTCTGCTCGAAATCTTGTAGTAATATTCTCCTCCGTTCGTGAAGTCATGTGTGCAGGCCTGCAGTAGCGCTTTCACCGATCTTTCCGATTCAAAGTGAATGTAGACATAGCCAACTTCATACAAAGCACACAACAAGCAGAATTAAATTAATACGCATCATCTTAAAAAATTATTCTTTACTTGTTTATATCTGCTTACTCGTTATTCTATGCAACCTACGAGTTCAAACAACTTTCTGAGGCAGTTTAAAAGTAAGAAAGTTGCATATCAAAGACATATCAGCATACAAATGAAATATTGTTGACTTTAGCAATTTATCAGGAACACATAAACTTTTGTCCGCAAGTATCTAGTCTTCAAGCACTTCCAAGTTTTGCATTACAAGTCAGAAAATACGCAGTTTAAGAGTACTTCTGTAGTGTCATTAATAAGCTTATATAATTTGCTATACAAAAAACCAACAGAAAATACAAACCACAAAAGAAATTTAATGCATCATACAACAGTCAAAGAAAACAGATGCCCACAACTGCTTCTGAAACATTATGCCACATTCGCACCAGTTGCAACAGTTGCACTTGAGCAAAGTAATGCTTTCGAGACCGAAATCATAGAGTTCGCAAGAGAAGAGCGTCACCTGGGAGCTCTTTTCCTTTCGTCGGATATCTCGGATGCTTTCCATCCTTTCCAGGCCATTCGATCTTCAATGGTCCAAACGACCTAAACGAGCTCTGGAGACCAGCTACAACATTATCGATCAAATACTCAAATTTAGTCACATTTCAAAATGCATGCTGGAAGTTCTCCACTGGCTCCCAATCCGTCAGAATATTGAATACAACATCGCCTCCTTAGAATGTTGATGCCAGTTAGACCTATGGGCAACCAAAAAAGGCAAATCCCCCCAAAAACAATTGATTGGCCTACACAAGTAACTTTAAACCAATTTACTATTGAAGTAAACTTAGACCTACTCTAACCAATACTAGGAAGAAGATGTCCAACAGAGAACAGTTGAAATATCTCCAAAACCCAGGGCTTTTTTTAACATGCAGTTGTACACAAAATGTGCAGTTCTAAACGAATTTGTGCATTTGTAGAAGCACTTCTGTACAGTTAAAACTAGCAAAAATGGTCATTGTCCTCCGATTTGAAGTAATTTACTATGTAGGATGGGAAGGAAAATCTTGAAGGAGTTATGCGGTTCTAAAAATTCCTTTAAAAAGCCCTGCCAGAACCTACTTTCGGTGATGTCCCAAGGCACTCCACCGAGGAAGACTTTGAACGAGTAGGCAGGGTTGCGATGAGCTTTGAATGGCAGCTGACCACTCCACGTGCAAGTTGGCTCAGAAATCGCTTATTAACAAAATCAAATAATAATTATCAGCCATGCAAAACCAAATCACATGACAACATCAAAGCAAATAAAAAATCGTATTCAACAATACAAAACAGGAAACGACATTCAGCGAAACAAAAAATAAAGTCAGCAGATCAAAATAAAACATTCAGCAAAGGAAAGTCAAAATAACACTCAGCAATGCAAAACAAGAATCAAATTCAGCAATACAAAAAGATAACATTCAACAACGCAAAAATATTGCATTCAGCAATCAAATGCATTGCAAATGCTCGCAAGCGATACCCGAAGATCACACGGCATACAATTAAATTGTCGCAAACATTTCACGCATTATCAACCGAACCAGAACTCCTGGAAAGCTATAGTTACAATGCACAACAATTGAAAGAAAACTATACAATACAATACAATAGTCACAATGCACAACAATTGAAAGAAAGCTATACAATACAATACAATAGTCACAATGCACAACAATTGAAAGAAAGCTATACAATACAATACAATAATTACAAAGCACAAAATTACTCACTTGCAGCATTCCTGTACAGCTTTGCCGCTCGCTCGATGGAATACGGATCAGTGGAGCTGGTGGCAAAGAGCGAGTTAAGAGCAGTGTACGGACGGCTCGCAAAGAGATCGGCGCTCATGCTGAAGTCGTTGTACAGCGGTTGCTGGAAACGATTTTCCGACGACATTGGTTGACGCTGGAGCGGAATATCCGTCTGAAATCCCAAGACCTTCAGCAGATCGAGAGGCGGCGAACCGGTGCCAACAGCGCCACCGACAACGCCTGCACCTGGCTGCGGAGCCTGCTGCTGCATCCTCGACGAAAACGTATTCAGCAGCGGATGCGGCTGGTAGGGATTTCCTTGGCCAAGATGCAAAGAATTCTAGAAAAGGCAAAGCATACGAAAAATTCTTTAGTCCATTTTATTAGTATAATAATAATAATCTTCGTTTGATTTCAAACCAACACAATGCATTATTATGATAAAATCCAGCAACTGGTTTAAACCATTCTTATGAACTTTGTGCCTTAGTGATCAAACATGAAACATCTAGCACACCATCATCAAGACCTCCATACTTCATGTTTAACCTGGTCAGCCCACAAGATCTCTGGGTAGAGCTGCACAGATTTTTAGCTATATTGGATAATCTATTCAACATGTACTGGAGTTCAATGTCTACTATCATACAATACAAGCAATCATCAGCAGGCCAGACAGACATTTACCCTCACCATGAGCAACTCACCATGAGCTCCAGCAGAGCAGTCTCGGAGAATTCAGAACCGCTGCTCACTCCACTCGTATCGGAATCCGATGGAGAATTGCTCCGACCCAACATATCGAGACCAAACGTCGCAGTCGTCGTTGGTTGCTGCGATACTCCACCACGATCTCCAATAATACCAAAGCCATTGTTGCTGTGGTCAACACTACAAACAACATTCAACAGAACAACCATTTTGTAGTGTATCACGCTTTGCTTTAATGTGAAACACTCACTAGAAGTTCCGTATGCATATGCACTCGTCATAGCACCCATTCAAAATTCTACTCAGAAGCACTCCAGACTACAGCGCAGACACTGAATCAGAGTTTTACACCAAAATGCTGAGCAACTGCAAGTCAATGACTTGCCCAAGGTCAGTACCAGGCAGTTTGAGGTAGATTCTAACCTGCAACCTACCAGCTCCAAGGCACTGAACATACCCACTACACCACAGCGCCCCTCTGAACAAAGAGACAATTATACATGGCCATAAATTTTACTTTACTTCCAAGCAAAGGCACTTATAAATAATTATTATACCTTGGTGCTGAACCTGCGAACAGCTTATGATCGCCCCGTATCGGTCGACAAGCACGGATGCTCGACTCGGTCAAATGCTCGAGCGTGCGATTGGAAATCGCTCCTGGGATAAACGAGTCGGTTGGCATCTGCGAGTGAACTCTTTGACCTCCATGACCCAGAGACTGGCTCGGTTGAAAAGGAACTCCACCAGGTGAAACTGAACAATGGTAGAGCAAACTCCAAGTAATTCATTCATTTATTCATACGCTCAAAAGCATTTATGAAGTACAACATTACAGTTAACTTCAGCACCAATCAGGGCATCAAACACTACATTCTTCAATTTCCCAGCTCAACATGGTGGACACAGCATACCGTCAAGCACATACGACATTAAAAGCAACATCAATCAGGTTTATTGATGAATAGCTGTGAATAATCTGGCTGTCACAAATTCACTTTTCTGGATGCTAAATAAAGCTCAAGAGAGCTAATACAATTGCATTCATTCATTCATTCAGAGCATTTATATAGCGCCCCTTCAAGAAACTACTCAGAGGCGCAATTGCAATTGTCTGTGGAATGCCACACTGTCCTCGTCAACTTAGCATTTCATCAAGTGACTTTGTACACAAGTACCATGGGGAAGGCAAATGTGCATGAAAAACCAGGTCACCTGATAACCACACTTCAGAGAATACATCACAACTGTTAATTTGAAAGCGTCGGCTTTATAAAGTTCAGAAGAGCACTTTGAAGTCATGCAAATTAAGAGCAATACCTAAACCAGACGAGGCAAGTTTACAGTTCAGAGTGAAAAACATACAAAGATGCCACTTGGCAGCTATTTGTAAAAACCATCACCCAGATAAAATTCATACGCAATTACACGTACATAACGATATATGTCAATGAACAATGATTCAGGCTAGGTAGCTAGAACATAAAGCGATTCAAACGGAATGGTTTTCATAGGAAGCACTTTCACTATAATTTGCTCACGTATAAAGTTTAAGCATCATCTGCGAATGATTCTCATTTGTTATTTAAACAACTTAGAAACAACATGGACACGCATTAGAAACGTTTACAAATGGCAATGCTTACAAGAGCTGAATGTTCCCAGATTCTGACTGATGTTCTGATAGAGTTCAGGGTTGAGGCCAATCAGAAATGACAGATCCAAAGTTGGAGTAGCCAGTCCGCCGTGAGAGAGCCCTCCTTTGTAAACACAACGAACAAAATACTCAAAATGAAAATAATTTACAAACTATTCACAAACTCAACAGCAGTTAATTAAGAATAAATGAGGTGCTATATCATTGTCTCATTCAAATAGTACACCGGCTTCTGAAGTCAGTTTTATGGCTTCCTAAACCATATTCACCGTGTCGTCTATATATCCTGGACCACAAAGATGCAGATTTTTTACAAAAACCTTTTATTATTACCAGTAGCTCCCACAAGACACCAACCTTATGATCTTAATCTGTACCAGCTTCATTGTTTAAAACCACAGCACAACTGGCAACTCTTTTGAAACTAGAACAATTAGGCAAGTCAAGCAAACAAACACACACATGCTTTATAAAGTTCAGAAGAAGGGTGCGGTGGTGTAGGGGCAAGTTCGGCACTTTGGAGCTGGAAGGTTGCGTGTTCGAATCCAAATAAATCTGCCCCATAGGGACACTGAGCATGTCCTTCCCTCGCAATTGCTCATGCGCTTCGGTGTGACACTCAGATTCAGTGTCCATGCTGTAGCTGTATATATTATACAATTATACATACATACATACATATATATATACAGATATGGTAAGATATGTTATCTCAAACCTAACCAATATTAGAACAAATGAAGGACCCCACGACAGTTAACTAGTCTGATTAATAAATGAACAGTATTACCAAAACCAGCAGATAGAAATTATTTAAATTTCCTCTAAATTAAAAATTAAAATCAAGCACGTTTTAGAATATAGCATTTCTTAAACAATTATGCCATTTTTAAAACAGTTTCAAAATTATGCATCATGCCATTTAAAAAGTAGTTCCAAAACAATGCATCATGCAATTTCAAAGTCGCAAACACTATGAACAAATAGTTTCAAACTATGCACAACATCTTTTCAACTAGTCTATATGGAACAAGATTTAAAAAATTCAAAAGCAGCACTCTACGCCCAAGCATTTCTGGGCATTTTATTCAGAAATATCCAACTCATAGAATACCTTGCAAGTTGTCAGAGCTTGGCTGTAGATTGTTGCTCGCGTCCAGAGTGTTGTCAAGTAGCACGCTGATCTTGTTAAATATCTCGAAATTGTTGTTGCCCGAACTCACTACTGGCGTTGCTTGATCGAAATCATCCACATTCCCGTCCTCGCTGAAATGGGTTGGGGTGGTCACGAGCTAAAATACAGCCACATACATTTCTCAGGGGATGACAATTTGGCAAATGTATAATGTATTCACAGGTCATTTGTTCAAAATGAATTCAAAGGTTCCAATTGTTCAGAAGCATGCATGTTGAAAATACTCAAACTAGGCTTTGAACGACATCTGAAACAATAAATCCTAACACCTAGGTCCACAAAGATTCATTTCTCCGATAGGCACTTTGCTCTAGCCTCTAGGTATGCCCCGCCTCCCAAAAACAAAAAAAATGCAAGAGATCATTCCCTCAGGCCCACACCTAGAAGCAGCCTAGTACAACTCACAATATCGAGTTTGCATGTTCTGTAGCCAGAGAACAATTTCAAGGGGCCAAGCTGTCACAACGTCTTTTCAACTAGCTAAGATAAAAAAGTCTACAAAAATTTCGTAAAAAGTGGGGTTTTGGGGGAGGGCGTTTCCATTGTCTACATCTTTAGTTTTTTAGACAAATGCAAGTAATGCATTCATTTCATGAGTTTGAATTCGTCAAAGCACCTCTAAGCAGGCTTTACGCCCATGAGCACCATGAGCACATTTCCTTGTCCCGGCATACGGGAGTGTATTATACATGGCCATCGCCATAGCAACCTCTTCGGGAAGGTAAACAAACGTTAGAACCATCCCCACCCACTGCGCAAAATTTGAAAGACTTAAGTGATAATTATACGGTGAGCACTAATCAGGCCTAGCCTACCCCCAAAAAGGCGCTGCATCAAATGCCGCCGACATTCTACGCAAATTGTAGAGCAAAATAAAATGTTCCTCGCATATAGGCCTAAGTGCAGTTTTGTTACTCCACAATAATTATTATTAATTTAATTGGGACCACAAGCTATTACAGCAACTAATAACCAACTTCACAACTGCATACCGGCATCTTGTCTTTTCGTTGAGCCTCGGGTTCGTAGCACGGTTATGTCGTAATATTCGATTAAAAAACTTGACTCCGTTTCGTTAAAATGCGTCTTAAACTCTTCCGTTCTCGAATAACGTTTCAATGGGAAGACGACCCCGCTTTTATCCCTGTCCCCTTAAAACCACTCCTTCAAATCGCCGTATTACCGTACTATGTCGTCGACACAATCTTCGTTTATGTTCTTCGTCAACAACGCATTGCTCTGCACCATTGAGCATCACTTCGAAGTAGTACGGCCCGGTCCAATTGAGCGTCACGTGATCTTCGCGCCAAATAGAAGCAGACGACTTTCCTACAGGTAACGCGAGAATCTTGTAAACACTAAACAGTGACAAGCAGGTGGTAGCCACACATTGCAAGGATGGGTCAGCTTTATTAAGGCACTGGGTCAGACTTCAGCTTTATTAAGGCACTCTTAACTAGCATATTAAGCTCCTATGTAGGCATAGGTGCAAATGCAATCATGCAAACACATGCACGGGCTTACATAGGCCTACAAATAATTATGTATGTAATTATTACATACATAATAATTAAGTACAAACATAGAACCTACATAGGGCCTACATTCATACCATACCTAGGGCTAACATGCAAACCAAAGTTCGGTTATGCAGTTGGATTTTTTAAACATGCTTACTTACTTACATAGATCCAAACATAGGCCCTACACTTCATATACAAGCAACGAACAACTGGAAAGCCAGACGACATCTGGGGCCAAATTCTTAACAGATGACGGCAGAGGTGTAGGCCTATAGCCAACCCTCACAGATAAAAGAACAGCTATCTTTTTCTCTGTCCTGCCCTGGAGCAGACATCTATGAGCCCTGTGACAACGCAGTGCTAAACTGCGTGCCCGTCCCCCTCCCACCCCCGCACATAACAAGCCTAACTTCTACAACCGTAGTATAGCGCGAACACATGAGAGCCCTATGGATCCTGTTAAGTACGTAAATGTCGGTAGAGTCGTATAGAATCGTAGACAAGACAGCGTCAAATCCAATCAACCTTAGACTTCTTAGACTTGGTGGAGTTGCCCACTAAAAATATCGCAACAACTAGGCCTACACTTACGTTGCCAGACGCGAACCGATGTGCACATGGGACTGTTAGGCCTACTGGGGGAGGGGCAACTGGGGTCTGTCAAACCAGTCTGTCTAATTACGACAACCTTACTTCATTCAATCATACATTCACGAATTTCTATACCACCACTTTAAGGGGACTACTCAGAGGCGCTCCAGACTCTAGCACGACATGCATCCCGTTTGATCTGGTCTTGGAATTTACTTTGACCCTACCTGCCTATCGATTTTGTTTTGACTGAGCCCCAGTGAATAAGTTGGTTAACACCACGTCGCTTCTTTGGATGCAGCCGAGATCTCGGTATAGGCCTATAATAAATTACGATTTCACAAGAGCCATATAGGCGTAGGAGACGGGGTTCCAGAGGGGGCAAATGCCCTCCCCCAAATTTCGGGCAAGTCTGATTATTCGGGCAAGCAGACCCGGAAAAATAAAAGTTTTAAAAAACTCGGGCAAAAGTACTGGATGACTAAAAAAAAATTGTCAGAATTTTCGGACAAACGTTACGGGGATGTTTCATAAGATTTCGGCCGGATGAAAAAAAATTTCGGGCATAAGTCTAACTTTTGCAAGGACATGGTTGCATGCAGAGAAAAAGAGCAACTAACACAAGGATGTGCATTGTACACTGTGTGCTTCAAGAAACTTAATGCAGAACATTTTATGGCTATAGACACAAGCACTTAACCAATTGAATTTGTAATCAATGAAGAGAAGGATCTGAGCTCTCTCCCTCCTTCCTGTGTGTTAAGCCAGGGGCGGATCCAGGGGGGCCAATCCGGCCATGGCCCCGGGATTGGTCCCAATTTAAAAATTGCATGGGACATGGCCCCATTTCGTTTTCGGCCGGACGACTAAAAAAATGACGAGAAATTTTTCCCTGCCTGTCCCAAGACCAAAGATTATGCCCCCCCTTCGAACAGTTCTGGATCCGCCACTGTGTTAGGTGAATGCCATATTCTAATGCATCAAAATATCAATTCAAAATGGTCGCGGTAGTTTGATTGTTGACAGTGGCAAAATCAAAATGAAAGGCTGGTCATCATAGCATCATTAATAGTGATAAAAATACAATTGGTATTCTTAGTTTACTAATGACATCAGTTCTGTATACAGCAAATTAAGAAGACACTTAAACAGACTTTCTATACGAGGTAGTTTTCTGCATGTCACTCAAAGACAGCGGCTTTATATGGAAGCGCCAGTGTATATTGTCAGACTCGTTTTAGAACTTCCTTGGTTTCTTGGAAAGGCAGCTTGAGGTCTGCTGCTGCTGTGCTTTGTTCTGGAGTTGATCTTGAGCTGATAAGAGAGACTGCTGAAGAGAAGCAACGGTCTGCTTCAAGCCGCTGATTTCTCTCTCTGACTCCATTTGGACGTGCTGAAGTTTCTGCAAATACATAATACAGATGGAGGAGTCTCAAAGCATAATGCAGATGGAGGAGTCTCAAAGCATAATACAGATGGAGGAGTCTCAAAGCATAATACAGATGGAGGAGTCTCAAAGCATAATACAGATGGAGGAGTCTCAAAGCATAATGCAGATAGAGAAGTCTAAAAGCATAATACAGACGGAGGAGTCTCAAAGCATAATGCAAATGGAGGAGTCTCAAAGCATAATACAGATGGAGGAGTCTCAAAGCATAATACAGATGGAGGAGTCTCAACGCATAATGCACATGGAGGAGTCTCAAAGTATAATGCAGATAGAGGATCTCAAAGCATAATGCAGAGAAAAGAGTCTCAAAAAGCAGGACTTTAATACAGTACAACTTACAAGCTTACCATCATAGTTGTAATCATAAACTTCTAATTAATTAATTAACGCATGTTGAACACAAATAAAACAGAGACGACCGAATGAATTAAGAACTTAAGACGACTCTTTGATGAGCTGAGCAATTAATAATTAAAAGGATTCAATTCTTTGCAACGAGTCATGACCATTTGGCAACAGATCAAGGAAGAGGTGCTATATAAATACTTGAATGAATGAATCAATCAATCAATCAATTGGGAAGTATTACCACATGTATGTGCAATCTTTCAAATGGTCAGTACATTTACAAAATAGTCACAAACAATAATCAGTGCCAGTCCCAAGCCTGGATAAATGAGGAGGGCGACGATAATGCTTTCTGATATCACAGTGTTATGCTAAAACAAGCAACCAAAACAGTCAAAACTTGCCTTCCTGAATATTTCCTGACTGACGGACGACATCTGTGATGGAGCCGATGATGTGGTCAACTGCCTCTGCAGCTTCATCAGCTTAGATTCATACTGTCGTGCGACAAAAAAAAACAGACATATATTCAAACCCTTGGATCCACCAGGCACAAGAAAATGACAGTTAACCAATTGCTAACATGAACAGGGCTTTTTTTTAGCGTGCAGTTGTACACAAAATGTGCAGTTCTCAATGCACTTGTACAGTTGTAGAAGCACTTTTGTACAGTTAAAACTAGCAAAAAGGTCATTGTCCTCTGATTGGAAGTAATTTACCATGGAGGATGGGAAGGAAAAGAAGGAGTTGTGCAGTTCTAAAAATTCCTTAAAACAGCCCTGAACATGAATATCTAATTGCAGACCTGTTTCCTTTCAGGTCACAATGATATACGTAGGTTAGTGTCTTGTCAGTTTCATCTCCCAGGCATAACCTCATTCCCATATACATGGGACGCGGTGGTCTAGTGGTGGCGTCGTTGCCTTGGAGCCGGAAGGTCCGAGGTTCGAATCCACCTCCCCGCGTAAGGACCTTGGGCAAGTCCTTCACTCACAATTGCTCAGCGCTTCGGCGTGAAACTCCGATGCAGTGTCCGTTCTGCATCGGGAGCGCCTCTGAGTAGAGAGCTTGAAGGGGCGCTATAACAAGTGCGCATACAAACAAAGCATACAAACAAATACATGTATATAGCCAATTCTGTAAACTGTTTCTATGCAAGGCTTAAAGTGGGTGGGAGTGCATGAGAAATTGCGAGTGAAGGACTTGCTGAGGGTCCAACGCGGCAGCTACAGGTGTATTCAAATCCGCAACCTTCCAGGTCCAAGACACCGAATTATACCCCTACACCACCGCACCCCACAACATGTTGGGCAGTCAGCCCCGGCCTGGTCAAGCATTTAAATCTCTTAACCAGTTGTTGTGCTAACCTCCAGTTTCAGTTTAACCGTTTCTGCTTCCTTTTCACGTTCGATCTCTTTCATCTGTCGCTGCAACTGTTCGTTATGAAATCGCAACTCATCCACAATCTGCATCTGCTTTTCATGCGACTCTTTGACTACAATCAGGTTAAGAAAATATAGATGAACATTTATTATCCTATGAAGTATACTTCAATTTCCCCATGGACAAAGCTATTATTATTATATTTGGGTAAAAGCCTGGAGGCCTCATCTTCAGGATTTGAAGAGAAACTTATTTATAATTATCATTTAATTTTTTACCCAAGGTACCTCAGATCCCTCGTGATTTCATAAAAAATATGCTAGCTGTTGTTGAATGACTGGAAAATCAGGCCTGTTATTATTTTTATTATTATCTTTATCATTATTATTATTATCATTACTTACACTGAGCTTTCAGAACTTCTTCCAGTCTTGCTTTGTCAGCAGCATGGCACAACTGCTGTGCCTCCATTTCTCTCTTCAATTCCATAATTCTGCTTTCATATTTCTAAAGCATATCAAATAATTCTGGTTAAGAAATAGCTCTTACAAAAATATTTCCATTAATATCCTACACAAGTACACAGGGGTATTCATTCCAGAAAGTTAATTACGGTACTCAGCTATTCTCTGCTCTCGTGAACACAGTAATTGTCACCCATGCACTCCGACACTAAAGTTTATTAAATAACACCCAAGCACTGTATATACTAAAATATTTAGGATGCCTTTTGGTCATTGGAGAATAGAGTAGCAGGACCACTTTACAAATGCAGACTATTATGACTATAACTTTACGATATTTTGTAAGACCTGTTCAAGTTCTGTGGCTGTGCATTTTACAGTTTCAACTTCTTGCTTAAGTCTTTTGTTTTCATCTGAAGTAAAACACACAAAGAAGCATCATATCTCTCTCTAAATAAACATCACACTATAAACACAATTCAGATACAGCAACAAGCCAGATGCTTTCTATAGTTTTACAATAAAGCAAAAACTTTCATAATCGTTTTAATCGCTTTTAATCGTTTGTATAAATAATAGCTCCTATGCCTCTAACCAGCACCTGTGATACTATTTTTTTTATTTATATATTTTTTTTAAAATCCCACCGTAAAATTTAGTATTCTAACGTTTTAAGACCAGGTCCACACAATGAATTTTTTTAATTAAATTTATTTGCTTATTGTTTAACTGCCTACCCTGCACATTGCAGTGGTCAACCATTGACCTCTGTGCTGTCTCCAGAATATCTCGAAGCGTCTTCACTTCTAAAAATCAGAAAATAAATGCAAATTCATCTGATCACACAAATAATACTGGTCAAAGAAAAGGAAATTTAAAACAGCTTGCAAGTCAAATGTTTCCTTTTTAGGTACAAAGCAAAACTGATGCTCAAGGACAATTCAATGGTTTTTTTGTTCTGACAGTAGAAATGTTAAACAATAATTGTGGTTTGTAAGATTGGGTAAAACCTAATGTGGTATACTGGTCTCTTCAAAACTGACCTCCAAAAAAGTCCAGAGCAAGATTTACATAAGCTGCATGGTCCAAACACATGAATTAAATACCTAGGCCTTCCACCCATGATCTCATGATGCCAGGGTAGTAACTCTAATAAACAATAACATGAAAATAAAACTTCTAGGACGAATGCTGTGCTTCCATTGGCTCTGTTTTTGCCATCAATGTTCGTACCCGTGAGCAACCGGTTTAACAGAGAATATACTTATTTACTAAGATACAAGACATTACAGAAGTCATACGATTATATTTAGATTAAGAAGAGATATATATAACAGAAGGATGCTAATTTAGAGGATAATAAATAAGAAGAGTCTGGACGACATGTCACCAGTGATCAGTAAACCTATAGCCAGCCATCCACTCCATTTATCTCTGGACAGAGAATACCCCTAATTACTTAATTCTATGGGGATAATTACTCTTCCAGTCCCCATACGACTGTCGTCCACTTCAATGAATAATCGGCCTACTATAGAACCGCTTCCATACCAGTCCGTCCAGTTAATTCGGCCTCTTCCACCTGCCGAAGACTGTGATTAAGCAGATCGACCTGCTTGGAAAAGCAAAGGTTTTCCACCACCAGGTCACTCGTCCTCTGTAAGAAAATTCCAACAAACAAAAGCAGGATTTTACTGGATGAGTCGCAGGTGTGGCAACTCCACAATCAGTATTATCACCATGATTAAACTATTATCTGAAAAAAATGCTGGCTTTAAGGCTCAAGTTTCACCAAAACATTTTCAAATAATTTTTATAAAACACCTGTTTAGATTAGTTACATGTAGGGCCTATGTACTGTAGCACGAGTATATTGCCATTCAATGATACAGTTTAATCAGTTCTAAGTTACTTACTTATATGCTGTTCATTGAAATTCATGAACACACAAAGTTGAGAACCGCATTGCTTGTCTTATATCAGTGTGATTTTTTACGTTGAACACCTAGAGGCAATAAATAATCTTCAGTGTCTATTGGCTAGCGAATTATTACAGAAATTGTGAATCTATATAAATAAAATTACTAATATTATTATTGTGAATCTATATTAATAAAATTACTAATATTATTATTGTGAATCTATATTAATGTATACCTGACGAAATCTATTGAACTCTTCCATCAGTAGATCCAAATCAACAAGCCTCAACTCTTCCATTTTCTGTAAAAAATCCAGTTTTTTGTCAAGCAGATATTTCCTTTGTAAATAATTAAACAACAGCTGCCATTTTCAGGACAATCAGTATTTATATTTTTTCTTTCAAGATCTTAACTCACATTTCGATGCTAAGCTTCTACATTTTTGGCTCACAGTCACAGATAACACTTGGCATTAGTGTAAAAATAAGACAAAATTAATAAATTCCTAACTATTGTTTACATTTGTAAACATTGAGTAATTCACCGGAATTTTTTGCTAAGTTTGGGGACTGTAACAGTTTTGTTGAGAGGGAATGCCTGTAGAAATATGACAGTGTATAGTTTGTCATATGATGAATAAGTTAGTCTGCAAAACACAGAATTTTGTGTGCACAGCGATAAAAAGATCTTCAATTACATTACACGTTTTACAACCGCATTTGAGACCCAGAACACATTACGAATCTCAATATGCACCCTAACTTGACAGTTATGGATGTGCTTTTGTGCTTTACCAAGAAAAGTCATTCATTAGACCAAAAAATTCCTGAGACATTGTACGCCTACATAAAGAAAATACCGGTAGGCCTACAAGCAAGCCAAGCTCAGTCAATCGAGTTTTAAGTGCCCCGCTTTCTATCCGAGGACCGAAGCAGAAGAAATCTCTCAAGATATAGCCTAAAGAAACCATTTCGGTGGTGTCCCCACATAACAGATGAAATTATAAGCAACAACTTACTAGCGCCCTATACAATAAAATTATTATGCACTGTGCAAAGAGAATTCAGAATATGTCTATTGTAAAGTAATATTTCGTTGGGTCTAGTCGGTATAATTTCGCAGATAATTGTAGAAATAGTTATATTAAAAAAGAAGAAAACTCGACAAACCACTGTAATGCGTCTTAATGCAACAAACATGCAAGCACGCTGGTTCGCTGCTGTGCATTGTTGGGTTAGAATAATTATTGTATTGCTGTTCATCGATCGGAATAGAACAACACAGGAATATTCATTTTCGGGTAGAGGGCTAATCTTCAAAACCACCTAGTTGTAGACAGAGCTGCTGGGAGGCATGAAGTGCGTTGCAGATTAATTTATTTATTTTAATTTATACTATATTCCTTGAAGATATTTGAAACACGAAACTGCTTTCAGTTATTAACGAACTATAAGACACTCTTAGTTACTTTGGATAGGCTCAGTGCTCTAATAGTCTAATATGGTACATTTAGCCATATCGTAGGCTACATAATATTAAATCTGTAGGCCCACTTCGACCCTAAATTTTAGGGTCTAGGCCTAGGTCCGTTTATGCTTGCCTGATATGCGTAGGCGGCGTAGGCTTACAGCAAAAGCGTGTTGTCTGTCATTAAATTTAGAGAGGCTATGGTTTCCATAATCCAACAGTGTTTACGTATAAAACGACGTCGGGCCAAGGTATAAAAGTCTCAGCATAATATATCGCATAGCTGATTTAAAGCATCGTTTGTTGATTAACGCAGCAAATGCATTGACCGCGTGGCTCTCTGTTGCATTTTCGCCGATCCCAGGTGACTTTAGCTATATGGACTGATATCGCTTGTGTGATTGGTCCAAATCCGGAGCGAGCTCATTAGCGACGCAAAAGGACAATATATCTAGGAGTCAACACAGCAATGATTACCACTGAAAAGGGCAGTAGATGAAAGAGTCAACGTCGCCTTGACGAAAAATACGCTGAATAAAGGAAATTTCAAATTGATAAACAGCGACTTTTGAAAGCATGTTTTTGAAAATAAGGCCGCTGAATGTCATGCAATGAATAATAATTATGATTATTATTATTGGCAAACTATAGTATCGGCGACTGAATGACGACTCTAACCCTAAACCTAACACTAACCGAAACCCTAAACCTAACCCTAACCGACCCTCACGACGCCTAATCTGACCCTAACCGACCCTCATGAAAGGTAACCTGACCTAACCCACCCTCACCACGCTTAACCTGACCTAACCGACCCTCACCACGCCAAACCTGACCCTAAACGACGCAACACCTGACTGTAAGCGACAATCGGTCACGATACTACAGTTTTGCCGAATAATTTAGACCAATTGGACGATAGATAACCTAGGTACATTACCTTCCGCATTTTAGACGTTCGTGTGCTGCTTCCATGACATATTTACGATAAACTGACATTTTATTGCCTAAATTGCTTTAAAAGTGGGCGGAAACGTGTGTGCCGAACGGAATCAACAATCCCTTGAAAGATGGAGGAGAGGCGTGGTCAGTCTATTTTTACATTGACCCATATACAGCAAATTAGGAGGCGAAGTTTTACATGGCTCCGCCTTTTTTGCTAAAGTCACCTGGGATCAGAGAAAATGCCTCTCTGTTTGGCTTCAGCGAATTATCTCGATAGCAGCCGGGTTGCTTGTAGCGGCTGAGAGCAGCGGATTTGCTCCGCGACAACGCCAGACAATATCCCGTAGCGCGACGTATTGTTTTATGTGTGTACTCTATTTATATGTGCTTCACAGGCCTTTGTTTTGATTCGCTGACCTTTGCAGAAGCCGTCATCATGACGTAGTTGGTCGGTTATTCATAGTTTCTATTGGTTGAGGCCGAGGCGGGCTTTGTCACTTTGTGTCGTTATTCCAATTATGATCCTTTCTGCATTGTGTTCTTTTCTTATCATTATTTGTTCGTTTAGTGCTATGTAATGTAATGTAGGCCTAATGTAATGTAAAAACTTGGAATTTTCGATTCGGCGTCAGTCTGACCTTGGGATGGGCGAAACCATAGTATCGGAGAGACGGAGACCGAATGACCACACTAGCCTAACCCTAAAGCTAACCCTAACATAGGCCTACCATCACGACGCATAATTTGACCTAACCGATCCTCACGACGCCTAACCTGACCATAACCGACCCTCACGACGCCTGACCATAATCGACCCTCACGACGCCTAACCTAATCCTAATCGGCACGTCGGTCCCCGATACTATAGTTATGTCTCTCTCCTATAGATAACTTTCGTGTATTCAAGAAAATTAAGTTGACAGACCGCAACTTATTACATGAAGCAAATAAACCTCCTTTCCTTGTCATCATTCTTCACCTTCTACAACCTCCTCCTCCTCCTCCTCCTCCTCCTTCCTCTTCTTATTCCTCTTTCTTGCTCTCCACTCCCCTCATGAAGGCCTTTCCTCTTCTTCCTCTGTCACCGCCTCTTCTTTCCCCTCCTCTTCTCCATCTATGCAAGCAGCAGCATAAGGCCTATGCATAAGGCCTATACCAGAATCCGTCGCAATGCACCCCTACACATAGGCGTAGGAGAGGGTCCCAGGGGGAGCAAATGCCCCCCAAATTTCGGGCAAGTCTGATTTTTCGGGCAAGCAGGCGAGGAAAAATTTTAAAAGTAAAATCATTTTCGGGCAAAAGTAGGCTACCAGATGACTAAAAAAAGTTGTCAGAACTGATGAGTAAAAAACATTTTCGGGCAAAAGTCTCATTTTTGGCCCCCACCCCCACTGCTGAAAATTAATGTCCCCTACTTTTATGCCCCTGCAGTCGCCTACTCTTTAAATCCGGGCGAACGGAAGTAGGCTACCTTTTTGGAACTCTTCTATAGAAAAACGGACTCGACCGACCACACACACACACACACAACACCAATCTATAAATAACGGCGGACTGTTACAGTATACGAAACGCCATAATAGCATGCACTATATCGGTTACATGCGCACAAGTTGAACGAACCTTGACAGAAAATCAATCGGCTAAAAAAAGAGCCGTCGTGTAGTGATTAATCTAGACGTCACTGGGATTGGTGGGGTTGGAGGGGGAGTTCCACCCCAGGAATAAATTCCTCAGAAAAATTGCAAGATGTTGCATAGAAGCAAATACGTCTACCATGCATCCCCAGAAAAATCAAATGTGTAGCAATTATTTACCCCTAACAAATTTTGACAGGTCTTGCATGTGTGCGTCAGTTTTGGTAAAAGAGAAAGAAAGGCTATTTCAGGTAATCAGTTTTTCAATATCAAAAATTATAAAATTTTGGCCGATTGACTTAAAGAAAAGATCGTCAGAAAAAATGGACGATCATCACGTGGTGTTGTCGTCTGCCCAAAACGAACGTTTTTCCCGCCCTTCGCCCCAGATACCCGAACTCCCCTCTGCCCCCACCAAAAAAGCAGTGAGACTAGATTAAACACTGGCCTTCGTGTGGCTAAAGCCTAAAAGAGCCTTCCTGGCTAAATCACACAACCTAATCAAGCGTGTCTATGAAAATCACCAAGCACGAGGAGCATATTAATATCACGCAGGGCCTGTCAGCGTGCATATGTGTGCGTGTCCGTCTGCCTGCCTGCTTGCTTGTCTGCTTGCCTACGTCACTGGTTGACGGATGGGCTGCGCCGCGCAACTTCCGGGAGACTGTGCGCATGCGCAGTGAAAAAGGAGGCGACGGCGGCGACAGCAATGATCGAAAGTGAAGGGCGAGCGCTGAGCTGCGTGCAGCGCTGATCACAGCTGCTTGCTGCTGCAGTGAAGGCATTTCCCTCGAGCGACGGACAGACAACGCTGCCAGCGCTGAGAAGCAGAAGAGGTATGTATGCTATACAGTATACATGGATAACGAAGCATGATGATGTCTAGCGCATAATTAGTTTATGTGGGTGTGGGTGGGTGGTGTACGTGGTCGGCATTTGGGGACTGACTATAGTGACTACAGGTGCGTCACATCTATAAGGGGATAGGCATGGCCTGCGTATTATAGCCTGCAAACGTCCTTTTATATGCGTATGCCTAATTACATAAAAAATATAATTATACATACATGCATGCATGGCCTACATACACAACATACACATACATACATACATACATACATACATACATACATACGTACGCACGCACGCACGCACACACACATACACATACATACATACATATAGTATTTACATTTGAAAATATATACATAAATACATAAATACATGCATGCATACATACATACATACATACATACATACATACTACATTCTCACATACATAAATACATACATACATACATACATACATGCATAAATACATACATACGTAAAAATATTTTGTGTATTGGGTCTATGTGTTCTTCGTCGCGCGCGCATTTGTCTGCGCGCATTTCTCGTGCGCGATTTTGTTACTGCGCGCATTTGTCTGCGCGCATTTGTCTGCGCGCTTTTGACATGCGCGCTTTTGACCGTGCACCCTGTGTTAGGACCATTGACACACCGCTCCCTTTCTAGAACTCCTTCCCACGCATTCCTCTCTCTCGTCTTAAAACAGTTTTATTTGGTCGTGCTGGTGTTGGGAGCGCCTCTGAGTAGTCCTCTTGAAGAGGCGCTATACAAATGCATTTAATGGTTATAAATGAATGAATTACACTACACTTTACACCGCGGTTGATCTGACCAACTCATCCTTGCTCTTGGAATGCTTTGCCCAAGTAACCCAAGTTACCCAGCATGCCATTCGTCTCTGCAATTGAATCGTCGAACCATCATTCAGGGAATGCACTACTATAATTATTTATTATTTATAGGCTTTCTACTTCTACTACTGTGTTCAGGGTGAGAATTACCGGGGGTTATAGGGTTTCATCATCTTTCATGTTTTCAACCACCCAGTCTTTCTTAGAGCCGCATACCAAAATCTGTTTTTCACACCCCAATTTCAAGTGAATTATAATTATTGTCCAACCCCTTCCCAGTTAGCCTATTTTTCAACAACTCTCACACTGATAGGCTACTATTCCTTACTTGCACAAACTCGTTGACACAAACACAACAAGGTACAAAAGCTACAGTGTTCAGTTAGGATACTGAAAGAAAATCGTCAGTAACAGACTGTTGACTTTTAGTGTCTATAGAGATTAGGTTAAGGATTGAAACGTATAGCAAAATAACATGATTGGTCAGCCATTGAAGGACAACGTATAGGCCTACTGCACCCCTCACCTCTGGTTCCTGTTCGGCATGGCGAAATCAAGAGTATAACTAAATGCCTCTTTCATATCTGACATGGGCGGAGACCTGGGCGGAGATTTGGGGGAGGGGGGCGAGTCCGGGCGACGAACGAGCGGCCGAAGGAAAGACGTGAGATTTTTTTACTTTTGACGGACGACAAATTTCTGACGACCTTTTTCCGAGGAAAATATTTCTCCTTTCACCGTTGACCTTTTTTTAGTCATCCGGCCGAAAAGTCGTAAAAAATAAATTATTTTCACCGCCAAAAACTTGATGACCTTTTTTTAGTCGTCTGCTCCGAAAAATTTGTCAAGTTGAGACCTTTCTTCAGTTTTCAGACCAAAAGTCTAGAAAAATATCTTTCAATTACTTTTTTCTAGTCTTGACGCTCAACTATTGGAGGGGGGACCGATGCATGGGCCGTCCCCCCAGCACTTTTATTGGGGGACCGTCCCCTCTGTCCATGATATCTGATGGATAGGCCTACATGTATAATTAAGATACCTATATAATAATATTATAGCTTATATTATGATAAATACAATATTACTATCTTCCCTTTATTATAAATTTATAATATTTTATTTCTTTATTATTTTTGCTTTATCATTATAATAATTATCTCTTTATTATCAACCAATCAATCAACCAGTCAGTCAATCCATCGAAATCTATATTTCGCATCTTCATTGCTACTACTCAGAGGCGCTCCCGACCCCGGCCTGCAGAGGGAATAGGACTGCAGTCTTGAGAAGTTGGTAAAACGAAAAGGCGGGATAACCATGGAGAGGAGAATCAGAAGATGCAACTCATATAGCGCTATAATTACTGTGACGCATTTATACTGATGGTCGCATCTATTATAGTGAGAGAATATTATTCAATTTCACAGTTAATTACGAAAAGCAGGAAGCCTATATTTTTAATAGGCTTATCAGGGAAGCCTGTAACAAACACGCAACCACCTGTAGACGTGTGTGCCTGTGCGTGCGTGTGGGTCGGTGTGACTGCGTGGGCGGACGCGTGTGTATTCGTGTGCATGCGCGTATGTGTGTGTACGTGCGTGTATGTGCGTGTGCATGCGCGGGTGTGTATATGGTGTGTGTGTGTGCGCGTGTCACGACGTGCGTGTATGTGCGCATGTGTGTGTGTTTGCGTGCGTATGTGTGTGATGGGCTCCAGCGTGTGATAGGTAAACGCAAGGAATGATCGAACGTTGAGAAATGAAGCGCCTGTCTTATAATAGCGATGAGAACTTGCAGCTCGCGGGTTTTTAGCGCGAAAGTGCTTCGGAAAGGAAATTGCCTGTCACACGCTATATCTCCGACGAGCATAATAATTATAGCCTAAGCTCGTTATAATGACTTATAGATGTAGGCCCTACTATATACTAACAGATCTTTCTTAGATGGAAGAAACGGTTTTACTTTATATAGCAACCTGCGGTAAAACCGTCTTTGCGTGAATCTTGTTTTGAAGATGTGCTGAAGCTTGCGGATATATGCGCTAAAGCAACTCTATTTTTGACAGCGCTTAAAGAGTATCCTATCCTACGTGATATAGTCGGGAGCGCCTCTGAGTAGCGAGCTTGAAGGGGCGCTAAAACAAATGCACATAGCCTACAAACAAAACAAACAAAGGGTTAAACTAATGACTCGTTTTCCTCACCAGTCTCTCATTACTTAAATGCATATCTTTTCCGCCGGTGTTTCGCGTTAAGAGCGCCCCTGAATGGTCATTCCGCGAGTGGTGCTATATAAATCCATAGATACATTACACTACAATTATATAGCCTACATTACACTACAATTATATAGATACATTACACTACAATTATAATAGATGCATTACACTACAATTATAATAGATGCACTACACTACAATTATATAGATCTACATTACACTGCAATTATATAGATCTACATTACACTGCAATTATATAGATACATTACACTACAATTATATAGATACACTACACTACAATTATATAGATACATTACAGTATACAATTATATAGATACATTACACTACAATTATATAGATACACTACACTACAATTATATAGATACATTACAGTATACAATTATATAGATACATTACACTACAATTATATAGATACACTACACTACAATTATATAGATACATTACAGTATACAATTATATAGATACATTACACTGCAATTATATAGATACATTACACTACAATTATATAGATCTACATTACACTGCAATTATATAGATACATTACACTACAATTATATAGATACATTACACTACAATTATATAGATACATTACACTACAATTATATAGATACATTACACTACAATTATATAGATACATTACACTACAATTATATAGATACATTACACTACAATTATATAGATACATTACACTACAATTATATAGATACATTACACTACAATTATATAGATACACTACACTACAATTATATAGATACATTACACTACAATTATATAGATACATTACACTACAATTATATAGATACATTACAGTATACAATTATATAGATACATTACACTACAATTATATAGATACATTACACTACAATTATATAGATACATTACACTACAATTATATAGATCTACATTACACTGCAATTATATAGATACATTACACTGCAATTATATAGATACATTACACTACAATTATATAGATCTACATTACACTGCAATTATATAGATACATTACACTACAATTATATAGATCTACATTACACTGCAATTATATAGATACATTACAGTATACAATTATATAGATACATTACACTACAATTATATAGTTACATTACACTACAATTATATAGATCTACATTACACTGCAATTATATAGATACATTACAGTATACAATTATATAGATACATTACACTACAATTATATAGATACATTACAGTATACAATTATATAGATACATTACACTACAATTATATAGATACATTACACTACAATTATATAGATACATTACAGTATACAATTATATAGATACATTACACTGCAATTATATAGATACATTACACTACAATTATATAGATACATTACAGTATACAATTATATAGATACATTACACTACAATTATATAGATACATTACACTACAATTATATAGATACATTACAGTATACAATTATATAGATACATTACACTACAATTATATAGATCTACATTACACTGCAATTATATAGATACATTACAGTATACAATTATATAGATACATTACACTACAATTATATAGATACATTACACTACAATTATATAGATACATTACACTACAATTATATAGATACATTACAGTATACAATTATATAGATACATTACACTACAATTATATAGATACATTACACTACAATTATATAGATCTACATTACACTACAATTATATAGATACATTACACTACAATTATATAGATACATTACACTACAATTATATAGATACATTACACTACAATTATATAGATCTACATTACACTGCAATTATATAGATACATTACACTGCAATTATATAGATACATTACACTACAATTATATAGATCTACATTACACTGCAATTATATAGATACATTACACTGCAATTATATAGATACATTACACTACAATTATATAGATATACATTACACTGCAATTATATAGATACATTACACTGCAATTATATAGATACATTACACTACAATTATATAGATCTACATTACACTGCAATTATATAGATACATTACACTGCAATTATAATAGATGCATTACACTACAATTATAATAGATGCACTACACTACAATTATAATAGATACATTACACTACAATTATATAGATACATTACACTACAATTATATAGATCTACATTACACCGCAATTATATAGATACATTACACTACAATTATATAGATACACTACACTACAATTATATAGATACATTACAGTATACAATTATATAGATACATTACACTGCAATTATATAGATACATTACACTACAATTATAGGCCTATAGATACATTACACTACAATTATTATAATAGATACATTACACTACAATTATATAGATACATTACACTACAATTATATCCCGTGCTATTTGATTGCCGGTGTGACGTACATGCATGATTTTTATCCAGCGCTCTTTGACAGCAGCTATCAAAGCTTCTGTTGCATAAGCCGATTTTTACCTGCATAAGCCGATTTAATGGCTACGGTTTCAGACTTGCAATTATTTTCCCGCCCGCGCTACAGGTAAGCGCTATGTACAGCCAATTAATGTCTTGTCGCGGAGGCAATAAGAGTATAGTTATTAGTTTTGTAAATGATCGTGCTTGGTAGGGTTTTATCTGTCTTTGAGGGTGGGGGTCGATACAGTGAACGTCACGAGTCGCGGGATTGGGAGAGGGGGAGGAGGGGAGGATGGTTCTTTGAGTGACAGAGGAAGCAAGAAGAGGGTGGAGAAAGTGACAGGCAAATGGATGGGAAGAAAGAGGAGGGAGAGGAGAAGGAAGAGGAGGAGGAGGAGGAAGAGGTGGCTGAGGAACAGGTCTTTGCAAAGGCAATTACAGGAGAGTGTCTTAATTACACGCGGCTTACGTCTCGATGTCATTTAGCTAAAAGCAGCTACTTGCAAGGACAGGATGGCAGGCAGGCAGACAGACAGATGTATAATTATAGGCTGACAGACAGGCTGACAGGCAGACAGACAGGCAAACAAACACGGACATCAGAATGCCTGTTTGTTTGTCTGCCTACCTGTTTGCCTGCCTGTCCGGCTGCCTCTCTCTCTCTCTCTCTCTGTCTGTCTGTCTGTTGTCTTTTTGTCCTTCTGTTGTACTTGCCCGTATATATGTCTGTATGTACAATTGTACATGTATTATGTCTGCCCATCTGTGTGTTTGTCTCTTTGAGAGAATGAAATACATGGGTGGTGGGAGGAAATGAGGATATGAAGGGAGAGAGAAGGAAAGAAAGTCGAGTAGGCAGAAGGAGAGACAGCTAGAAAGAGAGAAAGAAAGCGAGAGAGACAGACAGACATACAGACAGACATACAGATAGACATACAGACAGAGACAGACAAAGAGACAGAGACAGAGGGATACAGTGACAGATAGAGACATAGACAGAGAGAGAGACAGAGACAGAGACACACACAGAGACACAGAGTGCGGCGCCTTAATGATTACATCCCCGTAAAAGGGTCTCATTGAGCGGAGGAGGCGGAGTATTTCTCCGCAGACAGACAGACAAACAGGCAGGCACAGATACAGAGAATAGGTCAAAGGCAGATAGAGGACTAAGAAGAAGTTAAAGAAAGCCTAAGAAGAAGAAGAGGGTATTTAATTAATCTCAGAAAATTGGGGCAATTCGTGGGGAACGGATGAGGATATCCGAGGATTTCGTTCCAATCATTGTCTCTCAGCGTCTTCTCGGCAGCCTCCAAGGTCGCTGCTCCATGAGACGCTTTTACCGTCATGTAATTATTCATGCGCCTCTGTCTGTCTGTCTGTCTCTTTCTGTCTGTCTGTCTCTGTCTCTCTCTGTCTCTCTCTGTCTCTCTCTGTCTCTCTATGTCTCCCTCTTTCTCTGTCTATCTGTCTCTGTCTCTGTCTGTCTTTGTCTATGTCTGTCTGTTTCTCTCTCTCTCTCTCTCTCTCTCTCTCTCTCTCTCTCTCTCTCTCTCTCTCTCTCTCTCTCTCTCTCTCTCTCTCTCTCTCTCTCTCTCTCTCTCTCTCTCTCTCTCTCTCTCTCTCTCTCTCTCTCTCTCTCTCTGTCTATCTCTCTCTCTCTATCTGTCTCTGTCTGTCTGTCTCTCTTTTTCTCTGTCTGTCTGTCTGTCTCTCTCTATCTCTCTCTGTCTATCTGTCTCTGTCTGTCTGTCTTTTTTTTCTCTTTCTCTCTCTATCTCTGTCTGTATGTCTTTCTCTCTCGTGTCGCAACGTCTCCATATATCTTTCTCCTCGATTTTCTGTCTGCTTTCTCTGTTCTGTCTCTGTCCCTGTATCTTTGTCTCTGTCTGTCTGTCTCTGCATTTGTCTCTGTACCAGTCTCGGTCTCTTTATCTATCTGTTTCTCTGTCTCTGCCTTCTGTCCGTGTTTCTCTTTCTGCCTCTCATTCTATAGGTCGCTCTATTACAGTCCATAGCTGTATGTCTCTCCGTTGGTGTATTCGTCTCTCTTTCTTTCATTCCCCTTCATATCCACATTTTGTCCATCAATACTTCATTCTCTCTGTCCGTCCGTCTGTCTGTCTGTCCCGTCTGTCTGTCCGTCCGTCTTTCTCCCAGCGCCTACCCATTTCGCTTTGTCGTATTCCCATGACACCAAACTGTATGTTTTGGTAATTGGATTTTTGTGACAAGCACGTAGGTGAATTTCGTCGTGGCCCATTTGTCTGACTTATCTCCGCCTAACGTTATCAATAAACACGATCCTTTAGCTAAGAACTAACGATGAATAAACTGGTTTTTGTGCTAGCTACGATTAAACAGTCTGTCTGTTTTGCTCTGTCTATCTGTCTCTCTGGATTTCTCTCTCGGTGTGCCTGTTTTCTGTCTGTCTTTGTCTGTCTGTCTTTCTTCCCTTCAGCTTTTCTGTCTTTCTCTCAAGGTCTCTCTGTTTGTCTGTCTGTCTGTCTTTGTCTGTCTGTCTGTCTGTCTGTCTGTCTTTCTTCCCTTCAGCTTTTCTGTATTTCTCTCAAGGTCTGTCCGTCTGTCTGTCTGTCTTTGTCTGTCTGTCTGTCTTTCTTCCCTTCAGCTTTTCTGTATTTCTCTCAAGGTCTCTCTGTTTGTCTGTCTGTCTTTGTCTGTCTGTCTGTCTTTCTTCCTTTCAGCTTTTCTGTATTTCTCTCAAGGTCTGTCTGCATGCTTGTCTGTTTGTCTTTCTCTAGCCTGTCTGTCTGTCTATCAGTCTGTCTTTCTATCTGCTTTCTGTCTTTTCTCTCTCGGTCTGTCTGGTTTCTGTCTGTCTTTCTCTCTCTTCGTCTTTCTTTTGTATTTCTTTCTTTGTTTTTCTTTCTTTTGTCTGTCTTCCTCTCTGTCTGTTTATTGGACAATGGTCTGACTGTCCTCTCAAGTTGCTCATGACGGGATCGAATTTTTTAAATTGCAATTTGCTTTTTTGACTGACTACTTATTATAGTCGTGCATCAACTGGTTCCCTTTGGCATCTGTGTTCAAACTGGTTTTTTGTCACGATCAGTCAGCTCATAAAACTGTCTTTGCTATCGACTCCATTTGGTTTTTGTTCATCTTTTTGTCCGTGGGTTTGGCGGCGTGTGCGTGCCGACGTTCGGCGAGAAATTCAAACAGATCATTAAGCACATCGGCGGCCGACCATCATAGCAATAGCAAACCGCATCTGTGGCATCACCAGCATCACCAGCAGCAGCAGCAGCAGCAGCAGCAGCAGCAGCAGCAGCAGCAGCATCAGCAGGCTCAGCAGCATTTGTGGGCTTGGAGGAGGAGTGATGGCCAATGGCCAATGAGGCCTTGCAGGGTGGATGGCAAACAGGCCTCGTCGCTGATGTGATCTCAACAGACCGGGAGGGGGGTGGTCAGCCCCCGTGGCACCGCGGGGGGCACTGATGCATCGCGGGGGTGGTTAAGGGGGGTGCTGTCCGGTTCTATCCTGGTCGATGCTGGGCGGTAATTCAAGCGGCTGGTTATTGATTGGAGATATATACATATATACACATATATATACACACATATATACATATATATACCTATATATACATATATATGTATACACACATATATATATAATTTATATACATATACATATATGCTACGATAGAGATCGGATTTAACTGGTAACGACGGACTAAGACTACAGATGGACTAAGACTACAGACGGACTAAAACAGTGCTACAGATGGACTAAGACTACAGACGGACTAAAACAGTGCTACAGATGGACTAAGACTATAGACGGACTAAAACAGTGCTACAGATTAATTGACTAAGACTACAGATGGACTAAGACTACAGACGGACTAAGACTACAGACGGACTAAGACTACAGATGGACTGAGACTACAGATGGACTAAGACTACAGACGGAACAAGACTACAGACGGACTAAGACTACAGACGGACTAAGACTACAGATGGACTAAGACTACAGATGGAACAAGACTACAGACGGACTAAGACTACAGACGGACTAAGACTACAGATGGACTAAGGCTACAGACGGACTAAGACTACAGACGGACTAAGACTACAGATGGACTAAGAATACAGACGGACTAAGACTATAGATGGACTAAGAATACAGACGGACTAAGACTACAGATGGACTAAGACTACAGACGGACTAAGACTACAGATGGACTAAGACTACAGACGGACTAAGACTACAGATTGACTAGGACTACAAACGGACTAAGACTACAGTCGGACTAAGACTACAGATGGCCTAAGACTACAGATGGACTAAAACTACAGACGGACTAAGACTATACAGATGGACTAAGACTATAGATGGACTAACACTACACACGGACTAAGACTACACACGGACTAAAACTACAGATGGACTTTTAATGCAAGAATGAAGGGATGGATGGAAAGAGTATATAGTGAAGGTAAAGATAGGGGACGGTTGGAAGAATAGATGGTTGGATGGGCGGATGGAAGAGCGTATATGGAAGGGCTGATTGGACGAGCGGACAGATGGAAGGTCGGAAGGACGGATGTGGGTACGGATGGAATGACGGATGGAGGAAGAGAAGACACGGAAAAGCGGAAGGAAGGAAGACAGTGCCGATAAAATGACGGATGAAGGATGGATGAAGGAACGGATGGAAGGAAGGACGGATCTTAGGACGGATACAGATACAGGACGGATGGAAGGGCAGGTTGAGGACGAATTTAAGGACGGATGAGAAAACGAACGGAGAGAAGAACCGTTTTGAAGGTTGACGGATGGAAGCATTGAATGAAGTAGGGATGGAAAAAAACCGTCGGACGAGCATTCATGCAGCTGGAAAGATACAGCTTGCAATGAACAATATATGGAAGAAACCGGACTGAAGGACATGTAGATGGAAGAGAAGGACGTTTGTATGGAAGGACGAACGATGGAAGAAGTCAGGTGGACAGAGGGACGGGCATCTGAACAGATGGAGAGAAAGACATGAGGCGGATGTGATGCGGAAATGATTTTCGTTCCGCTGCTATGGAAACGGTTTTTACCGCTGATTTGGTTGACATTCCTCCAGTCGCCCGAAAACAACGCCATCTGTCATCATCATCATCATCATCGTCATCATTGTCATTGTCGTCGTCGTTGTCGTCGTCACCATAGTCATCATCATCATCATGGTCGTCGTCATCGTCGTCGTTGTCGTCGTCACCATCATCATCATCATCATCATCACGATCATCATAATCATTATCATCAACAACAACAACGACAACAACATCATCATCATTCCTCATTAACACCACTATTCTATCGTCTACCACCACTATAATATAAATAAAACAATGCACAGGGCAGTTGGTATATAATTGGCTGAATGAAGAAGTCTTGTACGCAACATCATGCGCTGTCCTGTTCAGATGCGATCCCAGATAAAAAAAATTATATACATGTAGCTAAACAATTCTACACGTACATGTACAGTTGCACAGTGTACACGTAAGCCTACATCGGTTTCACAGCGTATATACACTGTGCCCCGTAAAAAAACACCAAAAAACTTTGTCATGAAACGCATGTAAGTCTAATGTTAAATAAGAAAAGTAATGTTTCACTTAAGAAGATGTTCGAAGTGATGTCCCTTCGCTTGAACGAAGGCTCTCAGCCTTGGCCGCCACTGTTCAGTAGCTTTGTCAATGACACTCTGCTTCAACTGTGCCCACACAACGATGAGGCGCTCCTTCAACTCGTTGATGTCCCGTATTGCTGTCTGGTAGACGCGTTCCGGTATTAGACGCCAAATTCTGTAGTCATTTTTATTCCAACCCTTCTGCGGGAACTCTTTTATCAACCGACGACTACTGTAACACTTCAACAATACTAAATTCTTAATAAAAAATTTACCTTCGCTGCTGAAAACCATTTTAACTATAAGTTACTAATCTCTGTTTAAATGTTTCCAAACATGCCTAGTCTGCGTCACTGCCTCCAACAGCAACCACGTCTGTGAGTAAGTAAAATGTAAAATATTTTGTGGCAAAATTATTTGAGAAACAACGTACAAACTTTTATTACAATTGGCTTAGTTTTAATAGAAAATTTTTGAAAAGTTTTTTGGTCTGTTTTTTTTATGGGGCACAGTGTATATATATATATATATATATATATATATATATATATATATATATATATATATATATATATATATATACGCTTCACTTGCGTGATTGCATTGCGATGATAGCGGTGCATTTAAGAGATTGCAATGTCCAGCCATTTTACGCATTCCGTACACGAGATCTTTCGTGGAATAAAATCACCAGATCGATACATAATCATACATTGAACAATGTAGGCCCTACATTGAACAATAGGCGATGAACAATGAACAATGAGTAAGGTCGAGTTCATGCGTGCGCTACATAAAAACGGGCAAATTTACATTTTTCATTAATTCGTTCAAGTATTTATATGGCACCTCTTCAATGAAACTACTCAGAGGTGCTCCAGATTCCAGCACGGGAAAAAATGTAAAGTGCTTATAGAATGCGTAAGAGAGTATCTATAGGGAACAGGTGCAGCTCAAGAGGGAGGCTATTCCGTACCGCTGGGCCAACCACAGGAAAACATGGCTTTGCATGATGGCAGCACGAGCAAAAGAGAATGAGAGCACTCCCCTTCCCACTTACGCGCGCAATTAGCGTAGAGATCGAGTAATTATAATCTTCAAACGGTTCCCTTTAGCCGAAGTTGGGTCGGGAGCGCTTCTTGAAGGGGCGCTATATAAATCATCATAATAAATGAATGAATGAGCGAATGAATGAATAAATAAATGAATAAATAAATAAATAAATAAATAAATAAATAAATAAATAAATAGATTAACTAATTAATTAACTAATTGATGAATAGTCCGAGCGGATACATGCTATCTAATAGGTAGCCTACGTTGTAAGCTTGGAGTATTGGATCAAGACCTTGCTGGCATCGCCATTCCAGAGAAGCGATTCAGTACGCTGACGGACAGGGAGCCAGCGCAGAACTTCCAAACATGTTATGTTGTTTACATTTGCAATTATTATTCATTCGTTGTGATTGATTAATGTCGTCGTCGTCAGATGGCGTCTGCTAGCGACACCAAGTGGCAGAAGGATGCGGCCGATCAGAACTTCGACTACATGTTCAAGCTGTTGATCATTGGCAACAGCAGCGTCGGAAAGACTTCCTTCCTATTCCGCTATTCAGATGACACGTTCAGTTCGTCCTTCGTCAGCACCGTTGGAATCGACTTCAAGGTCAAAACAGTTTTCCAGCAGGGAAAGAGGATCAAACTTCAGATTTGGGTGAGGAAAACTGTGGCTACAGGCTACAGCTAAACTATATGAATAGAGATCAAACTTCAGATTTGGGTGAGGAAACTGGGAATATAGCTAATTATATGAATAGAGATCAAACTTCAGATTTGGGTGAGGAAACTGAGAATATAGCTAATTATATGAATAGAGATCAAACTTCAGATTTGGGTGAGGAAAACAGCTTACTATGAATATGGAAGTTATAGGCTATAGTAAGCTTTTTGCATAATATAGAATTCGCATCCCAAGATTCGGCCATGCCATTGAATATTATGAAGCGCGAATAGAGATCAAACTTCAGATTTGGGTGAGGAAACTGAGAATATAGCTAATTATATGAATAGAGATCAAACTTCAGATTTGGGTGAGAAAACAGCTTACAATGAATATGGAAGTTATAGGCTATAATAAGCTTTTTGCATAATATAGAATTCCGGAGACGCCTTGTTGGTCGCATCCCAAGATTCGGCCATGCCATTGAATATTATGAAGCGCGTTTTGCATTGGATCCCTTTCCCACAGTGGATCATTTATCTGATCACTTATTTGTTTTGACGCGGTCTCGCGGGTGTGACCTCTGTCTATTTACATGAGCTTTTCTGCTCAACTCTAAGCGTCCAGCGCCATGGCTCTCTCGTGTCTTCTAAACAGGCTGAGCTTTCTGTCCTCCTGTCGCGTACTTATGCAACGCCATGCCTTTACTGTTGCTGGCCCGGCAATACGCAATGTGTACAGTGCTTTTGACTCCGGATATATCCTGACTTCTACAGCAGGACAAATATTAACAGGGATGAGAGGGCATAGCAGGGATTTAGCAGAACAACAGCAGATATCAACCGGGACGTATACATAGTTGCCATTCCAACCTCTACTTAATATCTTGAATCATTCCTTCATCTGTGGATTGTGTACTGTACTGTTTTGTGAAGGATACTGCTGGTCAGGAGAGGTATAGAACGATAACGACGGCCTACTATCGAGGCGCCATGGGATTCATCCTCATGTATGACGTCACCAATGAGGATTCGTTCAACTCAGTACAGGACTGGTAAGTCTCTGTATTGAAACAAACGGGTAAGTTCATTGTCTCTACTCAGAAACGGGTAGATTCAGAATCTGGCATGTTCCTTTTGTCTTGCAGAGCCTGGCGAGTTCCTTTTGTCTTGCAGAATCTGGCAGGTTCCTTTTGTCTTGCAGAATCTGGCGAGTTCCTTTTGTTTTGCAGAACCTGGCATGTTCCTTTTGTCTTGCAGAACCAGTCAAATTCCTTTTGTCTTGCAGAACCAATCAAGTTCCTTTTGTCTTGCAGAACCAGTCAAGTTCCTTTTGTCTTGCAGAACCAGTCAAGTTCCTTTTGTCTTGCAGAACCAGTCAAGTTCCTTTTGTCTTGCAGAACCAGTCAAGTTCCTTTTGTCTTGCAGAACCCGGCGAGTTCTGTCTTTCTTGCAGGAACTCAAACCAATACTTCCAATGTTCCTTCTCGCGTGCAGAACCTGGTATACAGAGCAGGTTTCCCTAATCGGAAATATATGTCTTAGACGTTATGACGGCGCCATAATTATGAGTCACATGTTCACTGGAGTAGATGAACGAGGAGGATACAGACACTTGACAAAAGGATCTGGAAACGCGTCCTTTTTTGTTGAATTGCACAATATTGCGAGCAGCTGCAAGACTGAGAATGATAAACTATTATGTCCTGCTGATCCCTACTGTGTTCCACTGAATCACGATTGTCCTTCTCTGTCCTCCGCTCTTCATTGTTAATGGCGCTGGCCTATTGTCGCAGCCAGGATATACTCGAGAAGAGACCACTACATATTGTGTATGTCCATCTGTCTGTCTGTCTGTCTGTCTGTCTGTCTGTCTGTCTGTCTGTCTGTCTGTCTTTCTTTCTTTATGTCTAATTGTCTGCCTATCTGTCTTTTTTCTTTATGTCTGCTTGTTTGTCTGTCTTTCTTTATTTACGTTTGTCTGTCTGTCTTTCTTTCTTTATTTGTGTCTGTCTCTCTGCTTGTCTGTCTTTCCGTCCTTCCGTCTGTCTGTCTGTTTTTATTTATTTCTTTATGTCTGTTTGTCTGTCTGTCTGTCTGTCTTTCTTTCTTTACGTCTGTCTGCCTGTCTGCCTGTCTGTCCGTCCGTCTGTCTGTCTGCGTCTTTATGTGTACTTATGTGTCTCTGTATGTCTGTTTCTCTGCATCGCCTGCTGGCTGCTGCCGTGCATGACACGCGGGTCATTGTCCTGAGGTGGAAGGCGGTGGGGTGGTGGGACGGGTTGGGTCGAAATTGTGACGGCAATATTAATTAGCCAATTAATCTTAAATTAATGATCAGTACAACGAGATACCTGCAGTTACTTTTTTCTTCACGCGTTTCCTTAACGCGTCTCTCTGTCTTTATTGGCTCGATTACGGCGTTGGTTTGGCTAGAATGTCATGTTTATGCGTTGGCCCTTCGCTGAATGATGACATCACCGCTTGATGACGCCACTGTATAGTGTTCCACTGTATACGGCGATGTCATTTTAATGATGTCACTGCATGGTGACGTCACTGCATGATGACGTCCAGTATTGTGACGTAACTGCATTGTGCACCATTCATGGTGACGCCCGTTGAGTTAAATTATTATTATGCACCTCAATGGTGACGCCACTGCATAGTGACGTCAATGCACGGTGTCATCGCTGTATTATGACGCCACTGCATGGTTTAATACGCCACTGCATGTTGACGTCACTGTAATTTGACATCATTGTTCTTTGAAGTCACTGCATTGTGACGACACTGCAATGTGACGTCAATGCACAATGACGCCACTACATTATTGACGCTCCTATTGCGCAAATGTCCTGCTCTGCATGTGCATCGCTTAAATAATCATTACAACAGGCAGCTGAGGCAGGGTCTTGAAGGCAACAGCATCATAGATAAGTTGTAGCGTAGAGCAGCACTGAAGTAAGATTGGGAAAGGGCGCTATATAAATCCAAATTGATCGATGGATTTTTGTTTCTCTTTAGCAGAGCTACATAAAGGCTTGATAACAAACTGTTAAACGAACATACAAGCAAGCATACACAAAGATACATCCTCACGTACAGACAACGACAAACACACAAACACACACATACACATACACGTACACACCCATACATATTTGCACACATAAACACACTGACATCTAGGGACACACTTGGGCTATATAAGTAGCGATAAAAGCGGTGGGTGAGTGAGTGAGTGAGTGAGTGAGTGAGTGAGTGAGTGAGTGAGTGAGTGAGTGAGTGAGTGAGTGAGTGAGTGAGTGAGTGAGTGAGTGAGTGAGTGAGTGAGTGAGTGAGTGAGTGAGTGAGTGAGTGAGTGAGTGAGTGAGTGAGTGAGTGAGTGAGTGAGTGAGTGAGTGAGTGAGTGAGTGAGTGAGTGAGTGAGTGAGTGAGTGAGTGAGTGAGTGAGTGAGTGAGTGAGTGAGTGAGTGAGTGAGTGAGTGAGTGAGTGAGTGAGTGGTGGGTGCGTCGTTGCTAATCTAAAGCAGCGCTTTTAGTTCTTAGCGTCGGCTTCAGCTGCGCTCAGCTGCATGCAGGGCATTGCAGGTCGATAAGTTCAGCCATCGCGTAATTTGATCCGGGGGGTCGTCATGGCAACGCCACCGTCGTACACACACACACACACACACACACACACACGCACACCCACACACACCCACACACCCTCTCTACGTCCACTGCTGGTGTACGCGCTCACCAACCGACCAACCGACGCTCCTAGAAGTGTGTGTGTACGATCGACAAACGAACGAATATATCGATCTCTTTGGGCGGCAACTGTATGCCATATATATATATATATATAATTATATATATATATATATATATATACGATGGATAAAAGCACCATGCAAGCAATACAGGACCAGCATTCCAATGCCATACGCACCCTTCCGTTCATCCATGCACTTCTATGGCTGTCCGACCATTTGTCCGCTTGTCTGTCTGTCTTTTTGTTTGTCTGTCTGTCTTTGTTTGTATGTTTGTCTGTCCATCTGCCTACTTGTTTTTATGCCTTTTCTTTCTGTCAATTCATCCACCCATCCACCCATCTTTCTATCTATCCACTCACCCATCCACCCATCCATCTACCCATCTATCTATATCCACTCACCCATCCATCCATCCACCATTGATCCATTCACCCATCCATCCATCCATTCACCCATTTATCCATTCACCCATCCACCCATCCATCCACCAATCCATCCACCCATATATACATCCATCCATCCATTCACCTATCCATCCATCTATCCATCCACTCATCCATCCATCCACCATCCATCCATCCATTCACCCATACACCCATCCATCCACCCATCCATCGATCCATCCATCCACCATCCATCCATCCATTCACCCAGACACCCATCCATCCACCCATCCATCCAACCTTCCATCCATTCACCCATCCATCCATCCACCATCCATATATTCATCCACCCATCCTCTTGTCATGCGTGCTATCCTTTCGAGACCTGGAGATGGAACGTGCCTCCTGGCGTGTTCGTTTAATCTTCTGTTGGCCTGGAGAATAATATCTTCTCCACTGATGGTCTGGAGAATAATATCTTCCCCACTTATGGTCTGGAGAATTTCTTCTCCACTGATGATCTGGAGAATATCTTCTCCACTGATCTTCTCCGCTGATGATGGAAACACATTTCAAGCAGAGCATTAAAGGCGAAGAAGAGAGTCGGACGAATAATGTCGTTCCAGTGAAGTACTCCAGAATCCACCCATTGACCCTTTGTGTGCAGCTGGACCCCCACGCCACCCACATCCCACCCTCACTCGCACGGCGCTACATAAACCATTCTCGCATGCGACGTTGACAATAGAACTCCGTGTTCCTATTTGTTCTTATAATTAATTGCTCTCCGCCGCTGGATGTAATCTGCAAGTGCCAGTCCTAAGCCTGAATGACGGAGGAGGGCGTCGCTAATGATCTTTGTCATCACACATTGTTGTTAAAATGAAAATACTTGCAGCATTGTTGTACATAAAACTGCCATTATAGTCTTTGGATTTGCTGTGATTTGGGGATTGCTCAGTGGTGCTGCAGTGGTTAGAATGCTGGTCTGTTAATCGAGTAATCGAGGGTTCAAATCCGGGCCAGGGCAGAAATTTTTAAAAAAAATTCTACATCTTCTGCGGCCGCTATAGCCATTGCATTGCATTGTATTGTTTTTGCATTGTATTGTACTGCATTGTATTGTATTGCATTGCATTGTATTGTTTTTGCATTGTATTGTACTGCATTATATTGTATTGCATTGCATTGTATTGTTTTTGCATTGTATTGTACTGCATTGTATTGTGTGCAATGTGCTCTCATTCCTGCTTTGTCGTCATCCTTCCTGGCTTCACAGCTGCCATAGGTCTTCATCTTGCACTAGTTCCGTTATTTTATATTATATAGCGCCATATAAATTTTTGAAATGAATTAATAATTTTTTAATTTTTTATAGTCTATGTAATGTGTTGTCGCTTAAAACACACGGACCCACAGACTCTCTCTGTGGAGCTGTCTCTGTCGTCATTTTTGTTTGTCATCATCGTCGTCGTCATCATCATCATCATCATCATCATCATCATCATCATCATCATCATCGTCGTCGTCGTCGTCGTCGTCGTCGTCGTCGTCGTCGTCGTCGTCGTCGTTGTCATAGACCATAGATAGTCCTGTGACAGGGTCAGATGGGGTCCATCACGTGGTCAGGTCCGCTGTCTCCGGTTGTTGCATCTCTGCATCGACGTCATTCCACAGGGAACCAGTCTTGTTAACCTTTGATGCCAAGTCACCAACTCACCATGAATCTTTTTCTGACGGTCCAACGATATTCGCGTCTGCAGCCTTCATATATGCATAAAAATTATATCGAGCAATAATAGCAGTATTATATATCTGCAGAATATATATATATATATATATACAGTTATGCAGCTATACGTATACATTAAATTTTGATATGTAGGCCTATGCATGTATATATATATGATTATATATATATATGCACGTTTTATTAGTTATTTTGCAATTGGTGGTTATGCAGGATATGATAAATCCGTTGGATATAAAATTGTCAGTTTGAGTTAATGAAGATTGAAGAGTATGCAATTATATATAACATAGACTATATATATATGCGACGACGACTTGCATATATATATATATATTATACGCTGTTATAAGTGTTATATATATAGGCCTTTACACATGTAAAAGGAATCATTATAGATTTTGCAATTGTCCAATATTAATTAGTGGAATGCTACAGTCTATTCAGTCGTTTCCTTGACAATTCAATCCATTATTCGTTCTCTCACTCACCACTTCGTTCAGTCCTCCCTCCCTCCCTTCCTCCCTTCCTTCCTTCCTTCCTTCCTTCCTTCCTTCCTTCCTTCCTTCCTTCCTTCCTTCCTTCCTTCCTTCCTTCCTTCCTTCCTTCCTTCCTTCCTTCCTTCCTTCCTTCCTTCCTTCCTTCCTTCCTTCCTTCCTTCCTTCCTTCCTTCCATCCTTCCATCCATCCTTCCTTCCTTCCTTCCTTCCTCCCTTCCTCCCTTCCTCCCTTCCTCCCTTCCTTCATTCCTTCATTCCTTCATTCCTTCATTCATTCCTTCCTCCCTTCCTCCCTTCCTCCCTTCCTCCCTTCCTCCCTTCCTCCCTTCCTCCCTTCCTCCCTTCCTCCCTTCCTCCCTTCCTCCCTTCCTCCCTTCCTCCCTTCCTCCCTTCCTCCCTTCCTCCCTTCCTTCATTCCTTCATTCCTTCATTCCTTCCTTCCTTCCTTCCTTCCTTCGAGTATCCCCTTTTCCATTCGAACTGATTCGTTTGTTTGTTGAGCCGCCAGCCTTTCAAGCTGGGCTCTCAATGATACATGTGTTGATGTTTGATGAAAGTATAGGACTGCATGCATGCCTTGCTGGTTCTGCATTTTGTTTGCACTGATTATTATGCAGAAGCCTTTCATGCGACTTGAAGGGAATGGATGCTTTACTTTTCTATTCGTTATTTGCTCGGTGCTTCTGTGCATGCTGCCGGTGGCTTTCGAGTGAATGCGCAAATAAATCGTGAAATGATTTTCCTATTCTGTGGACTGCATGGAAAGGTCGGACGGCAGACATGCCGGTCACCACAGATCGGACATTTATACTCGGCTTTCAAGCCTTTCATTTCATTAGGACGCTGTGCACTGTGCATGCCTGTAGCTCTTGCTTTGCAACCGTCCATATAGTGTAAAAACTGTGTAATCGAATTGTGTAAGCTTATCTAATCAAATCTAATCTATATAAGAATCTAATGTGTATGCATGAGCACTTGCTCTAGCGCCCCTTTAATATTCTATACCCAGAGGCGTGGACACTGAATCGAAGTTTTAGGCCGAGGTGGATTCGAACCCGCAACCTATAGGCCTACATTGATTATAGGCCTATGTGCACGGATATTAGACATATATACTAATGTGTCATTTAAATGCAAATAGCAGACACTGCTATCTATCGTTGAATGTTCGCGAAAGTATACACCACAGTTCGACAATCATAATGTAATATAATATGACGCTTATGCTGCTCCCTTAACTTCAAAGAAGCTCCCCTGCGACGCTTCCCGGCGACTACAACGGTGCTATACAAACTCCTGTCAGGCAAAATGGCCTCTCTTCGGAAACGTGCCCAGACATGTAACGAAATAGAGGACCCACAAGAGACGAAATGTTCAAAGCGAGTGCATTGCGGGGAGATGTCTTATTTACAGTCCAGACTTTCTGCCCCGCATGAACACTGTCCAATGTTCACACAGTATATATATATATATATATATATATATATATAATGTATCTATATATTATGTATATGTATATATATATATGTATAATTTGTCTATGTATTTATGTGTATATAATATATGTGTATATATGTATATTTATGCCATATGCATATGTATATGCATAAAGTATATGTATATATATATGTTTATATGTATGTGTATATGTGTATATAAACGCTGGCTGTGATGATTTAGGAGCATCACAGGGAAGCTGTTGTTTGCTGTTGCTTCTGTATCGTGATGCTGATGCAAGATGCTGGGTCGTCTGCAGCAGCAGCAGCAGCAGCAGCAGCAGCATGACCCGACTGTTTGTCAACTGATGTCGTCTCCGACTCATCCTCTGATGACTTGTGGTGCCGAGGGGGGGGCAGGGGAGGAGGGTCAAAGATGGGGACCTTAGAGAGGGGAGACTGAAGATGGACGCTGACGAAAATGGATGATTGGGTGGGGGAGGCGTCGTTCCGTTGCCCTATTATATGTGCATAGACATGCACTGGAAGGACCAAAGGTAGTAAGGTACTAGGCATCGTGTACTGAAGTATTTGGCACTGAGCACCAAAGAACAATTATTATAATAGTCTACAAGCAACATAATTATAATAGCTAAAATATGTAGCTATCAATACAGCCGTAGAATAAGACAATGCAATATTGAAAAGAGCAGTTTTTGTAATGTGACAGTAATATTATATACGGCTTCATTGACAACTATAATAGGCCTACTATTGTAGTTGTTTTTTTTATGATACGCAGGTGTACACAGATCAAGACGTATTCGTGGGACAATGCGCAGGTTCTACTCGTGGGAAACAAAAGTGATCTGGAACATGAGCGAGTCGTCTCAACAGAACGAGGACGCAGGCTGGCCGACCAACTCGGTCAGTATAAGCACAGTATAAAATAATTAACAGTAGGTCTATACCCGGATGGCTGCCTGTTGCCAATTTTTCTTTGGTCACGTGGTTAGCCTCCATTTTGGCAGCAAATGACCAGCATTACGTCATATATTGCTATTAATAGTACACCAAAATATTTCTCTTTATAAAATAACCCAGAGTGAGAGTTGAGTTGCTGGGGACCATTTTTTAAATATAGCTTATTATTATTATAGCTTTAATTATTATTATTTGTTATTTCCAGCATGTTGCAATTTTTTCGTGTAGTAGGCCTACATTGCAGTTCTTTTAATGCAATATAAGTATGAATTCGATCTAGGCCTATAGGTCAAGCCAGGTCTGTTTTAGAATAATTTTTAGAACTGCACAACTCCTTCTTTTTCTTCCCATCCTCCATGGTAAATTATTTTCAATCGAAGGACATTGACCATTTTTGCTAGTTTTAACTGTACAGAAGTGCTTCTACAACTGCACAAATCCATTTAGTACTGCACATTTTGTGTATAATGCACGTTAAAAAGCCCTGATTCAAGCTATTCCTTTTAGCCTTGCTCAAGCTACTTTTTCTAGGTTGTGTCTTAAGATTTAAGGTGTTTTTGCACCTGCAGTTCAGTTCTTTTATGTCTATGGTGCTCGTGAAAGGTTTCTGAAATGCGCCTCATAAATGTCCAGATACGTTGGTGCTGACACTGCGCGCTTGCTTGCCTAACGATTGTCCTTTGCATTCAGTTGAGCCAAGGCTGATAGTAATTTATCATTTATGGAAAGTAGCTAAGTGTCTTTTTTCTCGTGTTCCTTGGCGTTTTTAGTTACATTGCCTGTCCAATGCACGCTGGGCTCTCCCACAGCTTATCTTGATTTCCAATCATGTGTGTGTCCGCAGCCCGTGCGTGTGTGGGTATTTGCGTGTATGTGGGTGGGCGCGTTTGTGTATGTGTGTTCCTGTGTGTGTGCGTGTGTGTTCGTGTGTGTTCGTGCATGTGGGTGGGCGTGTGTGTGCATACAGCGTGAGATTTGGTCAACTGGTAGATCTACGCTTACTCTTTCACACGACGAAACCATTAGCGTTTTCGCCGAGTTACTTTGCCACCATTCATGACTGTATCGAATCAATACAACTTTAAGCCAGTGCTTTTCTAATCCTCCAACCGAATCTATAGTCAACCCGTGATATTTAATCTCGGCAAAAAATGTATAATTATCTATATAAATACAAATGTAGGTCAGGGGGAGGGGAGGGGTAGGGAGATGGTGAGGGGAAGGGGATGTCGAATGGAGGTAGGAACGGATGGTTGGATGCTCTTTTCAGCCACAGCAACGCGTGCCTGGGTACGCTAGTATGACATAAAAATTAATGAGATCGTGGCTAATTACCAATGCATCAGCAATATTCGGACCATAGCTGCGGTTTGATAGACTCAAGGTTGTTTACGAGTGGATACATGGAATAGGTTTGGACTTAGAACACAATTCAACACATTACCCTAGAACATCATGTAACACGTTGGCTACTGATCATGCAGCATTCATGCGTGAATGTAAAATCTATTTAGAATGACATTTACTTAGAATGATGTTTCTTATTTTTAGAATAACATGTATTTGGAAGAGCAATTATTTCGAATAACATAAAGAATAACATTCATATAGAGTTACATTTATGCATAGAACAACGATAACATTTATAGGCCTATAGGATAGCATTTATTTAGAATAACATTAAATTTACACTACAGCGTTGATTTTAAATAGCATTCTATAGAACAAGCTGAAGGGAATGTCCTCAAAATGTCATGTGGATTTTGATCAATGAACGCTCGCCATAATTTATCATGCACGTCTTTTCTCTGACAGGTCTATTTCTGTACATGCGTGCGTCTATAAAATATCTCTCTTCCTTCCTGTATCGAATGTCGATACACCTGGAAGTTGGAACTATAATATTACCGTATTCGCAGCGCGACTCTGCGCGAGTGGTATCGACCAACGTATACGACATGCAATGCATTAGCTATGCCAGGCAATGGAAAATTTGGGATGAAACGCATTGTATGATGCACGTCATCGAAGCCTCATAATGCCAGAGGACTGCAGCAGAATATAGTCAGGGAGGTCACTCTGAATTTATTTTAAAAAATCAGATCCGGCCGGAAAAAGGCTAGAAAAGGCTAGTTTGAGAGCTTGTCTCAGGGGAAATACATAAATTTTTGGAATTTCAGATTTCTCACGAATTTGTTTTAGTCTTCCGCTCCAAAATCTTAAATCCTGCGGCTATTTTCTCGTCCTTCGTGCATTTTCGCCAAAAATGTCTAGTTTTGCCTGTAAAAAGTCTGAAAACCGCCGTGAGAAAAGCTAGACCATGAAAAAAACCTATAAACCTAGACAAGACCGAAAAACCTAGGAAAAAGCTATAAATGCCATCCTTGGAATAAACGAGTGCACACGTAGGCTAATAATAATAGTGTCACGTAGGCTATACTGGATGAACACTGCACGACTACATGCGCGAGAAGGTCGCCAATGAAAGAGAAAGACCATCCTTGGCTCCTAGTTTATTGCAGTTTCACGACACAGTGTTTGATTACAACGACCATTAGCGTCACCCTCCTCCTTTATGCAGGCTTAGGACTGGCACTGTCAGAGTATATATTTATAATACACGAGCAGTGGTCCATTGCTCCTTCAATCAGCAGCAACAGCAGCAGTTCCTTATAAATAGATGCACGCTGTCCTTACAGAGACATGCGCAAACACGTCTCTGCTTCGCCAGGGAAATCACGCGTCCTCCCTCTCCCCCATTTCCCCCACCAGATTAAATTAGACGTTGGCCCACTTTCTTAAGATATAAACGTGCACTGGCCATTTTGATATGCATGCAAGCAGTGCAGCATCTGCACCCGTATTTCCGACGATTGTCCGTGTGCGAATACATCATCGTTCGCCTGACTCGCTCGGTTACTTTCCAATCATACTGCCTAAAAAAGACTGGGGTGGGAGTTGAACCACTGGCAATTCCCACCCTGCATAAATACAGTTTGAGAATTGTAGAAAAATAACTGGGGGTCAGATTATGATCCACGTGAAGTTGGGTTGAGAAAAGAAGACTTT
>OX243828.1:6029324-6086824 GCA_945859605.1 Lumbricus rubellus
ATAAAGTATATGTATATGCATGTGTATATATGTGTGTATATATATATATATATGTGTATGTGTATAATATTATGTACTATATATATATGTGTATATATATATATATATATATATGTGTATATATATATAAACGCTGGCTGTCAGTGGCGTCTACCAATGGGGGGGTTGGGAGAACGTTCTCCCACGGCTTCTAAAAGTGGGGGGGTTTGACGTTTTTCGGGTGTAAATTGGGGGGTTTGCTGAATTCCTATTAAATAAAGGCCTGGAATACAAAAATTATTGTCGAAAACACATGTTGCCTCGAACTAACGAACCCACGGTTCGCTTGAAGTCGCATATTTGGTAGGGAGTACGGAAACTCATAGACATTAGTGTCAGTCAGGTCTTTGGCATACAAGGGTGGATCACAGTCATTCGGAATTGACCTCTTATCACTTGTCATGCTTACTGACGGAGCCAAGCCGAAGCCCACACCATGCATGGCAGGTGATGAAGGGAAGAAAATTAATGATGCGACGGTCGCGCAGCAAGAATCAAACGACCCGTTAGACATGCACTTGCTGTGCAAGTGCAGCTTGCCTCGATCAGTCTTCTGATACGACGGACAGTGGTCCCTTCTGTTAAAGCAGAGGTGTCAAAGAGCTGGCCCGCGGGCCATTTCTGGCCCGCCGACGATTTTTTTCTGGCCCGCGGAACCTTCCCTAAAGATTACAAAATTGGAGAATAAAAGTTCAAATTTTGATATTTTACAGTCAGGGCCAAAAACATGGAAGTTTGTTTTCTTATTGACGTCACTTTTGCTCAGACGCACACTCGCACAGCTCTTTGTAGACTGTGTAAAGTGTGTATCTGAGGTTTCCGGTTGGTTGTCTGTTAACAAAATTATGAAAGTTACGAAACAATATAATATTCAAAATGCTGTCCAAATTTAATAAGAAACGAAAGTGGACATTGAATCATGACCTTTTCGCGATATTTGGATGGATATGTATTTCTTTGTTGAATACAACAGTTATCCAGTAGGCCTATGTTCAATTTATCAGGAAAACGTTAGCGTTGTGAAGGGATAGGCCTGCAAGACTTAAACTTAAGGTGATAATTTTTTTATTGCGAGCTTACCGGTAGACTGTGAGCCAATTACTTTATGACAATGTCTAGATTTCTAGAAACTCGAATGCAATGACCTTAGGCCTAGGCTTAGGCGAAAAGCTTTACGAGTTCTATGTCATGTCCACGTCTCCACGACTGATAATGAAAATCAAAATTAATATTTTATAAGCCTCCCTATTTGGCTGTTTTGTATGCTAAAAATTGCACCATTTTAAATTTACTTATACAAAAAATTTCTGGGAATTGGCTGACCAAGCCTGGAGCTCCCTCTCAGATCACTATACCCAATTTTTCTCAGGAGCTTCGACACCCTGGCCCGCCACTTGTTGGAAGATGTTCATTCTGGCCCGCCACTCAAAAAGGTTTGACACCCCTGTGTTAAAGTATAGCCTAAGCCTAATTAAGCTAATAACAGATGTTTCGTGTTAGATTTCCAGCCAGCAGATCGCTGAAATGGATAAGAGCTGGCCTGATATAGACCTAGGCTACATGTGAACAGAGTCTTTCCATGCTAGAGATGCAGCCGTAAAGTGCTAGAAGCGAGATGATAGTCATTATACTATAGACAACCGAATTTGACTGTTTCTGTGTTAATTTAAGTTTTTATTATTTCGCGAAGAGTTGCATCGACATCAGCAGGAGTTTTCAACAGCTAAAGGTCTGCCTACATAGAGAATTTCTGTGGAGAAATCGAATTCTTAATTTTGAGCTTCTAAGCGCATGGACGGAGACTTAGGGGGGGGAGGGGCGGAGATGCCTATATCGTCCCAATGTTTAAGAAATATTTCATAAATATTATGTACAGTGTTATCCACTATTTATCTATAATGAGAATTCGTATAAGATAGCAGCTTAAAAGCTACCGTAATATTTTACAAATTCAAAAAATTAAACAATGGGACATTTACAATGTAGGCCTATTCAAGTCTTAAACCACATCTGTGAGCACTGAAATCATGACAGCTTAAAAGGCTACGGCTACAATGTGCAAATCCAAAAATTGTACACAATTGGAAGTCAACACTCTAAAGTCTTAAAACATGGCTAGGCATTGAAAAATGAAAAATCTTACCACGACACTATGGAAATTCAAATTAATAAGCTTAATTAAGTTAAACGAAAACTAGGAGTGTGCGATGTCTTTATTGAAGTCTTAAACCATCTTTCAACAATGAAATTATGAGAAATTTTTGACATGACGGCTTCAAGTGTTAGCCTACCATTACAGTGTGGAAATATGAAAATTTTTAATGATTGGAGGGGACAGTTTTTAAGTCTCAAGCCACCAATATCAGCACTGAAATTATGAACAATTTCGTTAAAATGACAGCCTATTACACTGCTATTGCAGTGTGGAAATTCAAACGTTTTCAACATTGGGGAGGGAAACATCCTCCCAAACCCTTTCGGCTTCGGCGATCGTCCTTCGGTCGCTCGTTTGCCTCACCCCCCCCCCCCCCCAATCCAGGACCAGGTCTCCGCCTGTGTTTAAGAGCAATATTTCTTTTCGGCTACTGCAACAACAGGATATTTCGCAGTGGTGAGTTTTTATTATTTAGAATTGTACAACTTTTCTACTTGCCTATTAAGCATACCATTTTAGGCATATTTAGCCATAGGTAGAGCTGAGTCATATTGCGTCTTGATTTTGCTAAGGCCTTAATGCCACTAAATTCCCTGTTCTTTGCTCAAGCATTTGCGTTTGAAATTCATCACAGAATTAAAAGTCAGACAATATGACACGCTATCGGTCAATTGCAGTCTCTTAATGACCATCCATTCCATATATTACGTATGCACAATCGTATTTTCGACCCCTTCCCCCGGTGCATTTTGTTGACACCTCCATATCCTATTATCTTTGCTATTATCCTATTAGCCTAAATTTAATGTATACGTCATAATCAGACATTTATTTGGCATGCGTACATTCGGCCGAACCCCCCCCCCGTACGCAAATCGCATAAATTTCGTGATCCCGTGCATACGTAATATAAGAACAGATTCTCATAAAAAATTTAAGTCGACGAAAATGGGGGGTTTGTTCTCCCACTCCAAGTGGGGGGGTTAGACGCCACTGCTGGCTGTGATGATTTAGGGACATCACAGGGAAGCTGTTGTTTGCTGTTGCTGCTGTATCATGATGCTGATGCAAGATCACTGATGCTTGGTCATCTGCAGCAGCAGCAGCAGCAGGACCCGACTGTTTGTCAACTGCTGTCGTCTCCGACTCATCCTCTGATGACTTGTGGTGCCAGAGGGCTATGGGGGAGGAGGGTCAAAGATGGGGGGCCCTAGAGAGGGGAGACTGGTGATGGACGCTGACGAAGATGTATGAATGGGTGGGGGAGGCGTCGGTCCGTTGCCCTATTATATGTGCGCAGACATGCACTGGAAGGACCAAAGGTAGCAAGGTACCAGGCATCGTGTAGGCCTACTGAAGTATTTGGCACTGAGCACCAAAGAACAATTTTTATAATAGTCTACAAGCAACATAATTATAATAGGCTAGCTTAAATATAGGCCTATGTAGCTATCAATACAGCCGTAGAATAAGACAATGTAAGCTAATATTGAAAAGGGCAGTTTTTGTAGTGTGACAGTAATATTATATACGGCTTCATTGACAACTATAGGCCTACTATTGTAGTTGTTTTTTTATGATCCGCAGGTGTACACAGATCAAGACGTATTCGTGGGACAATGCGCAGGTTCTACTCGTGGGAAACAAAAGCGACCTGGAACACGAGCGAGTCGTCTCAACAGAGCGAGGACGCAGGCTGGCCGACCAACTCGGTCAGTATAAATATGAATTCGATCTATAGGTCAAGCCAGGTCTGTTTTAAAATAATTTTTAGAACTGCACAACTCTTTTTTCTTTCCATCCTCCATGGTAAATTATTTTCAATCGAAGGACATTGACCATTTTTGCTAGTTTTAACTGTACAGAAGTGCTTCTACAACAGTACTGCGCAAATCCATTTAGAACTGCACATTTTGTGTATAATACACGTTAAAAAGCCCTGATTCAAGCTATTCCTTTTAGCCTTGCTCACGCTACTTTTTCTAGGTTGTGTCTTAAGACTTAGAGTTTTTATACCTGCTCAGTTCATTTATGTCTATGATGCTCGTAAAGGTTCTAAAATGCGCCTCATAAATGTCCAGATACGTTGGTGCTGATACTGCGTGCTTACTTGCTTAATGATTGTCCTTTGTATTCAGTTGAGCCAAGGCTGATAGTAATTTATGGAAAGTACCTTAAGTGCGCCTCATAAATGTCCAGATACGCGTTGGTGCTGATACTGCGTGCTTACTTGCTTAATGATTGTCCTTTGCATTCAGTTGAGCCAAGGCTGATAGTAATTTATCATTTATGGAAAGTAGCTTAAGTGTCTTTTTTCTCGTGTTCCTTGGCGTTTTTAGTTACATTGCCTGTCCAATGCACGCTGGGTTCTCCCACAGCTTATCTTGATTTCCAATCTTGTGTGTCCGCAGCCCGTGCGTGTCACGTGTGTGGGTATTTGCGTGTATGTGGGGGGATTGTGTGTGCGCGCGCGCATGTGTGTGTGTGTGTGTGTTCGTGCGTGTGCATACAGCGTGAGATCTGGTCAACTGGTAGATCTAAGCTTACTCTTTCACACGACGAAACCATTAGCGTTTTCGCCGAGTTACTTTTCCACCATTCATGACTGTATCCAATCAATACAACTTTAAGCCATGCATTGCTTTTCTAATCCTCCAAACGAATCTATATAGACAACCCGTGATATTTAATCTCGGCAAAAACTGTATAATTATCTATATAAATAAAAATGTAGGGGAGGGTGAGGGAGAGGGGGAGAAAGAGGGGAGAAGGAGAGGAAGAGGATGGTGAGGGGAAGGGGAGGTCGAATGGAGGTAGGGACGGATGGTTGGATGCTCTTTTCAGCCACAGCAACGCGTGACTGGGTACGCTAGTATGACATAAAAATTAATGAGATCGTGCATAGGCTAATTACCAACGCATCAGCAATATTCGGAGCATAGCTGCAGTTTGATAGACTCAAGGTTAATTGTTCACGAGTGGATACGTGGAATAGGCTTCAACTTAGAACACAATTCAACACATTACATTTAATAGAACATCACGTAACAGTGACCATGCAGCATTCATGCGGGAATGTGAAATCTATTTAGAATGACATTTACTTAGAATGATGTTTCTTATTTTTAGAATAACATGCATGTAGCCTATTCGGAAGAGCAATTATTTCGAATAACATAAAGAATAACATTCATATAGAGTTACATTTATGCATAGAACAACGATAACATTTATAGGCCTATAGCAGTGGTGCACAACGTCCGGCCCGCGGGCCAAATCCGGCCCGCGACGAGTTGTCAAGTGGCCCGCGATGACCAAAAGAAAAGGCACCTATCGCTGTGAGCAGTCACTGTGATCACTGGAAAACTATTATTTTGTGGCAAAATAGAAGTGATATAAGTCCCCTTTCTATATAACTCTTAACATTTAGGCTACTGTTATTGTGCACCTCATCTTAATAAATTTGACGTGCATTCATCTTACAATTAGGCCTACTATTATAAATTTATAATAATTACATAGCCTGAGTTGTCACACTTGTTTGGCCCGCGAAGGGTTTCATAAATCGATTAGTGGCCCTTTGCTGAAAAAGGTTGTGCACCACTGGCCTATAGGATAGCATTTATTTAGAATAACATACATTTACACTATAGCGTTAATTTTTAACAGCATTTCTATCGAATAGGTTGCAGGTAATGTCCTTAAAATGTCATGTGGATTTTGATCAATGAACGCTCGCCATATCATGCACGTCTTTTCTCTGACAGATCTATTTCTGTACCTGCGTCTATAAATATCTCTGTTCCTTCCTGTATCGAATGTCGATACGCATGGAACTATAATATTATACGCAACGCATGTGATATATCGACCAGGTTACGACATGCAATGCGTTAGCAATGCCAGGCAGCGACATGCAATGCATTAGCAATGCCAGGCAATGGAAATTTTTTGATGAAAACGCATTGTATGATGCACGTCGTCGATGCTTCAGATTGCCAGAGGACAGAGCATAGTCAGGGATGTCACTCTGAATTTATAAAAAAAAAGGTCTGTTCTGTTTGCAAAAGGCTAGAAAAAGCTGGATTGAGATTTTATCTGAGAAATAAGTGCACAGATTTTTGGAATTTGAGATTTCTGACGAACTTTTTTTAGTCTTTCGCTCCAAAATCTTAAATCCTGCGGCTTTTTTCGTCCTTCGTGTATATTCCCCCACCCCGCAAAAATATATATTTGCAAAAGGTATGGAAAAGCGTCTTGAGAATAAAGCTAGATCCTGAAAAAACCTATAAACCTAGACAAGACCGAAAAACCTAGATATAGGTGTGAAACAGTGGCGGGTCCAGGGGGGCCAATCCGGCCATGGCCCCCCCCCCCCCATTGAAAACTGCCATGGGACGTGGCCCCCCCATTTGGTCCGAAGTTAGCAATAGGAATATGGGTGCAATGGAAATTGGCCCCCCCTATTCGGAAAATTGCACGGGACGTGCCCCCCCGTTTGGTTCCCAAGGCGAGGACTAAAAAAAAAAGGTCATCAACTTTTTTGGCGGATGAAATGTTAAGATTTTCCCGAAAATTTTGGCGGATGACTAATATAAAATTTTTCATCGAAATTTTTTTCCTTTTCCCATCCAAGATCTAAGATTTTGGCCCCCCCCCCAAAAAAAACCAGTTCTGGATCCGCCACTGGTGGGAAAAGCTATCTTTGGAATAAACGAGTGCACACGACGTACTGAATGAAGACTGCACGACTATGTAATGTGTACATGTGCGAGAAGGTCGCCAATGAAAGACCATCCTTAGCTCCTAGTTTATTGCAGTTTCACGACACTGTGTGATAGCAATGACCATTATAGAGTCACCCTCCTCCTTTATTCGGGCTTGGGACTGGCACTGTCAGAGTAGGCCTATATAATGCACCAGCAGTGTGTGTGTATATATATAATATATACTGTATATACTACATGTATATTGCTTCTTCAATCAGCAGCAATAGCAGCTCCTTATAAATAGATGCACGCTGTTCTTGGAGACATGCGCAAACACGTCTCTGCTTCGCCAGGGATATCACATGTCCTCCTCCCTCTCCCCTATTTCCCCCACCAGATTAAATTAAACGTTGGCCCACTTTCTTAAGATAATAACGTGCACTGGCCATTTTGGTATGCATGCATGCATGCAGTGCGTTTGTATTTACGTGCGTGTGTATAGCCTACATCATTGTTCGCCTGACTCACTCGGTTACTTTTCCAATCATACTGTCTAAAAGAGACTGGAGTGGGAGTTGAACCACTGGCAATTCCCACCCTGCATAAATACAGTTTGAGAATTGTAGAAAATAACTGGGGGTCAGATTATGATCCACGTGAATTTGGGTTGAGAAAGGAAGACTTTACTATGGGTCACTAAGAGAGGGGATTAAATCCGGCAATTTCAGAGAGACATAGGTTTGACCCCGGCAATAAAAAAACACATGGGCTGAACCCCCCCGGCATTTATGAGAGACAAGGGAAATGAACTCCGCGGCAATTAAGAAATAGCCTACTAGAGGGTTGAACCCCAGACAATTCCCAAAGAATTGCCGGGGGTTGGGGGTTTCAACCCCCCCCCAGTCTTTCTTAGAGCTCCATGTTAAAGTCTGTTTTTCACACCCCGATTCCAAGTGGATAATGGTCCAACCCCCCCCCCCCGTTATTTTTCTACAATTCTTACACTGATACCCACACCACACCTTGCATAAACGCATATTATTCTTCTGTGTTATTCGTAGGAATCGGATTCTTTGAGGCTTCTGCGAAGGACAACCTGAACGTCAACGTCGTCTTCGAGCGTCTCGTTGACCTCATCTGTGATCGAATGTCGAAAAGCCTCGACGCCAACACGACGATCCTCAACAATCCGCAGACGAAACGTCTCACCGACCAACCAATCACGGCCGCCGGCATCAGCGCAGCCACGTGCCAGCAGTGCTAACAGCGCATGCGCCGCAGACGACGCCTCCGCTGCGGGGGCGCGCGCTTTTTTACACGGTGTCCAGAAAAAGGGAGAAAGTTGATCAAAATGATTGATATTATTAAATGTTGAAAATGGTGGATATTTACATTTGAAAATAAATTATGGATATTTAAATGTTGATAATGGCGGATATATAGGCCTAAATGTTCAAATGACGGATATTTAAAGAATTTAGAGGACATTGATTTAAAATGGGGGGCGGTAAAAGACTTGGGAGTATTGTTTTGCATTTTGGTAGACTATGTCTGACATTATTGGCCCAGAAACAGTCACAAAGGACAAGGACGTAAAAGTTCAAACCCTTAATTAGCCTACAGCTAGTATAGTAGCTTTTGGTCCACTGCACCAGATGTGAACCTTCTAGAAAATCGCTACACACATTCGGTGGAGCCTCAGAGGAAGTGGAAATTTTTAAATGCGAAATAACTCACCAAATATAGTTTCTTCGTTCAAAGCCAAAATGAGTCATTGTTAGCAAAAATAATTACGGGTTATTTTCAAACGCATTTGAGCAAACTCTAAGCGTAAATAGTAAGGACAATGGGGGGCCAATTCCATACCATAGCGCCAATAGCAGAGAGAGCATTGTGCTGTTTAGCTGTTAATTGTGTGCTGTTTAGTTCAATTTGAATTTCACAGTGTTTCTCTTTGTTTAGGAGGTTGACTTAGTTTTTCTGGACACGGTGTACGCTATATTTAGATGATGGCGTGCTTATGTTGACGTGACCCTGTGGTATATATATAATATATATATATATATAGACCTATATATAATATACATACTGTGTTTATATATATTATAATATGCTCTTATGCATAATTGAATAATCGTCGTATGAACGGATATAGATGCGGTCCCATATTAGTTGCCAACTTGGAACCGGAAGGAAGATAATAATAGCTTTGCATGGACTTAATCACATGCAGTTCGTTCGTTGTAATAGCTAACAGTTAATTAATTAATCATTTAATCAATTAATGGATTCGTTGATTAATTATGAATCGACTTGCGTTGTTTTAGACTGTATCCAATTTTGGTTAGACCATAAAGCTGCTGTCAGTGCTGTGCATAGAACTCTGGCCCTGCGACCTGGAATGAGCTCCCTGTTATCTTTCGTCAAATACCTATAATTGGCTTTTCTGCTTCTACTTCATTTCTTTCTCTTCTCAAGACTGTCTTATTCGACCGGGGTTGGACTGGGAGCGCTCCTGAGTAGTAACCTTGAAGGAGCGCTATATCAAATTTTCAGTAAATAAATAAATAAATAAACTCTTATAATTATTTTATATATTACGGTATTATTTTATATATATATATATAATTATATATATCGAGGGGTTTTAAAGACGAAGAGATCTTGAGACGCTAAATGATCGTTATGTTCCAGAGTGGTATACAATGTTCCTGACAGTTACTGCAGTGGATCCATGCAGGATTGCTTTCGTGCCATGGGGGTGGACAAAGGTTTTTCCATAATCCATATGGGGCGCCACGTTCTATAGCGTACAAATGGTAATTAACTTTAAACGATGACATCATTCAGAATAATGCTATTATATAGGTAGCATAATTATATAATAGTAGTAACACTATAATTATCGTTTGTTATGGGAGAACTACGAGGTTTGTTGCAACCAACCCCGCGATCTCCCCTATAGGCTATATCATGCATAAAACTGTTACAAAGCGACAAAACGTTACGGAACAAATGATAATGTTGTCATAGATTAATTATAAATCGTTCCTATTATTGAGAATTTACCATAGTTTCTAATTTAAAATGGCAATTAATTCTAAATTTTGCCGATAGCGAGGCTACTCTTGATGGTAGAGACGTAGAAGTCGGTCGTCACTGGTTTGCTGAACGTGTAGACAATCTAGGTCGGTTCAAGGGTCAGGCTCTGATCTGCGTGCTAATAGTCCCTCACGTAGTGCATGAGTATGATTTTGACGGTGATGACGATGGTGCAACGGACGCACTCGAGAATGAGTTCCACGAAGTGTTGCACGCATGATGATGAAACTTCGTGACTGAAGGTCAGGTGCAGAAGCGCGGCCATAAAACCGATGCGTACGACATCCATAAAAGTACGGTTGTCATCGCGGCAACACTTTGGGCTGTATTCACACACACACACACACACACACACACACACACACACACACACACACACACACACACACACACACACACACACACACACACACACACACACACACACACACACACACACACACACACACACACACACACACACACACACACACACACACACACACACACACACACACACACACACACACATGCAATGCGAGTGAATCTCTGCTCGTTAGCATTATTTTTAAAACTTCTATGTATCGGAAAAATCCTTTAAAAATCGATGGCAGCATGCAGTGACTTAAATTGGTCCTTGAGAAATTTTCTTTCATAACGTAGCCTGCATGTAAGCTTATTAAACACCCAATAGGCAATAATGATGTCTACACGTGCACCCACTCGTTTGCAAGGTGCACTATTATAGACTACATACATGTAGATGCAATCAAATCAATATCAAATCAAATCAAATTTATTGAATCGATTCAGTGAATATACTACTGATCACTATGCACTTTAAATTAACAGAAACGATGGAATAAGAAAACATATTAGTGAGTACATTTAAATATGCAAGTAGATAGTAGTGCAATAGAGAGTTCATTCTGCCATAGGGTAACTGGTTGGAAACCACTCCATGTCCTGTGACTTCTGCGTGTCCGTTGTCATCTTGCCTCGCCATTGGAGATGTCCAACCAACCAACCTATGACCTGTGTCTAACCAATCGTCCTGTGACAGATCCTAACCCTGCGCCAGTATTATAGTGCTCTATGAAATCGTGTACGCTGCATTAACTCCTCCACTGGTCGCTTTCTGCCAGCGCCAGACTGCCAGTCCCAAACGGTGGGCCAAACCTGGATAAAGGAGGAGGACGACACTAATCATCTTCGATATGGCAGTGTCGTTAAACATGCATGTAACAAACCGTGTACGCTGCATTCACACAGGGATCGTACACTGTAGTCTGTATACATGTACGTACCGTAATAGTATAACACCGATGCTGTTGACTGGGTCATTGGTAATGCAGTAAGGTGCCAAGAAACACGAGCGCTTGCGTCAATGCTCAGTTAATCCCTCGGTTGCTGACCAAAAGCTTGACACCTGTATTTACTGACGCCCTGCACATGCGTAACTATACATGTAAATGTGCTACATAAATCTATATCCAATTTCCTTTGTAAGATGATTAGGCTAGATTATTAGATTTAAAACTCACTAGATAAGATCAGTAAGCTTATATGCTAGATTATTGTACGATTAGATTTCACGCTCAACCCGCCCTTGATTTACCCGCTGGCTCCCACATATTCAACCGTTACTCACTAGAACAGCTCGTGCGCGGCAACAGCGAGGAGGACTCTCTTGGCGAGCGGCGATATCCAGTCCGATATGCATTTCGATATCAAGGGAGGTATCGAGTTCGATAATCGATATCCGATCCAAATAATTATTCCAGTCCGATTTCCAGCCCGATATCCAGCCCGATATCCTCGTTTTCCATTCAGATATCCCGTCCGATATCCATTTTAAATCCAAGAACGACACCAAGTCCGATATCCGGTCCGATATCCATTGAGGTGTCAGGCTCGATATACGTTCAATGTACTTGCCGGGGGACCATATAACGTTGATCAGCTCAGCAACGGCAATCGATGCCACGATGCCGATCACCCACCGTCCAGCGCTACAGCAGCAGCAACAGAATAGAATGATGAAGTAAAGGAGAAGGAAAGTTGGGGAAGGACAGGAGAAGAATAAGAAGATAAAGAGACTGTGGAGAAGAAGACGATGAAGAGAAGGAGAAGAGAAAGAAAGAGAAGGAGAAGTTGAGAAGGAGAAGGAAGAGGAAGATGGGAGGCGAATGGGAGAGGAGTAAAGCGGAGAAGTGAAGGGAATGTCAGAGTATGGTGGAGAGGGAAGGTGATGGGTGTAGTATAGTAGGGAACCAGCTGTAATAATAATAATAGCATAGAACCAGTCCAGAGTCAGAGGAACATGGAAGAAGATCTAAAATGGCGGATAGACAGAATAACAACGCAGAACGATTGAATGTGCAGTTTAATTAAAATACTATTGTCAATAAAGTGTATTTAATAATTGACAATAGGCCTATAACAATGGGATGGGGGAAAAGGAAGAGGAAGGGGAAGAGGAAGGGAAAGGGAGGAGAAAGAGGGAAGAGCGGAAGATGGGAGAGAGAGGACGAGGAGAAGGGGAAGAGGTCCACTGATTAAGACCTTGTCGTGTCATAATCAACGCCAGACGGTTACTTATTGGAAAGAACGACACCATAAGGACTTGATTAATGAGTTGGGACGACGATCTTATGAGCAGTATTGTCGTGTTAAGAACCCGATAAGGGTCTAGTTCAGTGCTGTCCAACCTGCGGCCCGCGGGCCGCATGCGGCCCGCGAGGCGATTTTAAGTGGCCCGCCAGGGCTCGCTAAATTTGTGCACTTTGGGTGAAATGAAGTAAAGAAATAGTCACTGGTCGACTTGAGCATTTATTTTTCTTATTGATTCTACGACATTTGCCGATTTGGAATGCTATCAGGAAGGCCAATCCAAAAAACGTAATATCATCTTTCTTTTCCTTGGGTTAGGTTCCCGTAGTCTATCTGGAGATTGACACACAACTTCCGATTTTAAAAACTCTTATTACTGTACTCAACTAAACGGACCATGCAAACCGTCTCAAACCGTTCACTTCTAGTCAGTCCCTGAAATTTGTAGCTATACAGACTACAGAGTTACAGCACATCTGCAAGTGACTGCGACCATATCTTTCGACAGACAGCCAGAATTCTAGTTCTAAGGAAACAATTGATAAGATACCCAGGGCGACGAATGGTGATGTCTTGGCTCTTTCTGGTCCGACGACTTTAGACCGAGACCCTTGCTCCGACAATTTTTTTTATTGAAATCCAGAGCGAGAGGTTGGAAATTCGCCCCAGTCACAAAGTGGATCGATCTTAACCAAAAAATTGACTGGGCGACGTAATGAAGAGCTGAGCAGTCCAAACTGTGTTTGGGAGACGAAACCGAGTGCAAGACAGAGATAACTCCACCTTGCACATTTTGGTGCTCATCTATTGTGAAGCATGACAATCGTGGTTTGTGTAGTCCACATGCTATTATTCATTATTATTATTCTGATGGGACAAGTCTTGTCGAACTCTTTTCATAAATTGCTCAATATCAAGACTTTCCTTTTTGGTCATCCCTGGGTGGGGATCGAGCATCTCTAAATAGTTATCTTGAACAGGCGGTATATAAATTTCATATATCGATAGCTAAATTTATAAATAGATTATTGTAACGCCCGCCCCCGCGTACACTCCCGGAGTCGCCACTTCCGGTCCAACGTGCGAGAGGGCCGCGTGCGGTTGCAGGTCGTAGTTCAGAGATATAGACGGAGGAAGGGAGGCGGTAGCTTCGGGGTTCGAATCCCGTCGGGTTCGGGATGGCCAGGTATCTCGACCTCTTAGCTCTCCGTATGAAACTGGGGCCTTACCGGCCAGTCTTTCACTCCGGCGTAGGATTCCGGGGTTAACCGGAAGTGAAAGGTCCTTAGGCCTAGCCCCCGAAGCTATCCCCAGGCCGATGGCTGAGTGGTAAGGTCTATCCGCGGTGGTACCAAAGGGAAATATTGCTCCTGGGTTCGAACCTGCAACCGGCTTCGGAGATGCCCTGGGCGTCGTTTCTAAACGTTCTATACGCGCGACGACTTCCGTCAGCGCTTCCCTAACGTTATCTTGTACTGAGGCAATGGCCTCTTGTGTATTTATAGCGTTGGCTTGAAAATCAGTCCTGACAGAAGAAAGAGCCTCTTCTACATTACTTTGTACCACGGAAATTGCCTCTTCAACATTGCTTTGTACCACGGCAATGGCTTCCTGGGTATTTCTATCATTATTTTGTATTGCATCTTGTGTGGACCTAGCGTTCATTTGCATAGTTGCCTGAACATCAGTTTTTACTGAGGAAATCGCTTCTTGAACATTAGCCTGCATAGACTTGGCGTTTGACTGCATTGCCTCAAGCAATACCCCCATCTCAAATGCAGAAGGTGGTCTGGAAGGTTGCGAGGGAGTTGACGCTCTGCTTTTATCCATGGCGCTATACAAGTTTTTGGTTACGTCGAATCCTAACGCTAGCAAGAAGTAAATCCAAAAGTTTAATCAATGAATCTTATTATTATCAGAAACATTTAATAATTATTAGCAATGTTAATCAACAGCTTACAGATTAAAGCAACTGATAATATGCAACACAATTCAAACAGACTTCAATCGGAGCAGACAAAATGAATCCCCAATTTATGCTCAAGTGCCAATCTTAATTTATTAGCCCAAAAGACCAGAATGAATTCTGCATTGAAAACCCAAGTAAAACTGTACCTTCTACTAGAGACACAGGACAGGGGCGACGTTATGCGAGAAAAGGCGCAGTTGGAGCGTCGAATCCAGGACGTGCGTCGACGATAAGTGACTCAGAGGAATCCGCAACAATCGACGCTGACAGGACGCTAAGACCGAGTTGACACGTCGAGAACAGGGAATCCACGGCAAGATATTTTAATAACAGATTGACGCCCGTAGGCTACCTGCGCAGAAGATATCGACGACAGAAGAAATTCCGAAACCCTGAGCGATTTCGATCCAAACGACAGAAAGATCGAAAACCAGAACGAAAGACTTAACTCCTTTACGAAGATGCGAAACAGAACCACGTCGCTGACGATTCGCTCGTAACACAAAACCGCAATGCAAACAGCTCCTTGCCGCTTTAGAATTTCCGTACAGAATCCGTGAAGTAAATACGCGACAAGGCAATAACTCAGACGACGAATCCAAGCTGACTTAAATAAACTATTATCTTTCTAAAATAATCAAACTCTGATTTTGTAACTTGCTCTCCAGAGCTACACGTCTATCCTCGTCGAAGTCCGTCGTGAATCTGCCGCAACTCTGCGCGTCTCTCTTATATAACCTTCCTAGGGGTGACGCTTGCGCATGCGCACAAGAAGACCGCCTCACGTGCCTCGTGTTGCCTCCCTGTCTCAGGTCACGTCGACACTGAGCGCACCGATTCAACGTTTCAGTTCAACACGCGAAGGCCTTAATGGGAAAACTACCATTGCGCAGTCAAACCGTGTGACGGCGAGAGCAAATATCGACGTACACAGACCACACGCGGACATGTCCTTCTTTGTCTGTTTCTATGCACCAGCGACGTTTGCGTCGGTATCTCTGCCTGTACGCGCGATTGGACCGGTCGGTGACACTCTTCTGGCCGTCGCTCCATGCCCTCGCGTTTGTCCTTCTCTATCTGTTTCAATGTATCAGCGACTACTGCCTCTGCCTCGCTGCGTGTATGCGCGACTGCACGATCGACGACTCAGTCTGCCTCCCCTCCTCCTTTGGCCGTCGCTGGATACGAGCCGCCAAAGGCCGATACCGTGAGAGAATCACACGAATACGGATCAACAAAACTAGTCACGGCAGCTGCAGCGACCTGCCTACGTCAGAGAACGCTCCCATTCGCGTCAAAATCGAAATCAACATTAAAATCTAGGTCACCAATATTATCTAGGTCACCGAATGCAGCTCCAAAAATAATAATATTATATATATATCAGACCACGAAAATACCAAGGGATCCAAAAATATATAATATAATATTGCAACTAAAATTCCGTAGCGTCTAGTTATACGCAAACGCTACACTCTCACCGCCCAAGGAATTTATTTCAGACGATGTTTAAGTGGTAAAACAGCCTCTGAAATTGTAAAGTAAGGCTACAATTTATGTCTGTTCCGACTGTTACAGCAAAAGTCAATACACCAAATGCAAAAATCAACAAATATGCGACGCACAATCGTAACTGCGGCAGCAAAAGCGTTGAGCACTAATCGGTTCACCCGATTCATAGTTTAGTCTAGAGTGTCAATAAAAGTCCTGAATTTATATAGCTCCATATGCGATTATATAGACTAGATCTATCACAAATTTCTTTCGCTCAGTGTTATTCAGAGAGAGATCTATGGCAAACCAAGACATAATTTACAGACAGCAGCTTAATCTTGACCCCAGAGGTCATGAATATTATTACCAGCCTACCCATAGGCCTATAACTATGATACAGTGGGTCTTTCCGGCTCAAGTGGCGAATCATGCATTTACAGAAATACGCTTACCAACATTTCGTCAACCCTCTACTTTAACGCCAAATAGCCTACTAATCATAATATTTAATCACGGCCGATAATTCTAGCAAAGGGGACACTGCCATAGCATAAAAGCAGCCCCAGTCTGATTTCAACTCAGCCTATAAAAAGCACACAGCTAATAACTCACAATTTTTACAGCTACATGTCTGCTAATTATCAAGATTTACCACAGAAAACTGCATAACGAAATATTATTTAAACTAGGCGTAGACCTGAGGTTAATATGACATTTTATATTAGACCTACTAGTACTCGACTTTCACCGTTCAAGTATATAGCTTATTCAATTATTATGTGGCAACCGATAAATGCAGGACTCAACAATAGGCAGCGAATAGGCCTGCTCTCATAAGCATCCTAATTATTCAAATGCAACCGATTATATATATCTCTTAAGATAGGCGATTTATGGGCCTACCAATCAAGCATCCATAATTATTAAATTGCGATTGCAAAGCATATGCAGGTGCGTTAGCTTAAATAGGCCGCGTATTAATTTAACCAGAAGCCTATATACAGCAGCTTTACCGAATTACACGGTGTAATCGTATAGGCTATATATATTATAGGCCTATGCAAAAAAAATTATAAAAGATCCATCGGGATTTCAAAACTAAGATTACAGTCTTGTCATGGATCTATATAATTATGTATGCCATCCTACGTCACAGCTGTCGCTGTTTTCTTATTTTCCGTCTATCAGCCATCGTACACACTAGCAGGCCACCCACATGACGGTACAGGCGCTGGGAAAATCAGTCGACGGTCGTCGACTTCTCTTTGAACCTAGGCTAAGCGCGTCGCCTTCCCCCACCCCGTGTGTACATCACATATCGTGGGAGATTAGGACAGATACGCCTACGTGCAGGATAAACGACATCGGTCCATCGCGCTGTCTTGCACAAAAATTAGGCCTAATAAAACATTCATGAATTTAAGATATACATTGATCTGAGGCCGCCATATTAATATTATTATTAATAACATACATACAGATTTACGCACAGGCCTACTATTAAATCCGATGCACGCCTATATGACGCTTAAGACGGCATTTACTTCTTCCATCCATCCATCATTTAACAAGGCCACCAGGCAAGTCGACGGCATTTAACGTTTGATGTGTCATTCTAAGCCTTCGCCCTCCCCCGCCGACTGCAATCAAATCTGCAGAGGCGTGGAAAATCGTTAGGCCACCCACCAAAATAGAATCTTATCTTCACACGACCACTAATTATATGTAAATGCAGATACCGCGTCAAACATAAGCGAGCGCTAAATAAACGTGCACTCATTGACGCGTACACATTAAAGTCGTATAACCATAATATATATATACACACGAGTCCATAAGCAAACTGAAGATTAGGTCGTTCCTGTATCGTATTAAAACCCTTGCAGACCGATTGATAATAATATTCATATTGAATTCAAATGCATCCTGCGGAATTATAGGCTACCAGTTCTACAGTTAATAATATAATAATATTATAAAACACTAGGCTAATGCTTCGGCCGCATTATTATTATTCTAAGCCGTGCATCTCATTAGGCCGAACTACAAAATTAATGTAAACATTGCACGGCGGAGTAATTGAACAGTGAAGTAATTTACCTACAGCAAGCCTATATTTAAATAATATTATCATCTATGTCTTAGATATTATTGTAACCGGTAGGCCTACAAAAAGAGAATATATATTTATAATCAACCTGAGCTAATACAATTTTTATGTAGGGCTCCGGCCGATCCGTTAATATAATATTATATCAGCTAAACAAGATTATAATTATATAGCCTATCCATTCCAGCTTATCTATGCTAATCCTTATTATTATTTCTGAACTAGAAACATGTGTATACACTGTGTCCGGAAAAATTCCAAGGCTTTACGGTAAATATAAAAATAATTAGTAAACATTAATAGATTTTTAAAATTCCAGAAACAGTTTAATCCTGAAATATTATGGAACTATAATCTATGTTCGAAATGTCCGCCATTGGCTTCCACGCATGTTTCGAGACGCACACGTTACTGACTAACAGCAGCATCGACGACCAGTTGATCAAGTTCATCCCAAGCATTAACAATTCGTTCGCGGAGTTCTTCGATGTTTCTGACCTTTGTCTTGTATACTTTCACCTGCATTACTCCTCAAATTACAAAGAATTTTGTTGGTAATTATGTACGGATCAAAAAGGTTTTAAAATTTTCTAATTGATTATTATCTACTATAGCTTTTTCATTCATATATTAGAGCCTTGGAATTTTTCGGGACACAGTGTATATAGGCCTATGCAGATTAAAGCCATTCAAGCCTGTTATGTATTATTATTAATATTAATTCTAAAATTTATATAGGTTCTTCAACAGTATGATTAAGTATTATTATCGCTCATAGGCCTACCTTAGCCTATAATTTAATTATATGGCGCCTTTCCAAATATAGGCCTACAATTTTAATCAATGCAAACTGCATGTATATATAATTATATATAGGGCCTATAATCTTATCGCTGCTGTAGTAAGACATAGAGGGCCTCTAGAACATTTATCTAACGCCAATTTAAATCTTAATTAATGCACCTATCACCTATTATTATAGACTACATCTGCTACGCTATGACCACAAAATCTTATGTATGAATGAATCCGTTAATATTATTTTTTTAAACAAATTAATTAATCATACTACAGGTATATATATATGCATCAACATAGGCCTAATGTAAATCTTGCCTCACAATATCTCAACATCAGCCTATCAGGAAAACAGGCCTATCATTATTATTACAATCACAACTAATTAAAATTGAGCAACCCTAGTCATTCTAATATATCTCAGGTCAGAAAATCATTCATATAGCGCTATACAATATGGACAGTCTGTATAACTGTCTACAACACAATACTAAAACTGTCCATCGGTGAAATATGCAATGCAATATAATTATTAATCTACACAATGCAACACACAGTTCAGTCACCCTACAATGCAACATTACAGTTTTTACACCGTAACCACCACATGTAAAACCATTACATGTAAAAATAACTCATTTTCATCACAATCGAACTAAGACAATGTTACAGATGCTCCTGCATTCAGTTAATCCCCGCAAATTAAGCGGTCACTAGCAAAGGTCACCAGATGACCTTCAGTTCTCAAGTTCATGACTTCCGGTTGGTTCCCCCGGCGATCTCCAATTCTGATCGTCAGCAGACCCGTTGCGTAATGGGCATCTGCGTAACAAATGCAAGCTAGAGTCACAGTAGAAACAGCGGCGCTCTTCGTTTGGCGAATTCCGACCACTGTTTCGCCTCTTCGCCGGACGTGGCGAATTCTGGAAGCGACGCTTCCGGTTCCACTGGTTTCCGCTCGGCTCCGGAACAGCACTCCGTACAGCGAACACCCGACCAACGATAGGTTCGCCGTTCACTGGTTGACCGACGTTGTCGCTAGGCGGAAATTGCTCAACTTCCGGTCCCGCCTGTTGTCGATATCTGCACGAAAAGCTCAAATGTCCGGTCCTATTGCAGATATAACAGCGTCGGTAATCCCTCCAGTTAGGTCCGTTCGCGTTCGACCAATCATTTCCGGTCGAACCGTTCTGACCTCTCCACGACCCGCGATTATTGTCTCCGTATTGAGGCGCCGACACCGGTTGTTGCTTTTCCACCTGCTCCAGTCGTCGTAATATATCCTTCATTAATATAGTATCCTTTGTTGTAGTATCCTCTTCTTTAACAGCGTTGACGCGTCCATGCCGTCGTTCTTGCTGTTCATGACCACCGGCCTCTGCTTTCTGATAGCTATCCAATCGCATTGCCACTTTGTAGGCTTCGTCGAGAGATTTCGGTTCCCGCTCGCGGATCTTCAGAGCGAGATTTCGGTCTCTCAAGGCATCCACGAATGCCCGAATAGCAATGGCTTCACTATGGGCGGTCGACACACCAGGATATGCTCGCGACGACAGAATCCTGATATCATCAACCAAAACTCCCAGATCCTCCTCAGCTTTCTGCTTCCGGGTGCTGAGCTGCGTTTGAAACAGGGCCTGCTGCTCAGCGGTACCGTACCGTTCCCGAAGTCGCCGAACCAAAGCCGTCCAAGTATCCACGTTCGCCTCGCTCAGCAAATGGGTCGCCGGTTCGACTAAGGAGACGACCAGTTGATTAAATTTCTCTTCGTCCGACCAGTCATTGTTCCTTGCGCATACCGTGAATTTGCGCAAAAAGACTTCCACATCCGTCCTTCCGCTGTACGATCCAAGTTTCGTGTATTGCCTTTGTTTAGGAGGCGCAGCCGACGACGGTTTGACCTCCCCCGCTTTCACGGTCGTAGACGCGGTCGTTTCCGATTCCTTTCTCGTTCCCACAGTGCTACTCGTCGGAAGTTCCCAGTCGCCAGGTGTCTGCGTCGCAACGGATGTCATGGGGACGGTTTTGGCAGGACCGACGGAAGCGTTGACAGGCGCCAGCACTTTCGTTTCCCCAACCGCAGACATCGTTGCTGTACCGCCGCTAGTTGTTTCGCTTTTCCCCAGATATGTCGGTTTCAGCAGCGTTTGACGAGGCAGCTCGACGTCACGACTAAATCCAAAATTCTGAGCGCCGAGGCATGAATTCATCCTTGCCGACTCCACGACGGTTGGCCACCGAGCAAAGGCGACGTCGCTGGGACGAGGTGTGTCGAGACAGCGAAGCGAGTCGAGCCAGACCCGGTTGTCGCCGCTGTTGTAGAGCGCGTTCGGAGCGTAGTTCGGAGTAGGCATCCATGACACGTATGGATGCTCACGGTGTGCGCTCGGTTGCATCCAGTCGACCGCCGTAGTTGCCACTGGACCGGGTCGAGGGTCGGGTCGAAGGTCGGGTCGAGCGTAATCTCGACCAACCATGGTCGAAGTAACCAGACCATCGTAGTTGGGCATTGAGTGATAAGTCGGCATTCCCGACGTTGATTGGAAAGCGTCGATCCGATTTGCCAACACTTCCGTTCTTGGCTGGACCGCATGCACGAACGATTCATGCATTCTCCATTGCGGGTCCGGTCGAAGATAATCCACGTGAGAGGGCGAAGAAGAGGCCAACGGGACTGGGTTGACCTTATCACCCCCCTCCCGAAACAATTTATTTGCGATCGGTTTATTTATTTCAAAATTGCTAAACTCCGATTGCTGAGCTGTTTGCATTCTTTTATCAATTATTTTCACAGTTTTAGGTCTAGATTCCATTATTTTGCTAACTTCAATGTCTATGCTACCATCATCAGACATAATCTCTACATTATCAGAAAATTCCCTTTCCTTCCTTCTTTCAAAAGATAATGCAGTTTCCCTTCTTCCGGCATTTTCCGTTTCCTCTTCCTCGTCAAAATCTCTAGAACTAATTCGACCCCACTTCTGGTACCAATTGTAACGCCCGCCCCCGCGTACACTCCCGGAGTCGCCACTTCCGGTCCAACGTGCGAGAGGGCCGCGTGCGGTTGCAGGTCGTAGTTCAGAGATATAGACGGAGGAAGGGAGGCGGTAGCTTCGGGGTTCGAATCCCGTCGGGTTCGGGATGGCCAGGTATCTCGACCTCTTAGCTCTCCGTATGAAACTGGGGCCTTACCGGCCAGTCTTTCACTCCGGCGTAGGATTCCGGGGTTAACCGGAAGTGAAAGGTCCTTAGGCCTAGCCCCCGAAGCTATCCCCAGGCCGATGGCTGAGTGGTAAGGTCTATCCGCGGTGGTACCAAAGGGAAATATTGCTCCTGGGTTCGAACCTGCAACCGGCTTCGGAGATGCCCTGGGCGTCGTTTCTAAACGTTCTATACGCGCGACGACTTCCGTCAGCGCTTCCCTAACGTTATCTTGTACTGAGGCAATGGCCTCTTGTGTATTTATAGCGTTGGCTTGAAAATCAGTCCTGACAGAAGAAAGAGCCTCTTCTACATTACTTTGTACCACGGAAATTGCCTCTTCAACATTGCTTTGTACCACGGCAATGGCTTCCTGGGTATTTCTATCATTATTTTGTATTGCATCTTGTGTGGACCTAGCGTTCATTTGCATAGTTGCCTGAACATCAGTTTTTACTGAGGAAATCGCTTCTTGAACATTAGCCTGCATAGACTTGGCGTTTGACTGCATTGCCTCAAGCAATACCCCCATCTCAAATGCAGAAGGTGGTCTGGAAGGTTGCGAGGGAGTTGACGCTCTGCTTTTATCCATGGCGCTATACAAGTTTTTGGTTACGTCGAATCCTAACGCTAGCAAGAAGTAAATCCAAAAGTTTAATCAATGAATCTTATTATTATCAGAAACATTTAATAATTATTAGCAATGTTAATCAACAGCTTACAGATTAAAGCAACTGATAATATGCAACACAATTCAAACAGACTTCAATCGGAGCAGACAAAATGAATCCCCAATTTATGCTCAAGTGCCAATCTTAATTTATTAGCCCAAAAGACCAGAATGAATTCTGCATTGAAAACCCAAGTAAAACTGTACCTTCTACTAGAGACACAGGACAGGGGCGACGTTATGCGAGAAAAGGCGCAGTTGGAGCGTCGAATCCAGGACGTGCGTCGACGATAAGTGACTCAGAGGAATCCGCAACAATCGACGCTGACAGGACGCTAAGACCGAGTTGACACGTCGAGAACAGGGAATCCACGGCAAGATATTTTAATAACAGATTGACGCCCGTAGGCTACCTGCGCAGAAGATATCGACGACAGAAGAAATTCCGAAACCCTGAGCGATTTCGATCCAAACGACAGAAAGATCGAAAACCAGAACGAAAGACTTAACTCCTTTACGAAGATGCGAAACAGAACCACGTCGCTGACGATTCGCTCGTAACACAAAACCGCAATGCAAACAGCTCCTTGCCGCTTTAGAATTTCCGTACAGAATCCGTGAAGTAAATACGCGACAACGCAATAACTCAGACGACGAATCCAAGCTGACTTAAATAAACTATTATCTTTCTAAAATAATCAAACTCTGATTTTGTAACTTGCTCTCCAGAGCTACACGTCTATCCTCGTCGAAGTCCGTCGTGAATCTGCCGCAACTCTGCGCGTCTCTCTTATATAACCTTCCTAGGGGTGACGCTTGCGCATGCGCACAAGAAGACCGCCTCACGTGCCTCGTGTTGCCTCCCTGTCTCAGGTCACGTCGACACTGAGCGCACCGATTCAACGTTTCAGTTCAACACGCGAAGGCCTTAATGGGAAAACTACCATTGCGCAGTCAAACCGTGTGACGGCGAGAGCAAATATCGACGTACACAGACCACACGCGGACATGTCCTTCTTTGTCTGTTTCTATGCACCAGCGACGTTTGCGTCGGTATCTCTGCCTGTACGCGCGATTGGACCGGTCGGTGACACTCTTCTGGCCGTCGCTCCATGCCCTCGCGTTTGTCCTTCTCTATCTGTTTCAATGTATCAGCGACTACTGCCTCTGCCTCGCTGCGTGTATGCGCGACTGCACGATCGACGACTCAGTCTGCCTCCCCTCCTCCTTTGGCCGTCGCTGGATACGAGCCGCCAAAGGCCGATACCGTGAGAGAATCACACGAATACGGATCAACAAAACTAGTCACGGCAGCTGCAGCGACCTGCCTACGTCAGAGAACGCTCCCATTCGCGTCAAAATCGAAATCAACATTAAAATCTAGGTCACCAATATTATCTAGGTCACCGAATGCAGCTCCAAAAATAATAATATTATATATATATCAGACCACGAAAATACCAAGGGATCCAAAAATATATAATATAATATTGCAACTAAAATTCCGTAGCGTCTAGTTATACGCAAACGCTACATTATAATCATTCCATATTAAATTTCAATATTCGTTTAAATGCTAGGCCTACTATAATATATTATAGTAAATTTTAGCCACTTCTTTTGAGTTTGCTGTTGCGGCCCTCGGCTTCAAGAGCCTTGCTTTTGCGGCCCGTGGTGCCAAAAAGGTTGGACAGCACTGGTCTAGTTGGTTAGTGGGTGTGTTATTAATCATTTTTATCTATATAAATAAAAATGAAACTTTCCAACCGTATGTAAGGAGTGTTCTCTAAAACTGACGGACCGATTGTTTTGAAAATTTTACACAACCTTCCATTCCAATAGAACCGTGTTGTATTATGCTTTTTTCACGAAAAAACGCAATCTTTTTCATAAAAAGAGAACTTTTAATTACATTCGACCGCCATTTGCAAATTATACACACTTCCCAACGTCCATGAGGGTTGTCACATTTCGGAAACGTTTTTGTCGCGACATCACGTCGTAAAGTCGCCCAAAAGTCGCGAGATGATCAGGGTTGCCACATTTCGAAAACTCTTTCGCGAAATCACGTTGTACAGTCGCCCAAAAGTCGCGGGGGAGGGGAGGGGTCTTTTCTACCACAGCAACGCGTGGCTGGATGCAGCTAGTTGATCATAAGTTCTTAATTAAGTCCAATGATCTGCGCATACCTACAACAATTGACCTCTTTCTCCGTGTTAAATTTCAAGGAACGTAGGAAGAATAGCATGTAATTAAGAGACACACCCAACCCCATTTCATGTAGACGTTATAGCACTACTTCTACTACCACTACTACTACTATCATCACCACCACCACCACCACAATCGCAAGCACCACCATTGTGGACTTCTGTATTTCTGCCAATATTTTTTATGGGGAACGAAATTTCCCCTCTGGACATATTCCTAACGAACATATTCCCCCGGACAATTGCCCCCCCCCCCGCCCGGACGATTTCCACTCTGTACATATCGCACATTAAGTTTAAAAACGGGTGCTTTGAAGTAAACGATCACACAGCATTCGTAATAACTGAAATTCATATGAAACGATACAATTAGTATAAAATAAAATAAAGGCCTTATGCGACGTTCGGAACCGATACTTCGGATCAAACATAGGTGCGATAATTATTTCTTTTAGGTTCTTACTCGTAGGGCAATTATGAAGCCTATAAGTGATTCCAGGGTTTTAGCTATTCGCACGTTATGTTCCAAAACGGATGCTTTAACCGTAGTTTAACGGCATCTATCAATAGATTACTGGGCCTACCTGTACTGGTATATTTTGAGGTGTGAACACGCTGACCGGGATAAAAACCGACTTTTTGCGCCAGAAATTTCTGAATTATTATTACTATTAGGCCTACTATATAAATTATTGTTATCATTATAATCATCATTAGGCATCATTATCATCTAAATAGCTGCAGCAAAACAAAGTTACGTCCATTGAGCTTCGATTATGATTTAGGCCTATAGTTTGTCATGATTTTTAAGTAGTCGCAGCTAATAACAAAATCAACTCACCTCATGTTTGCAGGTTACCGTACGTAGAAATAGAGCAGAATCTAAGAAGGTTTTTTAACTAAGAGAGCTAAGAAAGATAGTGTAGCCTAGCTGGGCCTTGTTACAAGTTTTATGATTTTATTTACTGTATAAAGAGATTTATTTCTGAAGTCACCACTTTAGTCAGAAGTACCGGTAGGCCTACTTCATAACTGAATATAGGTATAGACTTATATTAGAAATTTTACATAGGCTAGATAAAGAGCAGTGACGCAAGTTGAGCTCATGAGAGTTTTATGGTTTAATTATGACATAAGTGAGATACTTCTGAAGTCACCTCGTCGTAAGGTCAGTTTACTCAGCACTAGGCCTTCACCTCCTTGGTTTGACATATTTATTCACATTCGAGCATTGAACATCCGGTATGGAAAGCCTCAGGTAACAAAGTTATTTTAACGTATTAAAAAATTTCATAGGTTTGGATTTCTGCACACAATTTTCTCACAAAAGAACCACGAGTCACCGGTTATCCACCTACATGTAGCCTATAACAGGCAATCAGTTAACAAAAATTAATGCAAACTGATTTAACTACGGGATTAAGTGGATATACTGCGCGTGTCTAAGCATGCATGTGAAACCTATTACTGTCACTCACTTTCTTACTCTGAGTGTCACATCGCTTGTGGAATTGTGAGTTTGATTCTTTTCATCACAAGAACAATATGAGAATGATCTCAAACTGGCTTCGTTGTAGGTTCTGTGGGTAAGTGCCAGAAGAAGCCATTGCAATAGACACATTGCGAACGACTTTCTAAGTAACTTTTGAACCACTGAAGATGATTACCTCCAGGCGCGGATTCAGGGGGGGCGGAGCCGGCGTACGCCCCCCTAAACCTGCAGAAATGTTCTGAAGCTAAACTGACATAAAACTAAAATAATTGCAATTTAGCCTACGATTTGGAGGTCTTGCAAAGCAAGCAATTCGTGGTCTACATGTAAGTCTCATTCCATGCATCTAATGTTTAAAACATCGACGCACTCACTGCTGATAGTATACTTCATTACTATCATGATGAGCTGCTTTCTCCGAATTCTTTTCATCAAGAGTTAAAGCTTTGGCAGCAAATGTGGAGAAACGCTAACAGCACACCAAGCACCCTGTCGGACACCCTCGCTGACAGCCGCTCCCGTTGTATTATGTATCCAAATATTACCACAATAGTTCACATTTTGCTGCTCACTTCTGTCACGGCTTGCAGTGTTGAGCGAGCAAATTCTAGTCTGCGATTTGTGAAGTTGTGTTTCCAAAGTACAATGAACGAGGACTCATTTTATTGTTTGTCCACAAGGACATCAAGTTAGACATTGATGACAATCTCAATGTCTACGCCAGAAAGCATCCAAGGAGAATGACACTGTTAACCCACTGGCATGTGACACTTAATTATTTCCTTTTTGGGTCAAGGGTTGCATGATCAAAACCGATAACTGATTTATAATCGTTTCACTATTAACCTTCAGTGGACACCAGTGGTTTTATATGAGAAACTATATATTTGTTTAAAGTTCCACGACATTTTCTATTAAAAGGATCATTATAGTTTTGCATGATCTAATTTCATACATATCAGTGGCGGCGACAGGAGAGGGCTAGGGGGCTAAGCCCCCCTAAACGTGTCTCATCCCCCCCAAAAAAGCTGAAAATGTCTAAAACGGCTTATACTTCGTAATAAGGAAACTCTAGACAATGACCAACGGCAACGAAATCAAACATAAAAATTATTATTATAGTGTAGATGCTTATGCCATTGGCGGCACCAGGGGAGTGGTCATGGGGTTAAGACCCTAAATGTGACTCAGCCTCATCCCAAAGCAAAAAACAATGAATGTCCATGTATCGGCTTTAAAGTTATTATTATTATCTTATTTTCGGACCTCAACTGCGGCGAACGGTCATACATCGAATCACATGTGAGACATCAATTGCGACTGGGCTCGACTACCGGACATCGACTCTCTCTGCCACTTAACACTAGTCTGCGACTCTGCAAAACGACTTCTTATTTGAGTTTTCGTGATTTTATCGTTCAGAAATAGCTGGCAAAAAAGAGCCTAAAAATGGCTCTAGTTGAGGTCAACAGAGCTAAAAAATGCGTTGGTGGCTGGGGCTCCGCCCCAGACCCCGCTGGGGGAGCTTACGACGCTCCCCCAGACCCCCTAGTCGGTATGGGCTTCGTGCCTTCGGCACTCGCAGCTTCGCGCCTTCGGCGCTCCATAAAATTTTGGCTATAGGCCTAGTTGGCTTCAGCCCCCCAACCTGAGATCCTGGCGCCGCCACTCATATATATATATTTACGGGTTTGGATTGGTAGTATTTACGCCCCCCCTAACCAGAAATCCTGGATCCGCCCCTGACCTCGTATACCATATCTTTCCAATTTGCAAGATGTATACATGTATGTATGTATGTATGTATGTATGTATGTATGTATGTATGTATGTATGTATGTATGTATGTATGTATGTATGTATGTATGTATGTATGTATGTATGTATGTATGTATGTATGTATGTATGTATGTATGTATGTATGTATGTGTGTATGTGTGTATGTGTGTATGTGTGTATGTGTGTATGTGTGTATGTATGTATGTATGTATGTATGTATGTATGTATGTATGTATGTATGTATGTATGTATGTATGTATGTATGCATGCATGTATGCATGTATGATACGTATGTATGTATGTATGTATGTATGTATGTATATATATATGTATGTGTGCATGTATTTTGACCCTATACATACATGTAGAGGTACATTATAATAGGTCTCTAAGCTCTCTAATCTCTATACCGTCTGCTACATAGTATACACTATCAAATATAAAAGACTCGTATTTGTCTGCATGTAGCATATAATATATCTAGGTAGAGCCTTTCAAAATCATTTCTCAACAACCTATAAATCGTGTAGGCCTACTCGTTTGGCAAAGTAACGTCTTGTAGAATGCCGCAGTCATAAAAACTTCAGGTCAAGACAACTTCAGGATTTTGTCGTATATTTCATAACTTAACAAGTAGTTTTAACTTAGCTTTCATAATCTTGCTATTTATCATCATGTTTAAGCCTACATAGTTGTTCTATTTCACATAATTTTGCAGTGGAGATTGATGGCAAGAGGAGGGGTCAGAATTGCACCTAGATTAGAGGCTTCTGCAGACTATAGGCCCTGAGCTACCGTGTAGAAGTTTTAACAGCTTGCAGTTATAAACATTAATTTACTACGACTTTCTTTCACACAATGAAGACATCCAATCTAGGCCTACTCTACCCTGCAGCGGTCAGTCGGTCAATCAGCAAGTCAGTCAATCAGTCAGTCAATCAATCAGTCAGTCAGTCAGTCAGTCAGTCAGTCAGTCAGTCAGCCAGTCAGTCAGCCAGTCAGTCAGCCAGTCAGCCAGTCAGCCAGTCAGCCAGTCAATCAGCCAGTCAACCAGTCAGCCTGATTCGCTGGTGGCAAGGGGCGGCGAGATACGAGGGGCAAAGTGATGTAGGCTACGCCCCAAATTTCGTGGACTGACACTTTTCTAATTGCGTTTTCACTTAGACAAGACCCCAGCATCGTTTACACCTACCGCTGCATCCTAATACACACAGCAGCAGAAAGAATAGTCTAAGGAATTATCTAGATGGTCGACCATATTGAAATATAGTGTTCCGATCTTTTGCATTATTTACTAATTATTTACCAATATAATGTGGTCTGCCATCAAACCAATAAATAATCGTTAGATTAGCACAATAATTAATTCTTACTAATCATTAATTAACTATAAATAATGACAATTAATTCTAAATTTTTACAATAACAAGACTGAGCCAGATGGTCGTGACCTATAATAATATAGACGCAAGTCGAAATTCGATTGGCTGCAAGCATACACAATCTGGGTCGGTTCAAGGGTCATGATCTCTGACCCTCTGCGGCGTGCTATACGTCTCGCAGGTGGGCGAAGACGAGGATTTGGGCGGTGATGATGATGGCGCAGCGTACACCTTCGAGAATGAGTGCCGTCAGTTCTTCCATCGATCCAGCCCCTCCTCCTCCGTACGATGACGATCCGGTGAAAGCGATGGACAGATGGAGAACTGCTACCATGACACCGATGCGAGTGGCGTCCTCTAAGACGTAGAAGGAGCTGCGCACACCAACAATATTATAATTATGCATTATAATATATATATATATATATATATACAGTATGAGAACTGTGTAGAAATAACTGGGGGGTTGGCCTATGATAAACTTGAAATTGGGGTATGAAAAACATACTTTAACATGGGGCTCTAAAAAAGACTGGGGGTTGAACCCCCCAACCCCCCGGCAATTCTCACCCTGTATATATATATATATATATATTTTATATATATATATATGTATATACACTGTGTCCGGATAAATTCCAAGGCTCTAATATATGAATGAAAAAACTATAGTAGATAATAATCAATTAGAAAATTTTAAAACCTTTTTGATCCGTACATAATTACCAACAAAATTCTTTGTAATTTATTAGTAATGCAGGAAAAAGTATACAAGACAAAGGTCAGAAACATCGAAGAACTCCGCGAGCGAATTGTTAATGCTTGGGATGAACTTGATCAACTGGTCGTCGATGCTGCTGTTAGTCAGTGGCGTGTACGTCTCGAAGCATGCGTGGAAGCCAATGGCGGACATTTCGAACATAAATTATAGTTCCAAAATATTTCAGGATTAAACTGTTTCTGGAATTTTAAAAATCTATCAATGTTTACTAATTATTTTTATTTTTTCCGTAGAGCCTTGGAATTTATCCGGACACAGTGTACATAATTACACTGTGTCCAGAAAAGGGACCCGTTTTGGAAATATGAAAATAAATAGTAAATATTCATCGATTTTTACAATTCAGACGCTATTTTAATTAAGAGCATGGATATTTTTTAACAGTTTTCTAGCTGTAAATTTCGTACATTAGATCTATGTATCTGTATACACATATACACTGTGTCCGGGAAAAGGGACCCATTTTGTAAATATGAAAATAAATAGTAAATATTCATCGATTGTTACAATTCAGACACCATTTTAATTAAGAGCATGGATATTTTTTAAATAGTTTTCTAGCTGTAAATTTCGCAGTTTCACTTTGAGCATCATTAGCATCATTAATGCCTTTTAATGCCAAGAAATGTGCTAAAACCAGAAGGCAGTATAGTTGAACCGTACGTGTTAAATATACGTTCCAGAAGAAGTGTTCCTCTTGCACCATATAGGCCTACGTCCAATGCAATTTACTCAGTCACTGATTGCAATAATGGGTAAAGTAAGAGTAACGGCAAAATAACCCACTGAAGGCTGGCGCATGCGCATAAGGCTGCTATAACAGAGCCTGCATGCCAATCAAAATCATCGGTTAATCCCTCGGTTGCTGGTCAGATGCTTAGCACCCACACCGGAAGCGACAGTTGACTGATGACGTATACACGTTACTGTATAAATGCGCTACATAAGTCTTTACATCCGATATATTTTCAAAGATCATTGGATAGATTAGATCTGATCATTAACGATGAGCGCATTAATCGTAATCGTGAATTTATTTTGTCTCGTGCTAATAAAGATCACTTAGCCTACTCACTGTATTGTACAAAATATCCTGCTTGGGTGCAATGCAGTGCCATAGGGTCCAAAGAAAGACTGGTTGGTTGAGCCCCTCAATCATCCACAGCTATTCTCATCCTGCCACTCCCACCCAATCCCACCTGTCCACTTCCACCCACCCATATGCACCCACCAATCCACTCCCACCCGTGGCACCCATTCATGCCCACCCACCCCACTCGATCTGATCATTCGCTGAACAGCTCGTGTACGGCGACAGCCATTTGCACCCACCCACCCACCCACTTCCACCCACCTCACCACTCATGGGCGGAGTTTGGTTTCCGTTCTTGGAAGGGCTAATGCCTTCTTGGGGGGGGGGGCTAAGCCCGGAAAAAGAAACCGTTTTTATGGCGAAAAAGCTGAATCTGCCGGGTCTTCTTGGGTGGTGGAGGGTTTAACCCCCCTAGCCTCTGATAAACTCTGCCCATGCCAACACTCCCGCCCCCTCCTCCCTTGCATCACTCACTAGAAGAGTTCTTTTACGACGACGGCGAGCATGAATCCCTTGATGAGCGTCGGTGTCCAGACCGTCTTGACGTACGGTTGCCATGGTAACGATCCTGAGAACCAGATGACGTTGATCGCCTCAGCAACGACCATCGACGAAACGATGGCGATCGCCCACCGAGCAGAGGGACTGCTGCATGCAGCATCAAAATCATCATCATCATCATCAGCAGCAGCATCAGCAGCAGCAGCAGCATCAACATAATTAACATCATCATCGTCATCATCATCATCGTCGTCGTCATCAGCAGCATCAACACCATCATCATCATCAGCAGCAGCAGCAGCATCAACATAATTAACATCATCATCGTCATCGTCATCGTCATCGTCATCATCATCATCATCATCATCGTCGTCGTCGTCGTCATCAGCAGCAGCAGCAGCAGCAGCATAATTAACATCACCATCATCATCATCACTATCATCATCACTATCACCATCATCATCATCATCATCATCATCACCATCATCGTCGTCGTCGTCATCGTCATCATCATCATCATCATCACAGTCATCATCATCATCATCATCATCATCAACATCATCATCATCATCATCATCAACATCATCGTCATCATCATCATCATCATCATCGTCATCATCATGCATCTTAGTATAGTATAATTTATAGTATCTAATGACGACACTAACCATAACCTACCCTCGCGACGCTTAACCTGATCCTAACCGACCCTCACGACGCATTACCTGACCATAACCGACCATCACGACACCTTACTTGAACCTAACCGACACATACGTCCCCAATTATAGTGCAGTTATTCTTGCTATCATCATAGCTTCGATCGCAGCAGTTACAGATAGCTGGCCTACCTTCTAACAAAAACGAACTAACCTCATGTTAGTAGGCCTACGTGATGATGTAGAGATGGAACAGAATCAAAGAAGATTTCTTTAACTAATGGTTGTTTTAAAGATATTAAAGATATTTAACTAGTTTTTACAAGTTTCATTGTTTATTTACTTAAAGAATGTACTTCTGACGTCACCGCATTAGTTAATCGTAACACTAGCCTAATTATTATAGACAACGCAGATTAAAAAAAGCAGCGACGCAAATTCATGTTATTTTTTACAGATGTGACCGGATTAGGCTATCAGGGCTTCTTTTATTGAACTTTCAGAGCTGCACAATAGCTTCTTTTCCTTCCTATCGTTTGTGGTAATTTAAATAAGGTTAGGCTACTTTCAATCGTTTGACAATCGGGGTTTAAAGTGTGCCTGGACGGTCATAGACGGCGTCCAGGCATTTATTTTTAAAATCTGAACACGTACCGTCCTGCACATTTTGGCCTGCACAGCAGGGAAATGTAAGGAGTGTCAATTAATGTTCTACGCCTCTTTCTACACTTTAAGCACTGATGACAATTAAAATTAATTACCCTTAGTTTTTACTAGTTCTAGGCTATCTGTAGGCTACACGATCGAGTGCTTTTCTGCAACTGCACAACCCCATGTAGAACTGGATATTTTGTTAAGAACTGCACGCTAAAAGCCCTGCGGCCTACGCCGTTGCTCGTATTCTGGGAATGCCATTATGCCAGAACCAATCATGAAGAAAGGAGGAGGGCGGCGCTTCCCCAATCTAACCTATCGGTCTAATAAAGATTTCACCAGTTAGGCCTAGGCGTCAGTTTTAGGTTTGTAAATTTTTTAGATACGCCACTTATAAAGTAAACAATCCAACTAGGCTACTGCATGGTCTTTCACTTTCACTGAAAACTGAATTTAATATAGGCCTACTGCTCTTCAAAAATTTATTGCGACTCGCCGTTCTAGTCGAACCTAGGTCTACCTCCCTCAGACCCTCACCATCTCAGCTCTAAACTGTAACAGAGCGAGAATTTCCTGAATTGTGTGATTCAAACCCTAGTCTTTCTTATAGGAAATCATGCACTATAAGGTCCTCATGCATTTCACACCCCAAGTGCACGTACGTGCGTAACTCAACTTCTGACCAGCGCTCGTGAATAAGCTGGTACCCATCGCTTGGTTTGCAAGTAGCGCTTTAGAAATTTGGAGATTACGATTAGGCCTACGACTTCCAGTTATTTTCTAAAATTCTCATACTGTTTAAACATCATCCCCGGAACCGTCTGGTTGCCTGCATGCCTGACCCTTTGGATCTGGACATAGAACTGATTTTGACACGACCAACTTATGAATGGTTATATTTTTTAACTCTGTAAAAAAAATCTCGAGATCACGATTTTGCGTAGTTGCTTTACTTACTTACGCACTAGAGATTTGCACCGTTTTCCTAAGCGGACTGCGCCCGAACTCTGGGTGTTTATCACTTCCTGTTCCACGCTGTAACAGGGACGAACGACGCATCAAAAATGGTACATTTCAGCGAATAAATGCTCTAATTTACTGTAATGACCAGTTGCAATCAGTTTATTTTATTTACTGAAATCGGATTGCTTAAATGAGAAAAATAGTATAGATTTTTTAAATGTTGGTTTACGATGTTCAATCTGGGACTAATCTTACCTGTCGTTCGTTTTTCGTCGTACACCATTACGGTATCTCAAAAATTACGGTTCCCGGATTGTTTTTGTCGAGGATATGCTGCAAATAGTTGTTTTTGGCATCATTCATAGTACGATGAAGTGTCCCACATCCGCGATTTACCACAATAGTGGCCCTTAAATGGGTAGAGGGTTTCTGATTGAAGTACTTGGTAGCTTGGAGACGGTATTATGACTGCAGCGCCATACGCATATTTGGCGTACTTCGCTCATTCGCATGAGTCTTGTATTGTATAGCCGAAGTGGCACCAGAGTGAACAACTGAACATTGTGGGTTTTTTGCGGCCGAAACGAATCTGAGTTTTAGAGTATTCTAAGTTTTTCATTTATTTTACGGAAATTTGAATGGAAAATATCTGTTACTGGTTGCATTGAACCTTAAGTTGATGTGGAGAATTGAGCATTTATTTTGCCATTATTGATCATGCTATATTAGTGTCATTTGTTACCTGAGTATTGAGCGAATGTTTTGTTTTGTTTCAGATGTTGCCTGTTTTAATTTTGGTGGTTGGCATGACAACCTTATCGTATGGATTCTATGTGCCAGGGGTGGCACCAAGGGACTTTGACAAGGAGGAAGATGTAGAGATTAAGGTAAAAAGTTATCGTTTACTGTTGTTTCTTTCTATGAGTTGAAAAATGCTTGCAAAAAGCGTGTTTTTGTATGCGCACTTGTTATAGTGCCCATTCAAGATTTTTACTCAGAAGCACTCCCAATTGCAGCGCGGATACTGAATCAGAGTTTCACGCCGAAGCATTGAGCAATTGCAAGTGAAGGAATTGCCCAAGGTCCCTTGGAGGCAGCTTGAGGTGGATTCGAACCTGCAACCCTCCGGTTGCAAGGCAACGAACATACCCAAGTGCTACACCACCGTGCCCCAATGTGTTTAGACATTTCTTACCGTTTTCAGAAGTCGTCATTATTTCTTGTAGCATGATTAATGATTGTTTTGCAACTATGTTTGAATTTTGTTGCATTAGAAAATTGTTAATTTCAGGACAAGTTTGTAAGTTCATAAGGAAGAGTTGGATAAAAGTTGACGACTTTGAGAAGATTTTAAAGAGTACGGAGAAATGTTGAATGTCAAATTTTGTCTATGTAACGTAATGTAGATAAATGTATACATACATTACCTACCTAATACCTACGGGTCCTACGCGCACACACACACACACTCAAAATATGTGTAATTGAGTGTAAATGGATTTTCTGTGTACACGTAATAAAGCCAGTTTTGATGATAAGCTCATTCTACTTTTCAGGCGGTCAAGCTGACAAGTGTAAAAGCTCAACTGCCATACGATTACTACTCGCTGCCGTTTTGCAAACCAAATTCAACGTTTTACAAGGTGGAGAATCTTGGTAAGTAAATGGATGGATCATGAATGTTAATTGTATTAACCATGTTATCTAATTATTAATAATGAGTGACTTCTATCGTGCCAGACTTTATAATGCACAGGAAATCAACTAGATGGCACCAAAACCAAATTTCAGTAGAGGAAAGGAAGCTGTCTTCCATCTTTACAGGTGTAATTGTAACTGTGTAATTGTTGTAGAACACAACTTCTAAGGAAGAACTAGCTAGAGGCACTCTTTACGTTAGCTTAAGTAGTGCACTCGCGCACAGGCATGCACGCAAGTCAAGTGCTGCGCATACTTGACTGAATTGCGTGAGTAGTAAAAGCCAATGGGTGATTTTAAATTGTCATAAGCAAACATGCAATGCGAATAATTGTTGAGCAGTTCTTTTGTTAGAGAACTTGGTGTAGGCTGGCTGCAGCTCATTCAAATGCATTGGCACTCTTGGACAGTATGTGTTATTTGTCTTGTGTGATATATTTATTCTTCTGGGGGTTTAAGTTTAGTTTATTTGAGTGTGCGTATTGATCGTACATGAACCGACTTCTTGCCTGACCTCGTAGTGTTTACGAATGCTGTTGAAATGATGCTGCTTATTAGTTCATATGATGAGCTCTTGTAATAAAAGTTTAAACTTATTTGGTTTTTTTTTTTACCTGATTGCAGGTGAGGTGCTGAGAGGAGACAGAATCGTCAACACTGAGTACAAGGTAGGGAAGAATCATCGTACTTTGCCATTAATACCAGAACATATGTTTTTCTCTGTTGGGATTGTTGCTAGAGTCTAGTGGTTTTACTCGTAAAGATTCTCGGAAAGAGTTGGCTCGTTTTCCTGAGATATAATCGATACGAAAAAGCACTTAATGACAGTTTGATGTTGTGATGTTTGTTGGCTGTCATTGATTGGGAAGTCTTTTATGTACCCTAAATATGTGACCCATCTGTGCAAAACAAGTGCAAAACAAGTCTAAATCAAATTTTTTTAGCAGAATTATACGATTTTAAAGTGAAGCATGCCCTCTTTACAATGATGCCAAACTTATCATTCTAACTGAACTTATGGATAAGAGAACTAACTACTTGACATAATTCATAATTTGTACGAAATCTTCTAAATAATGCCATTCAATGTTACTTTTTCTCAAATTTTTACGTCTTTTGAATAAAATACATTTTTACATCGTGATCAATAATGTCATTAATTTTCCATTCTAATTTTAATTCATGATACATAGGTGACCCTAATCAGTGGGACCCTGGTCCCTTCTGGGTCTTCCTGTTGTATCCTGACATTGCTGTTTACTGTGTTATTGTCGTATGCCAATTATTGAACTGAGAGCAATAAGCATATTGAATTGAATATTAATCTAGCAGTTCTGAAAAATTATGGGCTTTTTAAACTGAATTTTCCAACTTTTGACTGGTTTATGGAAATGGATTACGTAAACAAACTGATTGATTGATTGAATGATTGATTGATTGATTGATAGTTTGATTGACTGGTTGATAGTTTGATTGATTGATTGATTGATTGATTGATTGCAGGTGCTCATGGCTAAGAACAGCAGCTGTCAGGTGTTGTGTAGCGCTGTTACGTTCTCTGAAGAGCAGGTCAAGCTCGTTCACAAGCGTATACAACAGGCATACAGCATTCACTTGTAAGTCAGTAATGTCACTGTCATCTGTAGAATATCTTATCTTATCTGACAATTTATAAAGCGCTTCTTGCAGCAAGAGCCTTTCAGAAGCGCTCTCCGAGAAAAAAGGCAAGTTTTTAGACGAGAGAAAGATGAGGATAAACTACCAGAGAGGATGGCAGAGCGAACTGATGGGGAAGCCCATTCCACAGAGAGGGACCAATGCAGGCAAATGATCTGGATTGCGCCATGGCGGTCCTGACTCGCGGGACAAAGAGGTCAAGCCGATCAGAGGACCTAAGAGGACGCAGCGAAGTGGCAGAAGGGGGGCGAAGTATCTGATCACACAGATACTTCGGAGCAAGACCCATTTGAGAGTATATGTTAAATACATCAAATGCTGAAGGCAGATTTTGTCTTCAAGAGGACTTACTTCATTTAATGACAGGCACGCACAATGGCTGTAACATCATTTATTGACATACTTGCAATTACTAGCATAATGTCATGCATGCAATTATAGATATAATTTAATGACAGGTCTTTAATGACCATTACAATGATTTAGCCATTTCCAGCCGGAATTGTTTTGATACCTATCCTGTAAATTGGGTCATGGGTGACCCGGTCTGGCGGGAAGGGGCTAAGGCCAGGCGTATATAATGTCTGTAGCATCATGTTTTGAGAGGCGTTTAATGACCGTAACGTCATTTAATGACAGTCATTTCAATGCTGGTAACATTACTTAATGACAAAGTGTTTAATGACAATTATATCATTTAATTGCAAGCGTTTTATGACTATCATTTTTTTAAACTGGCATTTAATGGCCATGACATGATTTCTCTTACCATTCTTAACCTGTGATTCATATATATTTCAAGGCATATGTATTTGTCATCATAGGCTGACTGATAACCTGCCCTGTTCTACAAAAATCGTTGGCAAGGACAAACAAGTCCAGTATGAGCATGGATACCGCCTCGGCTTTGTTACGGAAGACAAGGTAAGGTCTACTGCTGTACCAAACATTCACTTTGTTTTCGCTTCTCGGTCTAAAATCGGCTGGCGATGATGATTATGATGACGACGATGATGATCAGGATTATGATGATGATGATGATGACGACGACGACGACGATGATGATGATGATGACGACGACGACGACGCTGCCGTTGTTGTAGTTAGTCAATCTCTGATTTATGCTTTGTGCCATTATGTGCTGGATTAGATGTAAAAATTAAAAATACTTGTGCGATGAGCTCTAAATAAGATTTTTAAGTGACGTTGAATTGGTGTTTGTGTTTTGCCAATCTTTAGGTCTACCTCAATAATCATCTGAAGATCGTGCTCAAGTACCACGCAGAAATGGGGTAAGACACGTCCAAGCTTATTAACTTATCATGAACATTGCACATGTATCAAACTTGTTAATTTATCATGTGTTTTAGGCTTCTTGGCTTTTCATTTGTATGAGGCTCATTAATTAGCTATCAGGCTAATTAAGGTATCGTGTGTGTCAAGTTTAATAACGAAGATTGAATGGTTGCGTTGACCTTTTGGGCGGTAGTGGGAAGTGATCTTGTGTCCAGGATGATCTTCCGCTTCTTGTACCAGAGCGTAGCCATTAACCTAAGCACCTTAAGTACTGCATTGCACTTATTAATTTAACATTATTCTGGATGAAATTGCTGGGATATGATGCACGTTTACTTATCATGTGTAATTGTGCGTTAGACTTGTTTTAGATTAGCATGCAGCTATAATTATCACCATTTTCTTATTATTTTCTGCATAAACGTTTTGTTTTTGTCGTTTTTAGTGATGAGCAGAAGGAGAACTATCGTGTTGTTGGTTTCGAGGTGGAGCCCAGTAGGTGAGTTGCGCATGAAAAGATGTTTGGATGATCATGAGGTTATTGTAAGGTGCTATATAAATGTCCATATATGCATACACACACACATACACACACACATACATGTGTTGATGGGCTATTCGTTTCCCACAACCTGCGCTTTTCAGAGTCAAGTCGCGGACGCTTATTTTTCTATTGAAGTTGGTATTAACATCGCTGTGCATCTTAATTTCTGCATTTTAATTTTTACATCTTGAGACTTTGCCACCATTTTACTGTGTAGTTTATTTTCGTTTGAGTCGTGTTTTGGTGGTGCACAGTTTTGGTGATGTAGGCGTTATTTGTTTCCAGCTTTGCGCACGGCAGTCTCACGTTGAAGGAAGGTGGCAGTTGTACGCTGCCAGACGCTAAACCAAAGGCGCAGGAGATACCAGAGTCCGGTAGGTTGTGTTTGGTAGGAGTTTAACCTAAATCTGTATATTTATGCCTGTTTGGGATTGCTTGAGAGGAGTGCTCCAAATGATTATGTATAAAGCGCTAACAGTTTCATTTTTTTAGCAACCACAACAAATGCCCAGTGTTTGTTTGTATGTGCACTTGTTATAGCGCCCATTCAAGCTCTGTTTTTCCACTCAGAGGTGCTCCCGAATGCAGAGCGGACACTGCATCGGAGTTTCACGCCGAGACACTGAGCAATTGCGAGTGAAGGACTTGCCCAAGGTCCCAACACGTTGGCTTGATGGTGGATTCTAACCTCGAACCTTCCGGTTCCAAGGCAACGATGCCTCCCCTACACCATCGCGCCCCACGGTGTTGGGCAAGAGCAGTCCTAGTTCTGGGAATGAAAAAACCGAACGAAAGACAACAGATATAAATAAAGGGAATGCGTAATCGCTTGGAAATTGTAATTAAAACAAAGGATGTTTGTTCGTCTTGATGAGCAACTATAACAAAGGTGTTTGTTGGGCTTTGTCTTGCGTTCTAGGATCGATCACGGTGCTCTTTACGTACGAAGTCGTCTGGGAGCCGAGCGACATACGGTGGGCGTCGCGTTGGGACACGTACCTCGCGATGAGCGACGTCCAGATTCACTGGTTCTCAATCATCAATTCGGTCGTCGTCATCTTCTTCTTGGCTGGTAAAACATATTGTTCCACGCTCACGGACTGCAATCAGGCTGCGGCGTGCTTTCTTCGTGGCTGGCCCTGCGACTGGAATGAGCTCCCTGTTTTCTGTTATCCTTCGTCAAATACCTATTGGCCTTTCTACTTCATTTCTTTCTCTTCTCAAGACTGTCTTAGTCGACCGGGTTGGACTGGGAGCACTCCTGAGTAGAAACCTTGAAGGAGCGCTATATCAAATTCTCAGTAAATAAAAAAATTAAGCATCCTTCTTCTGATCGTAATGCGTTGGGCGGCTTTATCTGTAGGAATTTTGAGACTGTTTAAGGTGAATATATAAATGTCTTATTATTGTGGTAGGTAGAAGAATAGCCGTCCCCTAAGCTAGTCAGGAGGCAGCCATGAGTACGAGAGTGTCAGTGATAATATATTTTAGCCTCGGCTTGCAATGATTGAAAAGTCTTTTTTAGTGTGTTGTTCTGCACAAAAAAAGTGCAGTTCTAAATGAATTTGTGCAGCTGTGCTGTTTTGTGGAGTTGAAAAAAGTAAAAGCAATTATGTCCGTTGCCATAGTAAAAATTTTTAAGAGAAGCCCTGGAATGGATGGTAGGTGGTCAGTCCTGTCCCTCGCCATACGATCTTCCCACTGACAGGTCAGAGTGGTTTAAGTTGAAGGCCATGTCATGATTGCTGATGCGGTTGATAGGACGTATTGAAAATGGTTTATTTTTAGCAGAATTTTCTGCATATGTATGTTTTTCGTTTGCTGAGCAAAGATTTTTTGTGAATTCCTTGTTCACAGGAATTCTGACGATGATTATTGTGAGGACGCTGCGACGAGATATCGCGAAATACAACAAGATGGACGAAGAGGTGAGCATGTTTGTTGTCATTTGACTGAAAAACATAAATTGTTTGAGACTTTGCGGATAGTGAAGACAATAGACATTGTTGTATGTGTCTCTATTGTCTATGAGGTTAGGAATCATTCTGGAATAATTATTATTATGTGTGCTCCAACTGTCACAATAGTTTCCCTTTTTGTTAGTGGGTAAGTTTTGTAATGTGATTTTGAAACTTATATAGTGTTGCTCACAGCTGTGGCCATTCAGCAGCTGAAAAATAGTTTTGAGGAAAGACAGCGGTGTAGGTGCAGGTCTAGAAAGCATTATAGGGTCTGTTTAGTGTTTAATTGATACTGTTTAGTGTTTAATTGATACTGTTTAGTGTTTAATTAATACTGTTTAGTGTTTAATTGATACTGTTTAGTGTTTAATTGATACCAGTGTTAAATGAATGTATGTATTTGATTAATTAATTTAATTCTAGCTCATCAGTTGAATTTATAAGTTCAATTTTTTCGCAATTGGTGATCACTGTTATTTAGTTTGTTACATGTTAATTGAACAGCATTTGAAACCATGCGTTTATTTCACTATTTTTTTATGTGATCTGAATTCTAATATATCTATTGTTATGCAGGGCTGTGGTATGAGGGTCTTTGTTTCTCGTTGTGTTTGAAGGATGAGACCCTGGAAGAGACCGGATGGAAGTTGGTCCACGGAGACGTCTTCCGTCCACCACAAAGACCGAAACTGCTCGCAGCTTTCATCGGTTCCGGCATCCAACTCTTCTGCGTGACATTCATTGTTATCGGTAAATGTCTACGCGCTCGGAGCACTTTTGTATTTGTTTCAGATGAATTAAGTGTATTTTGTGGGGCATAGTGGGTATGTTTGTTGCCTTGCAGGTTCGAATCCACCTCAAGTCGTCGCGTAGGGACCTTGGGCAAGTCCATCACTCACAATTGCTTAGCGCCTCCGCGTGAGACTTTAATGCAGTGTCCGTGCTGTTGTCTGGAGCGCCTCTGAGTAGAGAGCTTGAAGGGGCGCTATAACAAGTGCACATGCATAACTATTTTGTATTTTTTCTGGTTTTAATTTAAACCGCTGATTTCTTGGTCTTGATGTCCTCTAATGGTTTTTATTGATATCTGTGAATATAATACGTGTTTTCGTGGTCCTATTTGTGTTTAAGAAGATGGTTGTTTTATTCGGCTTTGTGTTATCTGACTTTGATTAATGACAAAATTATTCAGGTTTGCTGCCGTTGGAAATTTCATCTGCATTGAGATTATAATTATAGACAGCTTGTTGTTTTGTACTGGGATTGAAATGAATTTGAATTTATCGGTCCATTGGTATGTTCCGTGCAGCCTTAGTGAGCATTAAGAATTCTTACTATTCACAATTTTTCTGCTGCATGCATTGAGAATGAGGTACATGTAGACTGGTGGTGATGAAGAATACATATATTATATACGTTGTGGTGGTGGTGGTGGTGGTGGTGGTGGTGGTGGTGGTGGTGGTGGTGGTGGTGGTGGTGGTGGTGGTGGTGGTGGTGGTGGTGGTGATGGTGGTTTAATAATGATATTTAAATAAAAACCAGTTTAGTTTGTCTACGGTTCAATTTCTTGACCATAAAATATGCAGACGCGATAATACAAAGTTCTGTGTAATTCAGAAAGCATCTGTGCTATCTTACTATTTAACACAGATGAGCCTGGCTCTGTGTGTTTGCACATGCTATTTGAATTGCATCAGCATACTGTGAGATATTTATATGGATTGTTGTTGTTTTGTAGTCTTTGCAATGCTCGGTATGTTGTCGCCAGCTTCGCGTGGTGCACTGATGACAGCCGGGATCTTCCTCTTCATGTTCATGGGGTAAGACTGTTGTCGAAAACTCTTGTTTGCTTTAGTCCCGCCTCTCTAAAAATAAAGCACGATGCCACCATCTTGGTTGGAAGTTATTCACTATGTGTTTGCATTCAGATTAATAAATTAAGATTCATTAAACCATGAAGTGATTTCAGAGTTTAAGAAACATCATGGAAAAATCTAAGAGTTTTCCAAGAGAAATGGGAAACATATTTATCACGAAAAACAAGATATAAACTGTAACGTCTTGTTATTTTGTCAACAAACAATAAAATTACCAATTAATGCTGCTGAAAGGAAAATACAATGTGCATCGTAAATCACTCAAGTCTTTTTGTTCTACTGCTGTGGGTGAGCTCCTGAGTAGGTTTCTTGAAGGATCATTGTTTAAGTCCATCGAATGTTTTAATGAATTAATGAACGTATATATCTATGGACTGTGTGTTGCTGAAGTTCTGTTTGTGTTTGTGTGTTGTAGACTGGTTGCTGGCTACTACTCGGCTCGGCTCTACAAGACAATGAAAGGCGTTCAGTGGAAGAAAGCAGCGCTTCTTGTAAGTCGAATGCATGTGGGACGCTGTAGGCAATTGGTTTTAAAAAGCGTTCAATTGATAACGCCGATATAATACAGATTTTGACTTGGATGATTTGTTTTAAATTATATATGTGACAATTTGTAAGGGCTTAAGATGTTTTCTTTAAAGCAAGTGAAGCTTATGCATTTTTCATTTACTAAGTTTTTACAGCAGATTTTTATGTAAAATTGTAAAGGTGCTGTTACTATTAATGTAGTTATTTACAGTTGAATATTTTTATACAACTGCATTGATGTTAAATTGTATCTCATGCCAATGTGTTATGTGCATTGCAGTCCGGAATGTTGTATCCATCAGTGATGTTTGGAACGTGTTTCTTCCTCAACTTCTTCATCCTTGGAAAGCATTCTTCAGGCGCTGTAAGTCTGACTCCTTCAATTATCGTATTTTCAACTAAATTTTTTGGTCACTGGTTAAGATTACTTAACACATTGACCGCCTACACGCCATGTTAAATGACTGGTTTAACTACGAGTTATCTCGTACCTGGCAGTCAACGTGTTAAGAGGGCAATGCTTAATAATGTCGTAAGTTCTCTTGGTTCAGATATATCACCACATTTTTGTGTTCCATTTTGCCCTCATCAGGTTTTCAGGATTTGTTTTCTGTGCTCATTATTAGATCGACATTGTTCAGTTGTTTTGTTGGTCATTGCAACGGCAGACTTAGAAAATTAGTGTCTACAGTTGTATTAATGAAAATTCATGGGTATGCAACTTGAACCTTCCCATCACATTGTATTTTTGGAGCGCCTCTGAGGAGTTCTCTTGAAGTGGGGCTATATAAATGTTCAATTACAATTACACACAATGATGCTTGGAAGTAGGATGTTTGAAGGTGTGGGTTTTGTTGCAGGTTCCGTTTTCCACGATGATCGCTCTCGTCTTTATGTGGATCGGGATTTCTGTGCCACTCGTCTTCATCGGATACTTTTTTGGATCTCGTAAACAGGTAGCGTTCACAACTTCATGTTTTGTTGTCGTATTTCTTTGGATCTCGTAAACAGGTAGCGTTCGCAATTTCATGTTTTGTTGTCGTATTTCTTTGGATCTCGTAAACAGGTAGCGTTCGCAATTTCATGTTTTCGTGTCGTATTCTATTGTGTATTCGACTATGGCCATGCGTACTGTTCGCTTGTGAGAGTACCACTGATACCTGTACGCCAGTGTATGCTTATAAAGCTTTAACTAGGTCAATTTTAGCTGAGTCAGTATGTCCCAATTATATCCAATCAGCATCCTGCTTTCAGTTGCAGCTAGCCTATCAAATACAACATATTACATAGTAAGTTTATATCTGTAACAATTTTTTATGTTTGTTTGCTGTCGATGCAATTCAAGATATTTGATGTTTTGTGAATTGTCTTTCAGCCGTACGAACACCCAGTTAGAACCAACCAGATTCCACGCCAGGTTCCTGATCAGATGTGGTACCTCAGCCCCTATGTTGCGTAAGTCCCTCGTTGCTTCTTAGCGTTAGTATTACTGTCTATTCCACACATTTTAAAAATCAAGAATTGTGTGGGGCGCGGTGGTGTAGTGGTGGCGTCGTTGCCTTGGAGCCGGAAGGTTCGAGGTTCGAATCCACCTCGCCACGTAAGGAACTTGGGCAAGTTCTTCACTCACAATTGCTCAGCACTTCGGCAAGAAACTCCGATGCAGTGTCCGCTCTGCATTCGGGATGCGCCTCTGAGTAGAGAGAGCTTGAAGGGGCGCTGTAACAAGTGCACATACAAACAAACATTGTTACTAGTTCTTGGACATTTCACACACAATAATGTTAAATTAATAACATAGCTCAGAGCACTTGTATAATGGTTGTTTGCACAGGTGTAGTTAGAGAAGCTATGGCAGAAGTGCGCGGATTCTTTTAACCCTTTAATGCCAGAGGGTATCTATTTCCCATGCCATTTACTACCATCTCGGCATTAAAGGGTTAAAGAATTTTTAGAACTGCACAACCCCTTCTCTTTCTTCCGATCATCATCCTTCATAGTAAATTATTCACAAGCAGATGACAATTTTAAAAAAAATCAATTTTTGACTGCACAAAAAGGCTTTAGAGCTGCGCAAATTCATGTAGAACTTAACTTTTTTGTGTAGAACTGCATGGTAGAAATGTTCTGCAGGAGCGGTAGATTTTATGACGTTCGTTTGTATTGATGCGAATTCTTGGCATTTTGAATATTTTAGAACCCTGATGGCGGGAATTTTGCCGTTTGGAGCGATGTTTATCGAGCTGTTCTTCATCTTCACTGTAAGTTAGCGCGAGTTTCCTTTTGCATATCGGCGACACATGTGTATGATTTATGTACTTGGGAGTTTCTGATTCCATTGTCGTTGTTGAAGCTACTCTATTGTTAGTTTTTTGGCCTATTCTGTTGCGCTACATGCTGAACTTTCAACTGTGAGGTCAGAGTTAAATTCTCTATCAGGGCAGAAATTTGGTTAGAGATTTCTGCTCCAGCTGAACCTCCTAGCCAACTCGGCTTATCACACTCTGAATGGATATTATTCTTTTGTCTGAATGGATATTATACTTTTGTCTGAATGGATATTATTCTTTTGTCTGAATGGATATTATACTTTTGTCTGAATGGATTTTATTCTTTTGTTTGAATGGATAAATATTATTCTTTTGTTTGGATGGAAAATATTCTTTTCGTTGAATGGATATTATTCTTTTGTTTGAATGGAAATGGTCCTTTTTTTTGAATGGAAATTGTTCTTTTCTTTGAATGGAAATTGTTCTTTTCGTTGAATGGAAATTATTATTTTCTTTGAATGGAAATTATTATTTTCTTTGAATGGAAATTATTATTTTCGTTGAATGGAACTTATTCTTTTCTTTGAATGGAAATTATTCTTTTGTTTGAATAGAATTTATGCCTTTGCATTAATGAGCATTATTTTTTAATGTGTAAATTATACCTTTGCTTGGATGGAAAATTATTCTTTTGTCTCAGTGGACATTATTCAGCTGTTTCAATGTAAATAAATTCTTTTGTTTGGATGGAAATTATTTTGTTTTTTGAATGGAATTTACATGTATGTCTTTGCATGAATAGAAAGTATTTTGCTATTGTTCTTTTGCCTCAGTGGAAATTATACTTCTGTTTGGATTGAAATTATTCTTTTGTGCAAAAAACTTATTCTTTAACGTTAACAGAAATTGTTTTTATTTATATTGATGTCCATGTAATGTGCTGTTACTTTTTGGCTCAGTTCAGACTTGAAATCAGTTGTTTTTTTGCAATGCAGGCAATCTGGGAGAACCAGTTCTACTATCTTTTTGGATTCCTCTTCCTCGTCTTCATCATCCTCATCATATCCTGCTCTCAGATTTCCATCGTTATGGTCTACTTCCAACTGTGTGGAGAGGTACGTCAAGTGCTCAACCAACGATTGTCGGGTTATCTATTGAAAAGTTTTTTATGGCTACAGTTGATAAAAAAACCTTAAAAACTGCCTTATTTAGCCGTTGTTGGACTGGGAGCGCTCCTGAGTAGATTACCTTGAAGGTGGCTATATAAAAGGTCAATAATGATAATAATAATAAGTTTAACTTCTGTTTGCTCATCAAAGACATTTTTTCCGGAATCATTTAAATTTCAGGTTTAGAGTTGGAAATACTTTACCATTTTGATCTTGATCTCAGATTTTTCTTTTCATTGTTGTAACTACTGTTATTATTATTATTATTGTTATTATTATTAATAATATGAAAATTGTCTGTAGATAGAAAGATGATATCTGGATTGGTTACGTCTCCTCTAATTATTTCTTACCATTTATGATGGTATAATGAAGCTACCACTGAACGCTGCAACGCTGATGCGCTGGATGAGTTATCATCATCATCATCATTATTATTATTTTCATCATTGTTATTATCATTATCATCATCATTAATATTATTATTATTATTTTTATTATTCATTTATTGAACTTCAAAAATGTCAACATAGCAGAACATTCGGAAATACGCTGGTGGGCCAGAAGAGAGAGACCTCCTCTGCTTAAGTGGGGGGGCCACCGACTTGCATGCAGTACCCACGATGACAACATTGAACACATACATTGCTAATGAAATTGGTGATTTGTTGATGGGGCCGCTACTCTTCAGAAATAGTAGTGACATTTCATTGGACTTTGGTGTTGTAGGATTATCACTGGTGGTGACATTGCATTGGTGTTGTAGGATTATCACTGGTGGTGATATATTTCATTGGTGTTGTAGGATTATCACTGGTGGTGATATATTTCATTGGTGTTGTAGGATTATCACTGGTGGTGGCGATCGTTCATCGTGTCGGGAGGATCGGCTTTCTACGTCTTCATCTATTCAATCTTCTACTTTGTCACCAAGGTAAGAAATAATTCTTGTATCAATTGCTTCAAAAAAGGGTTTTCTGTCTTCACCTAATTGGTAATTAATAATTGGTAAGAAATAATTGGTAATGAATAATTGGTTATAAATAATTGGTAAGAAATAATTTGTGAGAAATAATAGTTGAATCTACTGCTGATCATCTTCCAGCATAGCATTCTGTCTTCACAGATACCCTGGTGGATGCAACTTATCTTACATTCTATGGCTGATGTTATGAACTGGCACTAGCGCTTTGCTAGTAGCGTGTGAACAAGCACTTTCTAATCGCATTGGAGCAAGCACTTTATAATAGCACGGGAACTAACACTTTCTAGCATTGGAACTAACACTTTCTAGCATTGGAACTAGCACTTTCTAGCATTGGAACTAGCACTTTCTAGCATTGGAACTAACACTTTCTAGCATTGGAACTAACACTTTCTGGCATTGGAACTAACACTTTCTAGCATTGGAAGTAGCACTTTCTAGCATTGGAACTGGATGTATGTATGTATGTGCACTTGTTAAAGCGCCCCTTCAAGCTCTCTACTCAGAGGCGCTCCCGATGCAGAGCGGACACTGCATCGGAGTTTCACGCCGAAGCGCTGAGCAATTGTGAGTGAAGGACTTGCCCAAGGTCCTTACGCGGTTTGAGGGTGGATTCGAACCTCGAACCTTCCGGCTTCAAGGCAACGACGCCACCACTACACTGGCATTGGAACTAACACTTTCTAGCACGGGAACTAACACTTTCTAGCATTGGAAGTAGCATTTTGCTAGTATCCTAATAGCAGATTAAGTGCTGATAATCTCAATGTAAATACAGAGACATTTTTTGACATTTCTTCTCAGCTGGAGATCACGGAGTTCATTCCGACACTGTTGTACTTTGGATACACCGGTCTGATGGTCTTCTCGTTCTGGCTGCTGACCGGCACGATCGGCTTCTACGCTGCGTACTTCTTCATCCGCAAGATCTACGCAGCCATCAAGATCGACTAGAGCGGCGGCCGGAGGAGAAAGCGCCCGATCGGCGGTGTGGTGTTTATAGACGTTTAGAAGAAGCCGTCGTTGCTCTAACATACAGCGTTTATAGACTTTTAGAAAAGCCATCGTTGTTCTGACGGTCGGCTTTTGTTAATATTATGGCGTCGTCGGTGTGACTTTGTTCGCGTGTTTTAACGGGTCGTCGTCAGGCTGTTTCTGTAAATACGGATATCTTTGACGTGCTGTAAACGCTTCCGTTGCTAATGTTGCTGTTGTTGTTTCTCGGGCTTTTTGTTTTGCGACGGAATGGTCCGGGAGGCGACTCGGAGGAACACGGGTGGATGATGATGATGATGATGATGATGATGTTGTCGTCGGACGATTTGTGTGATTCGCGTTGGATTTATTCGCATCGTTGGTTATCGTTGGGGAAGTTGTATTTGGTTTATTTGGAATTATTTGGCTGTTTTGTCGTATGTTCTGCACTGTAGTAGCTTTGTGAATGGCATACGTGTCTCTCATTCATTCCACTACTGTCTGTCTGTCTGTCTGTCTGTTTCTCTCTCTTTCTCTCTCTTTCTTTCTGTCTCTCTATCTATCTATCTCTCTCTCTCTCTCCGTGCTCTCCGCTCCATGTTGTCGCTTTCCATCTTTCATTTTCAATCGTTGTTAGTTGTGTCTTGCTTACAGCGATGGAACTCGTGGAGTTTCGTGCAAGTTTTACACTTACGCATACATTGAGCTCTGCATTCTGCTGCATCAAGATGTAACTGCGTGCGTGTTTGAGACGTCTTTGCTTGTTAGCAAAATGTTTGCTACTAATACGGTGGTTTACGTCTTTGGTTTGTAAAAACTTTTTGTCAAATAAAATTTTGGCTTATTAGATTACAGTAAATTATTTTATTTCGTTTTTTGTGCGTCTGGCGTTATGCCGTGCTGCTCATGATCGCTGGAAATTACAAAGTGTAGAATATTTTGCAACTAATTGAAACACATGCATTGTTGGCATGCATTGTAGCATGCATTGTTGCAGTGCTGTGATATACATCAGCATTTAATGTAGCGTATTTAAGTCCATCACAAAGGACCTGGGCGGCTATGATTTTTCTATCAGGTGTGTAGTGCAGGACTTAACATATTGTAATTATTTCTAACACAAAGGGTATGGTTGACTTGCGTGGAGCGTGATGTGGTAGGAATTTCTGCGAGATAATTAGCCTGAGCAACTACAAAAAATTTAATTCTAGTACATGCAGTCTTAGTTAAAAGTTGAGCTAAAAGTTGGGCAGTGCAGTTTGATGAAGAGTGTGCTACGGCTGACATTTCTGAGTATTGCAAGTGTAATGTATTCCATCTTCACAACAAGATCACGGTACAATGCATGGACACTGCAGCAGGCTTTATGTATGTGTAAGTTTTTATACAGAAAGTTCATATTTATGAGCAGGCCATTATAAAGGACATATTATAAACCTGCAATTAATTAACTTCTAGGTTAAGTTTAAATGATTTTTGAGGACACATTGATGCATGATAAATTAGAAAATAGATTGGGTGCCAAGTTGTAAAATGGTGAACTTGTTTGATAGGAGTGTCAGTTGTGGTTGTTTGTGGGGTGTTTGTTTAGCACTCTGTTTTTAAAAGCACCCTTGTAACGGCGTAAATTAGAAAATAGATTGGGTGCCAAGTTTTGACGTGGTGGACTTGTTTGCGATGTAAGCGTTTGGACTTTTGAGCACAGTTTAGGGACGTGTTGTGTTTCAGTTATTAGATTAAGTGTAAGTTAATTGGGTTTGAGCTTCTTTGTCGTTTATCTGGACTGCTGTACATCCATTCTTCTACGCGATAGAGCTTTTGTAATTTGAAATCTTGCAATTCGTGCTGCGTATTATCAACTTGCACCATTAGTTATTCTAAATAACTACAGCAACTGCATGTATCCTTATGACTATCATTGTAATTATTATTATCTGTGTTTCTCTTGCTGTTGGGTTCTTTATTTCTTTTTCAAGTTGAGTTCTGAAATTTGCAACTCGTGCTGGCGTTGTTTTCGTTCCATTTCTAATGTTCTGTACTGTCCGATGTTTTGGGAATGATACGAGGAAATGTAAAGCCATGTTGCAGATTGAATAATGAAGACCCAGTAGCTATTGAGTTGGTATGCTGGCTAGGCAGAACATGTTTGATCATCTTCTTTTGCTGTTCCACTGTAGTTGAGAAAAATGAGATGGCGGAGGATGTGTCTTTGTGCTTTGGAAACTGGGAACAGGTTAATGGGATAGATCTCATACTACGAACGTTTGAATCGTATCTCGGCTCACATACAGCGCTTAGCTCACTACGAAACTTAACCGTATCGGGAATAGGAAAGAATCTACTGGTAAGACTGGAGGAAGACCTTCCAGAATAAACTGGTCACTGTTTGGACCATCTCTGACCAGCGGTCACCTCGACATGAAGTACAACTTAAAACGACTCCAAAGATTGGCGTGGTTTCCTGGATTTAAACAACTCATTTCATCTGTTAGTAAAGAAAGCTCGACCCTTAGACCAAAGAATTCAAAAGTTGCTTAAGAAGCAAAGTAGCTGAGACACACTGAACAAATATTTACTCCAACGCCTGCATTAGCTTTAACCCTTTAACGACTACATCAGCTACTTATGTGTTCCATGCATTTTAGTACACAAACAGTGGTTGTTAAAGGGTTAAACATTCTCCCGATTGTCAGCGTACTTCCACATTGCGCCGATTAGTGTTAAGTTAGTTTTCTTGTGGTGTTAAATTATGGTTTGTGTAAAGACGACCTTTTTGTGGCAGTTTCTTCCTGTATGGCTGCACGTCTGTTTTGATATTTTAGTTCGATCTGTAAATAGCTTTAAACGAGTTTTGCTGTTGCACCACATGTTGTACTGTTTGGTTCTTTTTTCTTCAGAATTATCAAGGGTTGCCACCACACGGCTTGACGGCTCAATGCTTCTCTCTGTCTGCTGTTGATGCATCAAATTAATGTCTTCGGTTTAACCCTTTACTCGTTTGCCTCGAGAATATCTGCTGAAAACATGGACTTGAAAGGGCAAATGAACGGGTAAAGGGTTAACTCGAGCAGTGTGGCGATATATTTAGAGTGGGTGATTGAATAGACACGATGTCATTTGAGGACACTTCTTAGGGAATTTATTTATTTTATTTTATTTACTAGCAAATTGATGTAGCACCCTTCAAGTTAACTACTCAGGAGCACTCCTAGTCCAACCGCAATTGAATAAGACAGTCTTAAGAACAGTGAGAAATAAGGAAAAGGTTTCAATTAAAGATTGATTGATTGATTGATTGACTGATTGATTGATTGATTGATTGAAGCTGTAAGACCAATAGGTATTTGACGAAGAATAACACAGGATAATGTGCTAGCCTGAGGTTTAAACCTCTGAAATAAGGGGCTGTCCATGTAATTTTATTACGTACCCAGGGAGGGTAGAGAGGCCTTTTATGTACCCCCCCCCAGGGCATGTTTTAATGTGCATTTCTACACAGAATGTTCTGTTCTAAACGGATTTGTGCAGTTGTAGAAACACTTCTGTGCAGTTAAAATTAGTAAAGAAAAGGCCATTGTCAAATTTCTGTCATTGGTCGCCTCAAAACGTTGAGGAAATAAGTACTTTTCATCCGCCAAAAAAGTTGATGACCTTTTTTTTAGTCGCCGATCTTCTTTGGCTGAGGGAAAAAGTACTTTTCATCCGCCCAAAAAGTTGATGACCTTTTTTCCCTCTACCAGAAAACCAAATTGGGGGGGGCCACCTCCAATGCTATTTTCTTCGTAGGGGGGCCAATATGCCATTTCACCCCATTCCTAGTACTAATTTCAAACCAAATGGGTGGCCACGTCCCATGGCAGTTTGAAATGGGGGGGGGGGCCATGGCCGGATTGGCCCCTCTGGATCGGCTCCTGTCTTGATATTCGGTTATTGTTAGGATTAGGTCTGTCGTCATTAGATACTGCCCAAAGATACTCTATATGCTTCGGTCCCCGATACTATAGTTTTGCCGCTTTTAGACGACAATTATTGGAGTTCCTGAAATTTCACATCATCTTAGTTCAAATGCCCACAGAAATACTGGCAGAGGGATCCTTCTAGAATATAATACAACACGTCGTCACACGTTCGATACGACTTGCGTGCTGTCCCACAGCGGCTTCAAACAGCTACTCTCATCGTCCGACTTACAATCCGATGAGTAGTTAAGCGAGTCCTGCTGCTGGCGAGACCCAAAATCCTTTGCGGCGCACACCCCGTGATCGCTGCAATCGCCGCGCCGTTGCTGCCTTGTCGTCTGCCCGGCAATGGCCGCCGCCGCCGCTCCTGCGGCCGTCGCCCTGCGGTCCTGCTGGTCGGTGGGCGGCAGGAGGTCGATGGGCACGCACAGCTTGACGGTCTTCCTCCCCGTCTTTATCGGGTGGCGGGTGGGCCGGTAGTCGGACCGGTCAGAGTTGTTGGGCTCCGAGTCTGAGTCGTAGTCGCTGTGGTCGCATACGATGAGCACGGGGCTGCTGGGCCGATGGTGGTGGTGGTGGGGCGAGTGGAGGCCGCCGATGGGGGTGGGTTGGAGCCCTGGCCAGTTGGCGAGGGGGTTGACGCCGAGGAAGGGTGATTGGATGCTGCTGCTGCTGTTGCCCCCTTCCGCGTGTAGTTGTAGGAGACCCATGTCGACCGTGGGGCTGTTGTTTTCAGTTTGAAGGATGGCTGGAGATTCTGACACACGCAGCACAAAGGAGATATTGTTAAGTATAGATCTGTCTGTCTGTCTGTCTGTCTGTCTGTCTATCTATATGTTTGTCTATCTGTCTGTCTGTGTCTGTCTGTATGTCTGTCTATCTCTGTCTGTCTATCTGTCTGACTGTCTGTATGTCTTTGTATGTCTGTCTCTGTCTGTCTGTCTCTGTCTGTCTGTCTATATGTCCAGTTGTCTGCTTGTCTACCTATCCAACCGTCTATTCGCCCACATGTATGTCTTTCTCTGTGTGTCTCTGACTGTCTATATGTGCATCTGTCTGTCAACAGCTGTCTGTCTGCTTTCATTTAGCCTTTCAGTGTGTGTTTTTCGAACAACGTGCAATTCAGCAACAGCTCCTAGCATAAAATCGGATCAGGACGTTTGGGCGCCGCCGTTTGGGCGCCGGCCGTTTTGGCGCCGCCGTTTCGGCGCCGGCTGTTTGGGCGCGACGCCGTTTGGGCGCCGTACGTTTCGGCGCGGAAGAAGTTATGTAATGAAATAGCACTTAAAACTCTTTATTTGTCCAGGAATTTTTAATTCAGCTATGTTTTGTAATGTGCATTGTTAAATTTAATGTTAACACATCATGTTACCCAAGGGACAGTGTTTAATCTAGTCCCCGTCCTCTGGGGGGGGAATTCAGGTTTCTGGGGGGGGGAGACAATTGAGCGTCCGAAGGACGCTCGTGAGGCGCGTAGCGCCGAGACCGGGAGGGGGAGGGGTATGAAATTTTTGGAATTTCCACATTGCAATGGCAGCATTTTATGGTGTCTTCTTAACAAAAACCTGTACTTTTTGAGAGCCTCACCAGAAATTTTTGGAATTTCCACATTGCAATGGAAGCATTTTAAGGTGTCTTCTTAACAAAAACCTGTACTTTTTGAGGCCCTCACCAGAAACTTTTGGAATTTCCACATTGCAATGGAAGCATTTTAAGGTGTCATCTTAACAAAAACCTGTACTTTTTGAGAGCCTCACCAGAAATTTTTGGAATTTCCACATTGCAATGGCAGCATTTTATGGTGTCTTCTTAACAAAAACCTGTACTTTTTGAGAGCCTCACCAGAAACTTTTGGAATTTCCACATTGCAATTGAAGCATTTTAGGGTGTCATCTTAACAAAAACCTGTACTTTTTGAGAGCCTCAGCAGAAACTTTTGGAATTTCCACATTGCAATTGAAGCATTTTATGGTGTCTTCTTAACAAAAACCTGTACTTTTTGAGAGCCTCACCAGAAACTTTTGGAATTTCCACATTGCAATGGCAGCATTTTAAGGTGTCATCTTAACACTCGTTTTAGCAGGATTGTGTCACATATTATAATAGTAAATATTTACTAGAACCATATAATAGTAAATAATATTACGGTATATTATATTATAACAGTTAATGTAATGCGATGATGTAAGCAGCAGCTAAAACTATTACCATTTTGCCAAATTTTCTGGAGGGATGTCATCTCTGTTTTTAGTTAGACAAAAATAGTGTTTATACAAACATATACAGTAAGTTATACTCATTGCAACATGATAGTATCATATATTAAGTTAGTAAAATTAATAATGTCATTATTTATAATCATAATTGTAATAGTAAATAATATCACCGTATATTATAACACTTCATGTAAAACAATGATGAAAACAGTAAAAAAACAATATCATTTTGTCAAATTTTTCTGGGGGGGGGGGGAAATGTCAATCCTGGGGGGGGGGGACTTTCCCTCCCCAGAGACGTCTAGATTAAACACTGCCCAAGGGAATTATTTGATGTTAAATAAAAGCATTCCATAAGAAACTGAATTACTTTCAGAAGTTCAATGTTCGATTTAATGTTCACAAACCCAATGTTTTAAAAGATTATGGTTATTAAAAGCGTTATAGAGATACAGTAATTAGTTTCAAATGTTCAACGGTCGACGTAATGCTCGAAAAGGTAATGCTGTAGAAGCGAATGTTTATGAACAGCGTTCTACATTTAATGGCAGTTCATGTCGTTCAGCGATACTTTAAGATTCCATCAAAAAGTTATGAGCTATTCCTCTAAACAATAGTCTCGGAAGGAGGCTCTTTCGTATGTAATTATATCTGCAAACGTCAAGGTTAGGAAGGAGGCTCTTTCGTATGTAATTATATCTACAAACGTCAAGGTTCTTCTTTCGCGCCGCAACGTCCGGCGCCCAAACGGCGTCGCGCCCAAACGGCCGGCGCCGAAACGGCGGCGCCCAAACGGCCGGCGCCCAAACGGCGGCGCCCAAACGTCACGTACCGGCATAAATTATTTAGACTCATGGGGATTCTAATTACGTACCACGGGGGAAAAATAATAAATAATAAATAATAATTGTGATTGCGATGTTAGTGACAGGGAACTATGCAGACAATTGCATCTACAGAATAAGCTGGTGATGTGCAGAGATGGTCTTACATCTGCATTGGTTGGTCTATCTGCGCCAACCATTGCCTGAAATGGTCATACCCCTCACTCAGATGGTCCTGCATGACTGCATGCCTATCTGCCTGTCCGTCCATCCATCTGTCTGTCTAACTAGATATTTTCTATTATAAAACCCTCCATTCACCCATCCATACATATTATACATACATATCCAATGACCCATCCATATATCCATTCATACATCCATCCACCCATCCATCCATCCATCCATCCATCCATCCATCCATCTATACATACATACATACATACATACATACATACATACATACATACATACATACATACATACATACATACATACATACATACATACATACATACATACATACATACATACATACATACATACATACATACATACATACATACATACATACATATCCATCCATATCTATCCATCCATCCATCCATCCATAACTATCCTACCTCTTCCAGACGGCGTAAGATTGAACGACGGCGATGGCGACTGACTCCGCGACGGCTCATCCCTCATCCCACCGCTGCCACCAATCCCTCCACCGCCTCCTCCTCCTTCCCCGTCCAATCCCCCGATCGACCCCATCGTCGGCCTCTTCGCCTTCGCGGCCGCGGCAGCCGTCGACATAAGCGTCATCCGTCGCTCCCTCTTGCGGACGTTCGCCATCTCCTTGAGGTAGCGGTTCAGTCTCCGATCAACCTTGTTCTTGCGGATGTAGGATGCGATCATCATAAGGATGGAGCAGCCGTAGATGAGGATGACGGCTACGACGTAGTAGAGCGCACCGACATCATCCTGCTGGTGGATGGATCGGCGGCTCTCCTGGAAGACGGACACGACGAACGAACCGTTTTCGTTCTGTTCAAACTTGAACGTGAACACGCCACCTCCTCCAGCGCCTCCGCTCACAACAGACAGGTGCGACGATGATGATGATGACGACGACGATGATGGCGATGGCTGTTCGCTGTTGTCCGACATGTCTTTAGTTCCT
>OX243828.1:6091824-6153455 GCA_945859605.1 Lumbricus rubellus
GCAAGAATTCTCTTCATATAACGACTTGCATTGATTTTCTTCTGCAGCATACATGCCTAGCTCGTTAAAGCAACAGCTTCACGAAAGTCACTCGAAACGCGTGTAATCGATTACTTCGTCGAGTACCCGATATTTCGTAGTCGAGTACGTTATCGATTACTCGATTATAAGCTTACTCTATGGCGGCAAACCTTCTGCCCAGCATGATAGGCGCCATTCGAAATGGAATAAAGGGACGCATCCAGGGGCGTACAGCCAGGAAAATATATCGGGTTTTTCCTATTTAAAGGGGTTTCCGATATGCATGATGACAAAACACTGAATTAGGGCATAGTGTACAAATTTTGGAAGGTATTTATATCCGGATTTGATTCTGTAACACCACCCCTAAAACACGGCTATGGGCCAGTGTTGGGTGTCTTACCAATAGCGTAACACTGAGTTTTCTTAGTTGTTTGTTTTGATTGTTTATTTCTTTTGTATGCGCACTTGTTATAGCGCCCCTTCAAGCTCTCTTCTCAGAGACACTCCTGACTACAGCGCGGACACTGCATCGAAGTTACACGCCGAAGCGCTGAGCAATATTATTGCGGGTAAAGGATTTTCCCAATGTCCCTACGCGGCGACTTGAGGTAGCCTACGTGGATTCGAACCTGCAACCCTCCTGCTGCAAGGCAACGAACATACCCACTACACCACCGCGTCCCAAGAGTTGATTCTTTATCTTGACAATACTATTATTGCCAAAAATCTGCACATTTTTTTTGCATTTACATTTGCACATTCAATAACACTTACATGATTCATTTACATACGCATTTGCGCATTCATTTACAATAATATTGTACGGTACATTCGGCTACATTTAGATTTGCACATTCATTTATTGTCTTTTATTGTAGGCTATATTATGCATAATACATTACGAGCAATTATAAAAGCTCTTTCGGCGAAAGCTTTTCAGAACCGCTCCCAGTTCGATCGACCCCGAGAGAAAATGCAGGATTTGAGGCGAGAGAAAAACGAGATGAGAGTACCAGAGAGATATATACAATGTAGTCGAAGCGAATTGATGGTAGAACCATGGAGACAAACCTATAATGCAGGCACAGCATCATGGATATTGAGATATAATGGCAATCCTGACAGTTAATTAGGTCTACATAATTATGCATAATTATTTATTCACATTTGCATTCACTTTCCCGATCTTTAGCTGCCGTATACGTGGTGCTAATGGTGCCGGTGGTGTTTGTCGTGGTAATGGTGTTAGTTCTGGTGGTGCTTGTGTTGGTGATGCAGCTGCTGCTGCTGCTGCTGCTGCTGCTGCTGCTGCTGCTGCTGCTGCTAAATCTATGCCAGCGTTGATCATCCTTTGCATGTCGGTGGCGTACATCGTCTGTAGCATAGATCGTTGACCAGAGCTGCAGCGCTTATGACTATATATGTAGGCTATATATTCATATATATAATAATATAATTATAATATATACATTCATATATATATATAGTATAATATATACACACATTACACACACATATATAATATATATTATAATATATAATATATATACACATACACACACATATATTATATGCAGTGTTGTGCGTTACTCGTTACTAGTAACGCGTTACTAGTAACTAGTTACTTTTTTGAGATAACTATTGCAGTAACTAGTTACTTTTCCAAAAAAGTAACTAGTTACAGTAACTGATTACTTTTACCAGGTAACGGTAACTAAAACTACAATAGTTACTTTTCGTTACTTTCTCTATTCTCCTTTGACCCAAATTGTCATTTCAAATTCCCTGGTCTTTAACTGGGCCAAAGTTGCGATCATTGTGAATAGGGTAATAGCCTCTGCATACGACGACCTGAAAAATGAACACAACCAGTAGCAGGCTAGCCAAGATTCACCAATTAGTGATTGATCTTGCAGGCTAGCCTAGCTCCAGTTCTCTGATATTAGGCCAACAAGGGTCCGTCTGTTTGCTGTCCAGGTCCTTCTACTCACAATCACATGTCGGCGCAATTATAGAGGTGGGGGCTTGGGGTCTCATCAACGCGTGCCAATCGGAGTTTGGCGCTGTGACGTCGCAGGCCTAGTCGGGCAGGGCTGCTGAAATCTGTTTATGTTCTGTCAGTCAACTGAATGGTGTGTGGGTCATTGGTGTGTGGAGGACTATAGTCTGTATACATGAACCAACAAGGAATGGGTGGGAGCAAACCCAAATCCGCTGCCTGATCGCTGGGAAACACATTCCTCTAGTTACCCTCTTACCTTTACTAGGGCATCTACTTATCTGTGTTTTGGCATTTATTAACCAAGGAATTGTTGCAAAACGGGTCAAGTAGGCTAGTTCAGTAAAAAAATCCGAATTTTTTGTAATCACGAAAAACTTGATTCCAAATTTGTCAATCCTGGGATTACGGTATTGTAAAGTGTCCTGGATTCCCGAGATCCATGGATTCAGGGTCCCGGGATTACATTCCCTAGTAGTTACATACTTTTGCGATCCAGACTATTTCTCTAGTGATTACAAGCTGAAAGACTCAATCAATTATATTGGACCTGTGGTAACTAAAAGTAACTATAGTTACTTTGAATAGTAACTGTAATCAGTAACTAGTTACTTTTGTGGAAAAGTAATCAGTTACAGTAACTAGTTACTTTTTGCAGTCCAGTAACTAGTTACTGTAACTGATTACTTTTAAAAAGTAACTAGCCAACACTGATTATATGATATAGGCCTATATATACATATTATATAGTGACCGACCCTATGTCGTCGACAAAGTATAATGGACGTCGTCTGCTTATCTCTCATCATCATCATCTGTTCCATATGGCATATATATATATATATATATATATTATATATGTATATATATATACATATGCCATATATATATATATGTACATATATATGTATATATATATGTGTATATATATAGCGAACAGATGGCCGGAAAAACAGTGTTACGGGCACGCACTCACAGGCAACGTCATTTACTCATTCTTCATATAATTATACACGAAGGGTGTGCCAAACACACACACGCACATGTGCAGACAAACATGCAAACTACATGCACAAACATAAATAGACGCAAACACAAACACGAACACGTGACGTGAATTGAAAACATGCTCTCAAAAGTCAAAACACACAAACAGTTTCACAAACACATAAACACGTGAATCTTTTTTTAACCTCTTAGCAAGGTTTAATTAAGTGTGGCAGGACGGTCATGGACGGCGTCCTGGCATTTATTTTCAAATCTCTATAATATGCCGTCCTGCCACTGCCTCTCGAATAAAACAACATCCGACCAGATATAATCATAATCATGATCATGATTAATTACAATCATAGTCACGATCAGGATCAATAATTATCATCATAATCATAATCATGATCCTTATTATGGTCATAATAATCATAATCACCGTCATAATCGTTTATAATCATTATCAATACAATCGTAGACATAAAATATTCATGAATCACAATCAATTTCATTCACGATCATGATCACAACGACGACGACGACAACGACGACGATGATGATGATTAAGATCGATGTCGTTGTCGTTGTTGTTGACGTCATCATCTGGCGGTCGGTCGGTCATTTATTCCGATTTTGGTCGAAACTGGACAACAAGGAAAATGGACAGACGCTTTATGGAAGCAGTTAAGGAATATGAAGGAGGTGGATGGGAAGGGGTGGAGGAGAAAGAAACGGAGAGGAAAGGAGGAAGAAGGCGTGGAAGGGGAGAAGTAGAAAGAGAAATATGCTGAAAAGAGAGGAGAAGCAGGAGGAGAAGAAGGAGGAGGAGGGTGGAGCAGAATGGAACGGAGTGGAGACGAGGAGGAGGAGGAGGAGGAGGAGAAGGAGGATAAAAAGAAGTAGAAGAAGGAGACAGAGGAGGAGGGAGAAGAGAAGGAGGAGAAGGAGGAGGAGAATGCGAGAATGCAGAGAAGTGGAGCAAGGGAGTGATGCAGGAGGAGGTAGACGACGATAACGACGACAAAAACACAGAATACACGAAGACGAGAAGAGGCACGGACAGAGACGGAGACAGTGACTCAGTGAGTGACATCTAGCGATCATATCGACGTAGCTAGAACAGTGCTGAGATTCTGGGCTAAAGTTCGTATAATAATAACGTCTCATTGCTATTCATTGTTGTTCGGCTGACATCATTCTGTGTATGGCTGCTGCTAATGAGAAGGAAGGCAGAGAGGCAGAGAGGCCGAGAAGCAGAGAGGCAAATAAGAGGAGAGGTAGAAAAGAGGGAGGAAAGGAGGGAGGGTTCCGGACAAGAATATCCCAAATCCCTTTTGGTCGACTTTGGTTAAGGATGACGCTGAGGTGAATAATAAGACAGTTAGAGAGGTTTATTTGGTCCGCTCAATTCTCTGATAATTCTGACTCTGTTTGATAAACCCTCGATCTCTGGTCATCTCATGAGGGTCAATTTAAGCGACATCTCTAACAGTACAGCGCCGAGCCTTCTCGGTTGTGGGACCGTCAATCTGGAATGACCTCCCCTCAAACCTCCATCTCCTCCATCTGACCAGTCAATCTCTATTTCTCAAGTCTCTTAAATCTTTTTTCTTTGGTCGTGGCTGGGCTGGGAGCGCCTCTGAGTAGTTTCTTGAAGAGGCGCTATATAAATTCTAATAATGAATGAATGAATGAATGAGTACGCTGGCCTACTTTGTATGTTCTATTCAGTGAGTTAGCGAAGTGTATCGCTTTTGAGATACAGAACGTCTAATAAGGTCACGGAGGTAGCGAGGAGTTTGACCCAAGAGGCATTTGAACGTAAGAAAGAGGATTTTAAGACGAATCCGAGCACTCGGCGAGCTGTTAAGGAAAGCAATGAAGGTGTACAGTCATAAAAGTCTAATTGTTAAAGAAGCTGTGTTTGCGTGTGTGTGCGTTTGCTTGTGTGTATATGTGTGTTTGTGTTTGAGAGCAGGGCTTTTTAAAGTGCAGTTGTACACAAAATGTGCTGTTCTAAATGGATTTCTGCAGTACAGTTGTAGAAGCACTTCTGTGCAGTTAAAACTAACAAAAAACGACCATTGTCCTCCGATTGGAAGTAATTTACCATGGAATCATTGGCATGGATAATGGGAAGAAAAAGATCGAAGGAGTTGCGCAGTTCTAAAAATTCATTTAAAACAGACCTGTTTGAGAGAGAGAGTGTGTGTGTGTTTGTGTGTGTGTGTGTGTGTGTGTGTGTGCGTGCCTGTTTGTAGGTGAGTGAGTGTGTTTGTGAGTGTGCTTGTGTTAGTATGTGTGTGGTGAGTCATTTGACTTTAGAGGGCCACTTGTTTGTGTGTGTGTCTGTGTCTTTGAGAGTGTATGTTTGTGTAGGTGAGTGTTTGTGTGTGTATTATTTTCTGTTTGTGTTTGGGTTTGTACGTCTGCTTGTGGGCGTAACTACAACGAATATTTGACAGATTTAATAGGATCCAACTTGCAGTAACGCCCTTCTAGAATCCATAATATCTTGCTAGTGTGTGAGTGTGTGTGTGTATATATAGGCCTATATGTGTTTGTGCGTGTGTGTGTGTGCATGTGCGTGTGTGTGTGTGTCCATAATATCTAGAAGGTGCATGGCGGTCAGAGGCAGCGGCGAGCACGTGACCTGGCACGTGACATGGCACGTGATCTGTCAGTGGATCACGTGACGTTCATCCTCTCCAGAGATTTTTAGTTTTTTACGCATGCATCGTGAAGCCAACGACAACGAAAAAATGGAAAGAAGGGAGGAGACAGTGGAAGAGGAGGAGGATGGAGGGGATGGAGTGAGCGAGGCAGGGAGAGGACAGGAGGTAATTGCGTTCAACAATGCATGTAGAAGGCGCCAGTTGGTAGGGAAGGAAGACACGAGGGAAAGCAGGATGGATGGAAGGATGAATGGATGGATTGAAAGAAAGAAGAAAGGATGGGAGCAAGGATCGATGGAAAGAAGGAAGGATTAAATGAAGAGAAGGAAAGAAGGAAGGAAATAAAAATATAGGGATTTGTGGGAAAAGAAGGAAAGATGGATAGATGGCCAAAAAAAAGATAGAATGAATGAAGGAAGGAAGGATGGATAGACGGATGTAGGGAAGGAACGAAGGAAGGAAGGAAGGAAGGAAGGAACGAACAAACGAACGAACGAACGAACGAATAAACGAACGAACGAATAAACGAAGGAGAGAAAACAGAAAGTTCAAGGCACGCGTGTAGATATCGAATTATTATGTAATAGATCCTGTTTTTGCTGGATATGGGTGGGGCAGGAAGCGTAGGCAAAGACAGGAAGGCAGACATGCATAGGGAAGGAGAGCAGAGACGCAGAGAAACGGAGAGGGGCAACGAAAAGAAGCTGGGAAGGCATGGAGACAGACAGAGAAGGTGGCATCGAGGGAGGAGTCGAGAGATGGAGATTGTGAGGCTGCAGGGTTGCACTAATGAAGGCTGGTGGCAATGTCTAAAGAGAGACTCAGACGTAGAGAGGCAGACACGGAAGCCTGCAGGGATACAGATAGTTTGGATGACAGAGAAGAACACAGAGAGGCTTGGCATAAGGCAGAGAGAGAGAGAGAGAGGCATACGGACAGACTGACTTAGGAGGACAGGAGCTGTGAGAAGACTCGGAGTAGCAAGAGGAGGAGGAGGTACCGTGCATAGGATGATCGAGGCAGATTTAGACTGACTTAGGAGAACAGGAGCTGTGAGGGGGAGATTCAGCGTAGCAAGAGGAGGAGGAGGAGGAGGAAGAGGAGGAGAAGGTGGAGGTGGAGGAGGAGGAATGGAGGAGGAAGTGCATAGGATGATCGAGGCAGATTTAGACTGACTTAGGAGAACAGGAGCTGTGAGGGGGAGATTCAGCGTAGCAAGAGGAGGAGGAGGAGGAGGAGGAGGAAGAAGAAGAAGAAGAAGAAGAGGTACATATGAAGATCGAGGCAGATTTAGACTTACTTAGGAGGACAGAAGCTGTGAGGAGGAGGCTGAGAGTGAGGCAGAGCGAGAGAGACTGGAGCGCATGGATGCAGATAAGTAGGTTGGGTGGGTGAAGAGAGGAGAGATTGCGAGAGGGGAATCGGAGCGTTCGCGGATAACGACCTTAGCGACCGAGTGGAAGTGAAGAGACGACAGGATGAGTGGACGGTGACGGCAGATGGTCATTATGAGACGGTCCCTCTTCTTCTGCAGCGCCGACAGAGAGACTGAGGAGAGAGTAGACTGTGCTTTTAAACGGATGATGGTAGGAAGAGAAAAAGGAGGAGGAGGAGGAAGAATAGGAATAGGAGGAGGAGTGTAAAATGGTTAGGAGAAGAGGGAGGAGCAAGGGTTGCAAAGATGAAGGTATGGAGATTGATATGGAGGAGGAGAAAAGAGAAGAGCAGAGGAAACAGAAGAGTTGCGATGGGAAAATACTTTTATTTCGAAGAAACAGAATAAAAAAATTAATACTTCTCGATGGTATTTTGAAAATACTCAATAAAATGCTGTTTCGGAAGCGTTTAAAAAAATGCAAAATAGGCCTAAACACGCTTTCAGATGTGTTACGAAAATACAAAATAAAAACTTCTTCAACAGCATTTTAAAAAGAAGAACATGAATCAGAATGGAAAAACTTCAGAGAACATATCTACACTTCATATTATATCGAAAGTGGCGTTGACCTTGCTAATTTTCTAAATGAATTGATCGAACGAGATTTTCCTTCACCACCGATGCTGCTACGGTCCGTCTGAATGGACGCCACGACATTTACATGTAGGTCTGCGTGTATGGACGGGGCTAGACGGAGAATTGAATCTATGACGGATGCGAAGAAGATGTTGAAAAGAAATGGGAAGAGAATGAGATGATGGATGGATGGATGGAGGAGCAAGAGGAGGAGGAGGAGGAGGAGAAGGAGCAAGAGGAGGCGGAGGAGGCGGAGGAGGAGGAGGAGGAGAAGGAGCAAGAGGAGGAGGAGGAGGAAGAGGAGGAGGAGGAGGAGGAGGAGGAGGAGGAGGAGAAGGAGGAGGAAGATGAGGAGGAAGTGCAGGAGGAGGAAAAAGAGGAGGAGAAGGAGGAGGAGGAGGAGGAAGAGGTGCATAGGAGGATTGAGGGGGACGATGGAAGGAACAGTTACTGGAGAAAACTAATGAAGAAAAATAATACAAGGTGGAGTACGTTGGAGACTATAGAAAAGCAGACGAATAAAATTGAAGTGAGGAATCTGGAGCAGTTGGAATTAATGGATGATGGACGAGAAATATGAGGAAGAGGAGGATGAAGAGACGGAGGAAAAGAAGGAGAAAGAAGAGAAGGAGGAGGATGAAGAGAAGGAGGAAGAAGGAAGAGAAGGAGGAAGAGAAGGAGGAAGACGGGGAGGAGAAGAGGAGAAGAAGGAAGCCGAGAATGATGGACAAGAAATATGAGGAAGAGGAGGATGAAGAGAAGGAAGAAGAGAAGAAGGAAGAGAAGGAGGAAGAAGAGAAGGAGGAGGATGAAGAGAAGGAGGAAGAGGAGGAAGAGAAGGAGGAAGAGAAGGAGGAATACGAGAAGGAGGAGGATGAAGAGAAGGAGGAAGAGGATGATGAAGAGAAGGAGGAAGAGAAGGAGGAAGACGAGGAGGAGAAGAGGAGAAGGAGGATGCAGAGAAGGAGGAAGAGAAGGAGGAAAAGGAGGAGGGAGATGAGGATGAAGAGAAGGAGGAAGACGAGGAGGAGGAAGAGGAGAAGAAGGAAGCCGAGCAGGAACAAAAGGAGGTGGAGAAATATTCTGTCTCGATCTATTATTTTCGTACCTGTATATTTTGGTTGTCATCGTTCCATTTTCGCATAATGAATTTATTTTCTTTCATCGTCGGGGGCTTCATGTTTACCAGACCTTCCATTCCCACTTGTTTTTCATCAACGCTGTCTCTCACTTTTATATTCTTATTGCAGAATGTCTTTGTCTGTATGTCTGTTTGTCTGTCTGTCTGTCTGTCGCACGATATTGTGCGTCAGCCTGTACTGCTCTGCCGGTCCATACGTTTGCCCTTCTGTCTTTCTCTGTCTCTGACTCTCTCTCTCTATCTCTCTGTGTCTCTCTGTGTCTCTCTGTTTCTGTCTCGCTCTGTCTGGTTGTGTTTGTCTATCTGCGTGCATGTATGCCACTGGTTCCGCTTTTCTCTCTTTCACTGTCTGTCTCTGTCTGTCTCTGTGTCTCTCTCATACTCTGTCGCTCTGTCTGTCTGTCTGTCTGTCTGTCTGTCTGTCTGTCTGTCCAGGGGCGCAACCAGAAAATTTTCCTGGGGGGTGCTCAGAATTTTTATTGTAAACGCCGAAGATGCAAAGCAGCGAGTACCGAGGGTAGGCCTACGAGGCCAATACTGACTAGGGGGCCTGGGGGAGCGTCGTAAGCTTTCTCCCAGCGGGGTCTGGGGCGCAGCCCCAGAAACCAACGTATTTTTTTAAACTTTTGACATCAGCTAGAGCGCGTTTCAGGCTCTTGTTTGACAGCTGTAGGCCTATCTATAGGCAAGCTAGTCATGAACACTTCTGAAAAGCACGGTTTAGGACTTCAAAAGTGCCCTTTTCGATTTGTTTAGATAATGACAAATGTCTTGGCGGAATTAATAACAAGTGTTTACTCTAGCCCCTCCGCCCCCCCACCCCCCAATAACCAGTGTTTTATCAAGTCCCTTTTGTGGGAATCGAGGTTTTTTTCTAGTGAAAATCGAGCATCCGACGAAATATCTCCACAGCACGTGGCGCTGAGAGGGCAGTAGCTTTGGGAAGTGATGTGCCCCTTCACATCAGAAAGTTTCTAATTTCCACACTGCAATGGCAGCATTTTAAGCTGTCGGCTAAAGCAAAAATTGCTATATATATATATATATATATATATATACTATTTTTCAGTGCTGATAGGAGTGGTTTAATCTTCAACAAATATGCTCACAATTATATTTTTTTAAAAATTGAGTTTCCACGTTTATTATGCTACCATTTTAAGATGTCAACTTAGCAAAATAGCTCTATTAATTCAGTGCTGATAAAAAAGAGTGATTTCAGATTTCAACAAAGGCCTAGCAGGGAAAGGGGTTTGAGTAGGGGGATGGGCTTCCTCCTCAGCACAGAATTTTTTTTAGGCCGTCATTTTAACGAAATTTAACATATCATTGCTGAAAGACATGGTGTAAGACTTCAATGCCACTCTCCATTGCTTAATTTTTTAATTTCCATACTTTAATGGTAGGCCTTTAAGCTGTCATCTTAATACAATTGCTCATTTTCAATGCTGATAGTCATAGATTTTATAAATTTTAAATTTAGCCTACTTTAAAATTTTAGAGCGTTGCCTCGCAATTACTTAAAATTTTGTGATTTGTGATTTGCACAATGCACAGTGCACCGTGACTTTTAAAGCTGTCATTTTTACAAACAAACTCATGATTTTAGTGCTCAGAGACGTTATTATAAGACTTCAATTAATGCCCCTTCCATCGTAGAAGAATTTTTATTTACACATGCTGTAATGACAGCATTTTAGCTTGTTGTCGTAACAAAATTGTTCATTATGGATAAACAGTGGATTATACTGCAGAAATTTATAATAATATTTATGAAATATTATGAAATATTTATGACATATTGGGGATATAAGTATCTCCGCCCCCTTACCACAAACTTTGGGGGTTTAAAACTTCAGAAGTTCAGACTGTTGCGACTGTTGCCTCACAGGTTACTTAGGCTACTTCTTCCCTATCGCCCTAAATATCCGCCATGACAGTAAGTTGTGCACATTATAATATAGGCCTAGTTACCCTAGTATGAAATAAGATTATGGTAGGCCTATTATATGGCAGTTTATGTAATTCAATCTAATAAACAGCAACTAAAAACTAATATCATTTTGTCAAATATTCTGGGTGAAAAATCATTTCTGGACGCTTTCGCCGCAGAAAATGTCTAGATCAAACATAGCTGACTTTATATATTTGAAGGAAAACAATAACTATAGGCCCAAATAAAATAGCACACACGGTACTATCAATTAGGCTAAGTCGTAACATATTATCAATAAATTGGTGAGACACTGTAATGTAAAGGCACAGGCGTATCGCTATTAATGCTTATAATTGATCACTAGACAAATTCTCGAGACCAAAACAAACTCAGGTAGACCAGCTAAACACTGAAATCTAGTGCTTTATGAACCACGAATTTGACTAAGATTATAATACAGAAAATTGAAGGAACTTGCTTGATTGTGTACCGATAATCTGAAAGACTGAAATGCCGAAAGATCCCCTACCCCCACCCCCACCCTCACCCACAAAAAACTCATCGGATTTGGAAAAATTGCGTGGGTCACCTTTTGAGCCCTGGGGGTGCTCAAGCACCCCCCAGCACCCCCCTAGGTGCGCCACTGTGTCTGTCTCTTTCTCTTGGCTGCTGATTGCCAGGAAATGTTGGAACAAGTCTCGTAGGAAGCACTATAAGTTGTATCATCGCACTTACCTATTGATGGGTGCGGGGCACTGTGGCGGCTGTGTGGCCCCAGCAAAAAATATTCAAATAGATCATACATGCGTGCATGCATACAATTACGTCCGTACATACAAACATACACACACATTCAGTACATGCATACATAACTATATGCATACATGCATGCACGCATACATAGGCTACATACATACAGTACATACATACATTATGGAACATTCGTTTGTATGCATATAAAAAATTGATAAATTGATATGCATACAAGGACCACTCTCATGTAGGCCTGCGTGCTTTGGCCATATATATATATATATATATATATAATATATTATATATATAATATATTATATATATATATTATAATAGAACATTATTATGGCCGTGATTTAGACAAGGATGCGTTTTATCACGTCTTCTGTTTTATGCAGAAAGGCCAAAAAGATTTTTATTTTTTATCAATTCATCAGAAGCATCATCAACTGCAGCAGCAAGCTCCCTCTCTGACGGTGGCTCTCTGTGTGTCTCTCTCTGTGTGTGTGTCTCTCTCTGTCTCTGTCTGTCTGTGTGTCTCTATCGCTCTCTCAGTGTGTATGTGTCTCTTTCTCTGTAAGTATGTGTGTATGTCTGTTTCTTTCTGTCTGTCCAAATAAATATGTATAATTATATATTAAAACTGTCCTCTTTAGCTGAGGGGTGAGCACTCATGAAAGTAACCTTGAAGGGGCGCTATATAAACACTCGTATTGAATATATATATATATATATATTTGTTACGACAGACAAAAGTATATATATCCAAAAATTTATGGATTAGACAGATTGAGAAGTGCAACGTAGGCCTACTAAAGAACCCTACAGCTGTGGTCGAGATTAAAAATGTCAAAAAATGTATTTTTCTCCAATTTTAGCGAGTGAGCACTTAACCAGTTTTATCTACACAACCCATTGACGTCATCAAGAAATTCGCGCCAAGAAGATTTTTTTATTTGCACGGAAATTCTTATCAGCATTTCTGTGTCTGGATATAATAATAATATCATATCCAATCATCCATTCAGCAGTCTGCTCATCCGCAGGCACTCACTCACACTTATACTTAATCATTCACACTTACTTACTCACTCTCACACTCACTCATTCACTCACATTCACTCACTCACTCGCACTCACTCACTCTCATACTCTCACACTCATTCACACTCTAACTCACTCACTCTCACACTCACTCTCTCATTCACTCACTCACTCACATTCTCATTCAATCACTCACTCTCACTCTCTCACTCGTTCACTCACTCACTCTCACTCCTATGGTTGTCCTTTCTTAGGCCTATAATATTATCCATTCCATTAGTGTAAATTCAAAGCAGCATCCCAAATTATTAGTCGTTGATGTGTGGCAAGTCTTTCATATCTGACACAGTCTTATAGTTGATGTTGTTTGGTCATTCTTTCAGCATGGCGGGTAATATTGTCCGTGGGTTATTGTCCGGGGGATAATTGTCCGGGGGTTAATTGTCCTGTTACCTCTTATATGCCCAAAGCATCATCAGATTCGTTTTTTGAACTCGTAATAACGATCGACGATCAAGAGAAAAAAACGCAATGTCGTTTTGATTGAGGGCCCTAGAGTAATATGGATGAAGCAATAGCCATCTAGACTAGACATTATAGTAGACAAACTAGACATGCTGCAGCAACTTTGAGTGGAGGTGTGACCAAGGCCGTAGCCAGGATTTTATTTCGGGGGGTGTTTTCAGTGGCGGCCAAATCTAAAATATTTTCCATTTTCGTCGCCAAAATTTCTGATGACCTTTTTTTTTGCTAGGCTTGCAATCTGTTAAATATTTTCGCCGTCAAATTTCATTTACTTCATTTCGGGGGTGTTTTCATCACTTCTTCATGATTTTTTGCATGACGAACTAGAAAATGCAATAGATTTTTTTCTGCATTTTCCATTTCGGGGGGTGTTCAAACACCCAAAACACCCCCCTGGATACGGCCTTGGGTGTGACACCATTCATCCAAATCCACTTCAGTCCGGTTGTCAGAGAAAATATCTCAACAGCAGATCGAGAAACATCATCAGCATCATCAGACGAAAGCAAATGCAGGAGAGGAGAGGAGAGGAGATCGAGAGCAGGGAAGCAATCAAGCAAAAGAGCAGAGCGGAGAAGAGAGTGGGGAGGTAGCCTACACCCAAGAGAGCAGAAAGGAGAGCAGAGAACTTGGAGGTAAGAACAGAGAGAAGAAGAGATCGGAGAAGAGAGCATAGAGGTAAGAGAACAGAGCAGAGGATAACAGAGTGGAAAGGACAGGGAGGTAAGAGAATAAAGGAGAGGCGATCGAGAAGTGAGCGTAGAAGAGCTGAACAGAACTACAGAAGAGAGACCATTATTATGTTTGGAGACAGATAAACAGGAGAGGAGATAAGACAGCAGAGAACAAGAGGCGTGTAGCCTGATAGAGTATGGTGTGTAACAGCAAAACAGATGAATACAGATGCGAGGTAAGAGGAAGGATAGGCCTAAGTTATTCAGAGAATATAAATGTGACGAACAAAATAATTAACTTCCTGCGCGACTGTCCGTTTAAATTGGAAGTTGCATGCATAAGAATAATGCACCGAGTGCAGTAACATAAACGGTGTCGGTTAGGTTGGGTGTTGTGTCGCCGTGGTCGTGTTTGCAGCCTGTGACAGCTTTTAATTTCCGGGACAAATCTAATTGAGTTTCTAAAGCTATTGCAAACACCACGTCTATATAAATTATCTGTATTCCACCATAATCCAAATAATAATATTAATATCCAACAAGCTTCCCTCAGTCACGAAACTGTGGCATTAATATTTTCTCTTTTTGCAGTCTGGACGAATTTAATGTCGAACCAACCATCCACTTAAAGAGCACAGCAAATTTTAAATATAAAGGTAGCTAATTTTTATTGGATAACACGCTGGCATAGACAGCGAAGGGCAAAAGTTCGCACCGTAGGGCAGACGTACTTTGTAGGCTGCTATTCAGTGGCGGATCCAGAACTGTTTGAAGGAGAGGGGGCAAAATCTTTGGTCTTGGGACAGAGAACCAAAAAAATCTCGTCATTGGTCGCCAAAAAAGTTTTGACCTTTTCTTTTAGTCATTGGTCTTTAGCCGAAAGAAAAAGCACCTTTTTTATCCGCCAAAAAGTTGACCTTTTTTAGTCCTCGATCCGGCTGAAAACTGAATGGGGGCCACGCCCCATGCAATTTCTTTAATGGGGGGGGGCAATATCCCATGACACACCTATTCCTATTTTCAAACCGAATAGAGGGGGCCACGTCCCATGGCATTTTGAAATGGGGAGCCATGGCCGGATTGGCCCCCCTGGATCCGCTCCTGCTGCTATTAGCGCCTTGTAATGCAAGCTGCCAGCTCTGTTATAGTATACGTAGTTAAGATTTGTGTATTCTGTGATCTGCGTTCTTGTTAATTGTTCCAATTGCATAGATGTACAGTGTGACAACCGGATTGTTTCAATAAGGAAAATATTATTATTAGGCTACTACTAAACATAGGAAAACTTCAAATGTTTAAAGATGAGCAAATAATCCTCTGCTCAATTTTTATTTATTTATCGTAATCTCAATTGCAAATATTTGCCTTCAAGCTCGCTACTCAGAAGCGCTCCCGACTACAGCGTGAACAATGCATCGGAGTTTCACGTCGAACTGCACCAGCAATTGAGAGTAAAGAACTTGCTCAAGGCAGCTCGAGTTGGATACGAACCTGGAACCCATCACTACACCAAAGCACCCAGTCAATGTTCATTATTAACCCTAACCCGAAAGAACTGACAAGACTACGGTTTTCCACCATTTTTTCAGTGACGGAACCTTTCCGCGTTTCGCCCGTCCAGTTCTTTGCAACTTCGTTTTCTAAACCTCAGCATGTGAGGACTGTTTGCCAATCTTCTCCCTCGGCGACCCTCGTCATGCGACGATGGGAGGGTAAGGGTCATGGTTAACACTCTGGCACGAAGAGCGCCAGATGCGGGGTCGCTCCCCGCTGCCTTCCGAAAAGGCTTACTCAAAAGGCGCAGTGGTGTAGTGGGTATGTTCGTCGCCTTGCAGCCGGAGGGTTGCAGGTCCGAATCTATTACAAGTCATCGCGTACAATCACCCAACAAAACAGTTTAGTCCAATATCCATACATATCTACCGAGAGTCTGTCATGTCAGCCTCAGGTTCCATGTGAAGCTGTGGTTTCATTTCAAATTGATCAATTGTACATCTCATTTGAAACCTAAGCATAACAGGCCATTGGGAATTTTTTTTCCCTCATCAGTGTGAAAAATTTCATACACTAACTGCATACATGATTTCGTTTAAATCACTAATCCATTCAAAAAACTTGGCCAGAAGTTATGTTGTTTATCCATGCAAGTCTTGCAAGACCACTAAAAAATGTCTTACTTTTTGATAATCAAACTTTCAGTTATAAGTTAACAACACTTAATTTATTTATGAATGTTTCTTACTAATCAATTACTGAAGATTTTTCAAACTCTTTCTCTAGCTTCTCGTTTCATCGAGTTCTTAAATTAACATCTGTTTTGACAGTCGCACCTAAAAATATCAAAGGTGCTACCCAAACAAGTTGCACCTGGTTTTATATCTATTTATAATAATAACGACAATTTATATGGCGCCATAACGCGGCTATACCACCAACCCCTTGAGGTGCTTTGAAGTATTGCTTAAGATAAAGAACAACAAACCGGATTCAGAACTAGCTCATGATGCATTGCAAAAGAGTTTAGCTTTCTGCATGCAAATTTCAGTATATTGATAATCCAGTTTAAAAATATCAAATATCACTCAGAGGCATTTCAATCTACTCTACTCAACTCATAAGCGGTTTACAATCATCACAAAACTCGATCTCCGATTCGCATTTTCTGGCATCACATGAAAACATTCACAGTACAAATATTTTAAACGGTTTTCAGTGGGTCATTAATATGTCCCAAGTATGGGTAGGTGGTCGCAAAGAGAAGGGAGATGTAAAACAAACAGCGTAACGGCTAAGTGGGTACTATTCGATTATTTCAGTGGAGCATGCATTCCAAAGATCAGTTGCATTGACTTCCAAGTCACTCTCGTTCCTAAATGGTTTCACACAAATTACAGACTGGCAAACAACCATATTAGTATTGACGTGTATAATAGACAATCAAAAGTGTTGACTGAATCTTATCTTTAGTGCGGGCACAGCACTATGTAGGATTGTAGCACAAGATCAAAAGTGTGCCCTTTCTAGGTCTCATAAGCTCAAGCCTCTGCAAATGTAATGCCAAATGTGGACTAAGAAGGGAGAGACTCAAAGTAGGTCATTTGCTGCAAATGCTATTTATAGATACCACTTCTGCGTACAAACATAGCAGCTTTTCCTCACGCTAACAACATACATGTAGGCTCATACCTCCATGTATTTTGTTACCCCAAACAATTCACTACGATCACCCAACATTTTAGTCCGATGGGCAAATGTTATCTACCAAGCGTCTGTAATATCAGCCTTACGCTCTCTGTAAAGCCTTAGCTGTGGTGGTTTCATTTCAAAGTGGCCATTTGTACATCTAATTTGAAACCTAAGCATAACAGGCCATTGGACAAAAAAATCTTGCCTCATCAGTGTGAAAAATTTCATACACTAACTGCATACATGATTTCTTCTAAATCACTAATCCATCAAAAACTTGTCTAGCAGTAATGTCGCGTATCCACGCAATACCACTAATTAAAAAAACTTCTGTAGCTATCGGCACATTCACCAACTAAAATTACTAATAACCCACAAGCCCTCAGCTCAAAATAATTACCAATCCAACAAGGAATTTAACCCATTAGCCCCAACAACAAACAAACAAAACAGCAATTCCCAAAGTGACATTTGATTACAAAAGACAGAGAAAAACAAGCCACCCACACGCAACTGCTCTAGATCCATCACGACGTTCAAAAAATCCAGCGACCCCAGAACCATCGCAGACGGCTTTCGAATAATTATCCACCAGATAAATCACGCATTCAACCGCAAAACAGCTTTTATCTTGTTCTTGAACAGTCCCTGTCGTCTAGGTCGGCTGCAGAAAGCAACCATCAACCCCGCCGCAGATCAGTCTTCTCGGTCCGTCTACGCAACCTCGGTTTTGGACGCCTCGTCGAAGTTCTCCACCAAATCTACAACATAACAAAAAAGAATCGTTTCATGCGTTCATGCGCTTCCATGACCTATTGCACCGCATTTTCAAGTTTCATCAGTAACTAGACTACTTGTAATTGTAATTGAACATTTATAAAGCCCCGCTCACAGATTCAGAAGCGCTCCCGAAAAAAGTTAGTGCTCTCACTAACAAATAGTATAGACTTCAGGCGTTTACAAAATAAGGGAAGAGAAAGGCCAAGGAGCTCAAGACACAGCTTGTAAGGAAGCCGATTCCAACTAGAAGGGCCAACATAGACTTGAATTCTGACTAACTACTCTCTAAACGCCTAATTAGATGCTCCCTACTCCGTGACTCTGCTGGTCTTTCTATCGCCTTTTTGATGCTTTTTCTTTTTGACCAGGTGAGTAGAAATCTTGAAGAGGCACCATATAAATTTATGTGATTGATTATCTAAACTTGATTTATTTAAACTTCAGTAGGTGCAAATTAATCCAATATCCTTTTCACCTGGTCACCTGGTGCCGTCAGCTTCTGGAGCTCTGGCGAAAGCCTTGGTGTATTCTCTCCAACGTCTCCTCTCTCTAGTCGCCTCTCGTAGCTCCTCCAGTCTCATGCCAGACTTTTCCTGTACCTCATCCAACCATTTCTTCCTAGGTCTTCCGCATCTTCTCCTTCCCTCACCGCATGCCGTCATCAGCTCCTTTTCCAGACCGTTAGATCTCATCACATGGCCAAAGTAGCTCAATTTTCTCCAAGTTGCTGTTTGCTGCAGTGTCTCCTCCCTCTCTATTCCAAGCTCCTCGCGCACCGATTCGTTAGTTCTCTTCTCCGTCCATGAAATCCTTAGCATCTTTCTCCAAATCCACATCTCACACGCGTTGATTTTCTTTTCCATATCCCGTGTCTTTGTCCATGTCTCGCATCCATATAGGACCACTGGGAAGATCAGTGCTCTTACCAGTCTTTTCTTTGTTTCCCTGCTCACGTATTTATCCTTCCAAATCTTTTCCAGACCGTTCATTGTCGTTTTCCCCATTATTACCCTCCTCCTTATTTCCATATCACTTCTTCCCTCCTTCTCTATCATAGATCCCAGGAATGTGAAGCTCGATACTACCTCTATCGTTTCTCCATCCACCTCAAAGTTTTTGTATGTTGCAGTTGTCATAACCTTTGTTTTCTTTACATTGAAGTATAGTCCCGCCTTTTCGCTTTCCTTCCTGACTCTTCTTATTAACTCAACTAGGTCGTCCCTCTTACCCGCCAATAATGTCGTATCATCGGCGTACCTCAGATTATTCAGTATTTTCCCCGCTATCCTTACCCCTTCTGTTGCCTCCTCCAATCCAGCCCTCATAATTCTCTCGGCATACAGATTGAACAGGAAAGGGGACAAAATGCACCCCTGCCTCACTCCTTTCCTTATTTTAAATTTCCCTGTGTCACCATATTCAGTTCTTATTACCGCTTCTTGATCCACATAGAGGCCCTTTAGTAGTTTAACCAAATGCTTCGGAATTCCCATCTCAATTAGCGTCCGCCACAGTAGTGTATGGTCTATGCAATCAAACACCTTGCTGTAGTCTATAAAACACATATGCACCTGTTGCCCGTATTCCCTCTGTCTCTCCATAATCCACCTTATATTGGCGATGTGATCGCGCGTTCCTCGCGCCTTCCTAAATCCCGCTTGATTGGTTGGTAATTCCCTTTCGATTGTCTTCTCCATTCTTTTGTGGATTATTTTGAGAAGTATTTTGCTCGCGTGCGATATCATCGCTATCGTTCGATAATTTCCACACTCTCTCGCGTCTCCTTTCTTGAATATTGGTATGAACACGTTTTACATCTTAATATCCTGCTGGTATCATGCGAAGAATGCACCATCTCAGTATACATTCAAATCCCAGCTCAAGACCTTTCAACTACATCAATCAATTTCCATAACATATGCACAGCGCCCTTTTCGTCCGGCGAACATTGTGATATTATAGTACAATACAAATCGTCTTATCATTGTAATCATTATTGCAAATCAAGACGTTACTGCTCTAACCTGGTACTTCATCATCTTCGTCGATTTCAACTTTCTTTTGTTCGTCTAAAAGATAAAAACAAACATAGATAAAAGATCATTAGTAACATGGAATAACTTCAGACTTCAGCATAAAATAATATTAAAAATTTCAACATGAAAATAAATGTAATTTTCCAATGTCAGACCCTACCTAGAGTTGATGCCTTTGTCAAAAGAAGTTTTATTATGATAACCGTGCATAAATATTTCTGGCAATTATTTTTAACCAGCAAATCTGTCAATTGTAACCAACTGATTAAAAATCTGGTTTGGCACAACTCAAATGAATAGTTGTTGTTGGTAGTCTCTTTGAATTGTCTATTATTAAGACAAAGAAAAGTGTCCTTTGTCTCACCTTTGACACTGGCGCCAAACGACGACAGACTGCCAAGCGTCGATGCCAAGCTTTCACCACGAAGTTGCGACAGCAAAGATGGCAGAATATCAGTGATTTCTACAATGAAACAAAACAAATAATAAAATATTGCATCCAATATTCATTCACTTGGTAGAGCATCGAATAACAATGGAAGAAAAGGTTACGACAGACAAAAGCTTTAACCTCTGACAACATCAAAATGCAAATGAAATAGCATGCCATCAAAAACTGTAAATCTGTAGCCACAGCATAACACACTGTGACACATGAAAACTTCTAATTTACATTTTTCAGCAACAGACACACTTAATCTAACCGATTATGTTGGGCAACACAAAATAATGATCAGTGCTAACTGAGTCCGTCACAGTAAAGCGGCTCTGAGATGCTTAGGATTAAACAATGTGCATTGCGAAAACCAAAATGTCAACTTGAACTCGAGAGTTTTAGCCCAGTTCTAACTGCTCCATGTTAAACAAATGTATTTGACTGTTCTGCAACAATGCAGAGCCATTACTTTCTTTATAGTTGCTCTGATAAATAGGAGAGGAACGGGCTTCCTCTGGCCACAAGTCACCTCCAAACTGGTTCCTGTTCACAGTTCCACCGGATGAAAGACTGTTTTTTCTACTTGGCCTCTGCTTGAAGCGCAGCTGAGTAAGCAACTTTAACAGGTGCTATATAAATTCTAATTGACTGAGAACTATACATCTAGAATTACTCTTGTTGAGAGAGAGAATCTTACGTTTTGTTTCCGCATGACCAGTCACAACAAATGTGTTTGACTGGAGACATGCCTGGACCTTTGGATTGTTGAAGCAGATCACCTCTCCATTGTCTTTGAACAGATTCACCTAACAACCGCAACAAAACAATCGAATGATATTCAAACAATGACATTCACTAAATAATAATTTTAAAAATGATTGGCCTTCACTAAAATTTTGTAACTTAAATTCACAAAAATACTGAAAATAAAGTTTATGACCTACACATGGAAAATATTATTGCAAATTTCAACATGTACACACTAAAGAAAACTGCAGTACTCTGTCATAAAAAAAGGATTTATATCAGCATCTCACATCTCAACTAGTAAAGTAGTTCATCCCTCCTGCAAGGGCACAACCATCAACATTGCGCCTGCAAACACTGGACTGACACTAAACAATAAGTACTACAATGCACTGTTGATGAATTAATTCTTTTGAATGGAGTCAAACAAATCTCAGTCTGTGAATAACGACAACGGTTTTACCTCTTCAATACCCGGAATGGCATTGACGCCGATCTTCTTAACAGCCATCTGGATTTTCTTGTCGTCTGCGGCCGTCGACCTTGGAATAACCTTCTTCTTACGACGTGCTGTACCCTATGTCATCAGATTTTTCAACATCAATACCTTGTAACTCAACTACATAAGTTCTTCAAATGTCAATCGTATAATAATTATCTACAGCTGTTACCCATACATTTTAGTAAGTTTACAAGATAACTCCTGACTTCAGCATAAAATATTAAAAACTTCAACATAAAAATAAATGTAATATTCCGACGTCAGACCCTACCTAAAGTTGATGCCTAAAGTTGTCAAAAGAAGTTTTATTATGATTACACTGCACAAATATTTCTGTCACTTATTTCTTCTGTAAACTACAGTGCATTTGCTTGTAGTCTAATAAACAATATTCTTAAGTACTTACTAAATTCCCTACCCATCTCTAAAATCAAAAATTACTGAAAAATAATTCATCATCCTGATATTATAATAAAAATTCATGCGAGACAACAAGTCAAAACAAAACAGTTGCTCCAATTCTTACCTTTCCGCCAATGCGGACCTGTTCCTGCAGATGTTTTAATTTGTCCGCATTCATTTTTAACTGCTTATCTGCAACAACCATCACATCACTTAATAATCAGCCAATTCGCAAAATAAATAATTGCCTTCTTTTAGGGAATAAACAGTCGGTAAATGCTATGTTGGCTGCTCAACACATATAGGCAAAATTTTATTATTAATTAGCTTCTATAGCTCTGATGCTCAAGCCACAATCTATCAACCAATGAAACACCATGCCGATGGCACAATCAATCAATTATATAGTGCCCCTTCAAGATATCTACTCAGAGGCGCTCCCGGCTGAGGTCAAGCGAAAAGAGTCAACAGATTGTGAAATTGAGAACAGCTTGAGAGGTGCCAACATCTAGACAATAAAATAACCGAAATGCGGGCAATGATAAAATAAGCAACCCGAAGTAGACAACAACTCTTATATTCTAACTTTACGAAACGGCGAAGTGTCTGTTCGAGGAGTCTCAAATTTTCAGTTAAACGTTAATCAATCAAATTTCCATTTCCTTCTAATTCAACTATAAAGTTGGTTGCCAATCTTAATGCCATGAAGAAGTTCGTTTACATATGTCACGAATAAATCTTTTCCCACGTCAATGATTCTTTATTAAACGTTGGTCTGTAAAGAGGGTGAACATGGCTACCACCGAACACTTGCGACTCCAGAAGTCGTCAGTTTAACTAATATCACAATATCAAGCGACTTTTTGTAGTACTAAATCGTTAAACAGGTGTCATTTCGTTTAATTTCAATTCGAGTTAAACGAAATACCAATGACAAACTTTTAGAATTAACAAAATACCAACTCCAAACCAACCTTCGCTAACACGAGGCTGCAGTTGAAAAGACCAATCAAAATGGCGGCGGTATACACGCTGGTACCCTTTAACACAGTAATGAATAGCTGTTGTACCAGAACAAAGACGTATAGCAGCTAGGAAAGTAAGTAAGTAGCTCTCATTTGCGTCTGACTCGACTCCTCTCCTCATTTCAAAATATATTAATCGGCTGATTTCCATCGCCCGTTTATTAGATGCCGCCGAACAATTTTAGAGTGCTCGCGCTATTTTCTCGTTAAGCGGGTCCAAGATTTAAATAATACTAAATACATCAGACAAGTAAGTAAGTAAGTATGTGCTTTATTGAACCGTCTGCAAACGCGCTGCGGGTCGAGCGGTAGAACTTCTTCCTAACTTTGTCTCTAAGCACTACATTTGTAACGCGTTTTTAGAGCAAGACTCTTTTCTCTTCTCTTGATGAAAAGCTAATAAAAAAAAAATAAAAGTCACCAGCTTATTAGCATGCAGTGTCAGATCACAAGTCACCATTGTCACTGGGATACGCCAGTGTAACGGTCAAGACACATCATGCCAGTGAGCCACACAAAACGACCAGAATTGGGTTTTGAACAGCAACATAAAATTTCTCAAATGGAATTCCTAAGTTCTGACAGATACTGGTTGAACTCAGGCTCTCCCTACTCAGAGGCGCTCCCGAATGCAGAGCAGACACTGCTCTGCATTCGTAGGGGGTGGGGGAAGGGGTGATAAAGCGATTTGCGGAATATTCGTGCCCTACCTATGCTATTAGGCCTATAGGAGGGGGTACTTTGATACTATTGTGCAGTACTTAAACCGATATTTTAGATCTACTGCAGGAGATTTTGTTTATCGTTTATAAGGTTGATGTTTTTCTTGAGTCGTCTGCAAAACGGCTAACTCTGGTTTCGAGTTATAGTGACTAATGAAATAATTATTTATCATTATGTAAAAAATTTGTACACCCATGTCCACATTCAGCTAAACATATATTCCCCAATTTTCAGCATTTTGATGTCGCTCCAAAACTTCTTGACAAAGTTGACACCATACAAGAAATATCGTCATTTAAAAAATTTAGATTGGATTTTGGACTTAGGATTTTGTGCTATTTTTAAACAGTTGACATTGATTGGAAATAGAAATGACGTACGTTTGTTTATTATACTAGGTCTGTAGACTGTACACCAAAATGATGTACGTTTGTTTATTTAATATACCATGTTTGTACACTAAAATGAGGATAGCAATTGGTCTATTAAAGAATATTCTTATCTCATTTCAGAATACATTACATAAAGGAAAACAGAGGCAAAACTGAGGCAGCAAATATATTTTTAATGCATTTTTAGTATATTACACATAAAAATTCATTATTCCATCATGAATAATGTAACGAAAACAGGAGATGGCAGATAGGAATTCAGCTAACATCCTTACCCATAGCACAAATTTGTTTATCATAGCTGCCAAGACCATCAACCATACATGTATCATAAAATTACAAAGCTGTTCCTACACATACTTTGCTAGACATGTCAGGCGTAATTACCATTCAGCTTATGAGATAATGGCTAACAAAACTAAGCAGAAAGCCCATAAAAACACAATGGACCTACTCAAGTAACTCAACCTTGCATACAATTATTATCAATTTCTGAAAAATGCCTCAAATATGCTGTGATTAGTGCTTACATAAAATTCGCATATTAAACTAGCGTGATTTATCAATTGGCAATTACATAGCAATAACCACTAAAAGGAGTTTCGAATCACCAAAAATCATAATAATCCATATCTATACAACTTGGAAAGTGTGGAATTTTCCATTTCATTTGAGACCACGATTATCTTGAGGTATATGACCGAAAAACTGAGAAGTCTCCTCACAAACAAACATAGAACATTGCACAATAGATCATCCAACTACAATTTAACTGCTAACAATGATCAGTCCTGCTGGTAATGTTGTACAGCGACAAACATTTGACATCAGGAACACTATTTGGCCAACGTAAGGAATCGAAGTTTCACTGCGACAAAAGTGCAAGCAAAAGAGCAACTACGAATGATTAATGTCAACATGTACTAAGCCAGCATGACCCAAGCTAGTCAATGAAAGAAGCCTAATTCGAACGAACACTAAAAACACGGTACTTCAACACACAGTCTGTCTTTCTCCAATGCTCAGCATAAAATCCCTGAAACTGAGCAAAGTGAGAACAATGTTAGGCAACCCCCAAAACCTGCTACAATAAAAAACCTGGCCGCAACACACCAAGCTAACATTTAGCGTCGGGATATCAAGTTTTCAAGAGAAGTTTTAAAATCCTGACAAAATCACATATGCTGAATACCTAAAAACACTGTCAGTGGCCACGGTCCGCAGCATCTGCCTCGCGCCTCACCGCTTCCCACACGCACTCAGACGCATCTAGCGCTCTACTACAGTTTGGACGAGGGTTTCTCAAGTCGGGAATCAATTTAAAATTCTGCATATTATTTCGACGTGGTAAACCGTTTTCTCGAACGTCGGTCTGCATTGACAATGATGTGTGCTCGACACTATCCTCATGAGATCTGATATCGTTCGAAGGAAACGATATCTCCAACGAATGTCCTAAAGATAATTTTCCATTGCATTGAACGGGCGAACTCAAACTGTGCTGGCCTACGTAGGGAACATTCCCACCTACGCGAGCGTAACGTTGGACTTCCTGTACGACACTCCGAGGTAAAATGGATGCGACAGAATCGAGCGATGAATCAAATTCACCCGAGTAACGGTTCGGCTTTTCTTCCTTCGTCTCGCAGTCACGTGTGATCTTCTGAACACCGATCAGTTTTACGAAGAATTTCTTCTCGTCAGGTTTAGTTCTGCAGTCAGACGAAACTCCCGAATCGTTCGACCGAATCGGGTCGAGTCGCTGAAGCGAAGCAGAGTTCGAGCAATCGACGTCGGAGGTTGTTCTTGTATTTTGAGGATCAGATGCAGGAGGAGAGGTGAAGTCACGATCGCAGACGTTAAACTCGGTCTTACCGAAGCGCAAAGAAGATGGAAGAACCGGACTATTGCACGGATTGCCCCTTACGACAGACGCAACAGTTTCGCTGTTCGCACAGCTCACCCGACTTAACAGGTCTGAACCCTGGATCTGTATCAACGGCATCCCGTCCGTCTGCTCGCACTTTCTCAAATGCTGAACGGTTTTTAGTCGGTGAGGACGAGTGACGTAGTTTAAATTAACATCGTTTTCTTTCAGCCACGAATCATGCGCCGTGATATTAGCCGGATTTTGAGCAGGAGCAGAATGGCCGTGTTCTCTCTTGTTAGGCGAACAGGCGCCGTTAAGCCTGCCGTTGTTTCTAACCGAGAGATTGCTCGTAAGAGAGTTATCAAATGAAAGAACTTGTGAATTAGTAGCATCGTCATCCTTGCAGTCTACCTTGGCGCCGTTCAAATACAAAACATCCTTCACAGTCGCAAGAGCATTCGCCGTTAAAGATGATCCACATCCACTCGCCAACATATCAACGGGCGCACGAAACCCACGACCTTGCACCTTCAACGCAACTCCTCCGCTACGAATGACACCGACGGAATCCGGCTTCTTCGAACGAACACGTCTCCGCTTTCCTCGTCTTCTCCGATATCGACCTCTCCCCGTAGAAACACGAGAATTTTTCGACCGACTCTCAACCATCGATTCCGCATAGTCGTGATCTCGCAGCGCAGGGTGTACGAACAACTCCGAGACACGATTCAGCGACGTCTCACAACGTGTCACCCGACTCCTGATATTATTATTACTTCCACGCGTGGCCAAAGAACTGCCGTCACCGCCGTACCCCAGACATGACGATCCAACCCGAGATTGTTCGCCGTAAACAGAGAGAGACGATTCGGACGAAGTTTCCGACACCAAAGAAGCGTCATCGTCTAAAGCGAGTTGCTCAAGTCGTAGATTTCTTGCGCGTTGACGACATCGCTGTGGAATGGACGTTGTTGTGTTTCTGTCTGACATCAGCTTGACAGAGATGCGACGGCCAGAGCCGTTTCGTAGCCTGGTTGCGTGTCTTAGAAGCGGGGATTTTGGCGAAATAGTTGAATGTCTGTTGGCGTTGCGATTGAGTTTTGTATCGGTTGAAAGACTTTCGATGGCATGCGATCTATAAAGAGAAATGATAAACACGCCAAGATGTAGCCTGTGACCGGAATGTAGTAAAGTAAGCCAGAGGGGGGTAGAAAAGCTGATTTTTAAAGCACCTCTGAATCAGTTCACCCCAGTAGAGGCACTTTGTTGCAATACAATAGTGCACTTAAGAAAAATTCCAAGCATTGCAGTCCAGCTTACAAAAATTGTTTTTTCGGCTGCCAGGCAATAAATATAAGAGTTACCAGAAATTCTAACGGCACACACCACATACAAGAAGACAACCTGCACAAAGCTATAAATTGTTGTACCCTGAGCACCTCTTGAACGGGCGTTATATAAATTCCTCAGATTGATAGATCCATCAAATTAAATTTCCTTTTACCATGAGAATGACCGGCCAAACTACAAAGTTTTGTCCCGAGGTTGGGAAGACCATATAATCATTGCCTTTGAGTGGGGCTGAACCCAAAGGACTCCTCAGACCATTCTGCCTAGGACGACAATTCCAAAAACCAACACTGATGGAGGCATCAAATACAACCAAGTACCATACCATACTGCGGAAGGAACTCTATCAAGCCATCTCAGAAAATGGAATTGATTTCCACTCTCGTTTCGTAACACAAACTCACTTCCTTTCTTTTCAAGCTCAAATTCACTTCCTTTGTAGTTCAAATTCACTTCCTTCCCTTGTAGTTCAAATTCACTTCCTTTGAAACTCAAATGCACTTCCTTCCTTTGAAACTCAAATGCACTTCCTTCCTTTGAAGCTAAAATTCACTTCCTTCCTTTTAAGCTGAAATTCACTTTCTTCAAAAAGCAGCTCAAAACTCACTATTTCTCCTTGGTTTTCAAGCAAATGGCTGTATCTTCTTCTGGCAGTTCAGATTCATATTTCGGCGTGACCATGGGCGCGTTACAAAGTTATTTATTATTTAAAAATAATAAGCCATCTCATATCAAACACTCGAATTTGTTAAAGCAACCAATTCAACTCACTTTGCGCCGCCGTTGAGTGTTGTTCCAAACGGCCTGACCTGAAATATTAAACAGACGAGAATAAGACACGAAGAACAATTACAGAAATTATTCTCCTAAGCAGTCTCTCTTTTTCAAAAGTATTTAATTACAAATTACAGCAAAATATTTTTTTCATTAGAAAGCACACATTGCTCATACTGAAACTAAAGACATTTGCCAGCATCACAAGATTTGTACACAGTAGTAACTCTTAACTATTGGTTACATAGAGGAACCCTGGCTTAGGATATAACTGCAGGCAGAACACGTTTCTGTCTCACTGTGACATATTTTGCTAATTGATGAAAATTTCCTGTTGTTATGACACTTAACAACTTTGGCTAGTTAGCGCAGAGAGCGCTCTGAGTAGCTCTCTTGAAGAGGCACTATATAAATACTTGAAATGAAATTAATGAAATGAAACATTTATCTTCAAAAGTTCGCAACCATTAAACGAATTACTTTTACCTTCGCCGAAGAAGCCTCCCCTTGCTGTCGGTCTTTTAGGAATTCACCTGTTTCAGAAAACATACACATACTAGGCTAGTATTAAGCAATGCTTCATTGAATCACAATTATTGCATCTACATATCAGTATGCACTATGTATTGACTATGCATGCAAAGGTACAGGTATTTATATGACCATCAAGATGCATTTCGGCATTTTGGCAGAGCCTTTGAAGGATCTAAAGTTGGAAAGTCCAGAGGCAAAAATGTTATCAGCTATTGAAACCATTTACAAATTAATAACCTGCAGTTGAAAGTCAGGTATAGAGCGAACAGCTGAAGCACTGAGTCATTCTTAAAGCTTTCCACCACCTCTTGTAACCAGTCAGCTACATAATCAGTAAAATTATTATTTATATTGACCTCACCATGTTGCTCTCTCTTACATCCAACTAATCTCTGATTATAATACCAAATCTGCTATATAATAAATCCGCAATATGTCAATTCTTCACGCTAAATCAGCTAGCTGTAAAATCCATGATACCAATTCTGAAATTTGCTAATTACATTCATTTTGCAAAATCTGCGAATTTTAATCATTGACGCTAAAAAGAAATGACAAAAAAGAAATTAAAAATTATTGCTGCCAAATCAGTTTTTTGTCAAAGGATGATGCTAAAAATATGTAATTTATTAATTCTTGTTGTGAATATTAAATCTAAAAAATTATGTGAACATTTCTTCTGCTCAGATTAACTAAAACCAATCACGAAATTGTAAATTATCTGATAGAGACAGCAGAGTGGCAACAAACACGAACCTTCACCGAGCCGTTCACACCACTCGACACAAGCCTTCGCAAAGAATTCGTTGTTCAATGCTTCAGAGTTAAGGCTGGAAAGAAATAAACGTTCAAAAATCACAAATTTAAATAAGACAATGCACATAACACCATAAAATGGAGGGAATCACACGTCACAATAAAATGTTTGGTGATAGCATTAACTGATAAATAACGTCAGGATATGACTGGGCTTATCGTTTTTAATGGTTGGGGGAAGTCCCTATAATATATATGCAGGGAGAGGATCACAGGATTCAGGTGATTTGCATATGGGACGTACAATGGGGAGAGGGGTCTCGACGAAATGTATGTACGCAAAATAAATGTCTAATTATGCTGGCCACATTAGCCTATTCATAACTCACCATCAGTTTTTTAGTCATCTCATGACATTTGATTATGTTATAATTAAATTCTGTTCAGATCTAAATCGTAAACCAGAACAGTTTAAAAAAATGTAGCTAGCAAAAATGATGATTAACAAAAACAAATAGGAGCTGGTGAAATAAATGCTTCACAGATGAACTTTTACAAGAGGAGGAATAGAGAGGCTTATTTGTGCACACAAATGAGGGGGCATAATGTATGAGTTGCAAACAGGGGCAAAGGGAAGGTCGAAAATAAAAAAAATTGCATTTGTAATCTATTAATGGGCCTTAACTATATCTTGGGTTAATACTTAAAGTCGTTACTTTACAGTAAAATGAAATACCTGTTGACTCACATGGGCATCCCACTGCGATCCTTCTGTTGGTCACAAGATGGCAGCAGAACAACAAGACGTTCCTTTTCGACTCGCGACAGGAGACTGTAAGTGTCCAAGTTGATGACAGACTGAAACCAAGTGAAAAACACTTTTTTATTTTCGTTTTTTCAACAATCCGGTTACTGTTATCTTAATTAACATCCATCTTAACTGTTAACCGAACAAACAGCCAGCAAAACATCGTTGCGCCAATAGCAGTCTACAAAGCACATCTATCCTACACGAGATTCGGGATTCGAATTCAGCTGATCTCCATGCCAGTGTGTTATGCCTCTTTTCGGTGTCTCAAGACTATTTTTTTCTCTCTTGGTCTAACATACTGGGAGCGCCTCGGATTGGTGTGCACTGTGAGAGGCAGGGCCGGATTAAGCAATGTGGAGGCCCTGTTCGAGAAATTTGGGGGAGGGGGGAATTTTTTTGGGAAAATCATGCCATTTCATCCGCCAAAAAAGTTGATGACCTTTTTTTAGTCATCTGGCCAAAATTTTCGAGAAAATCAGACCATTTCATCCGCCAAAAAAGTTGATGACTTTTTTTAGTCATTTGGCGAAATTTTCCGAAAAATAGTCGTTTCGTCAAAATTTGATGAACAAAAATTTTTTTCTCAGATTTGTGGGGGCCCCCTAAAGTGTCGAAAGTGTGGGGGTCCCTGTTCGGCCGAACATGTTGAACATGCCTAAATCCGACCCTGGTGAGAGGCGCGTTTATAAATTTATAGATACAATACAATCCAATGTGCCAAAGGGACCCCCGCCAACAAAAAACTACTGCCTGATACCTGCCAAATTCGGAAAATACGGTTAAATCGCCACGTAATAAAGTTCACAACTAATAATAATCTAACTGAACAAAGATAATGTTGATCCATTGTCGTTATGTGGAACGCATTAATCAAGAGAAAGTAAACATACACTTAAAATGCCATCGTCATACTCTGAATTGTACAACCAGTAATTTTCACATTTCTTTACAGAAAAGCAGCATAAAAATGCTATCCATTCGCAGCAACCATAGTGCAGGTCAATGGCACCCTTAGGCGCCATGGCACTTCGTTTCGATGCCATGGCAACGCTTGACTAAACAAAAAAATGCACAATATCACACAAAATCAACCGTCTCAATACCTTCAGTCTGATGTTGACTAGAAGAGATTTCGGAGTTTCTAGATCAACTGCGGCCTTTAATTTTCGATTCTTATAAACAGACTTTGGCGACTGAGACTTGGCGGCCTTGATGGCTGCCTTCGCCCTCGCTGCTTTTGCTTGATCGACATTCCTCCGGTGCGAGACGTTATCGCCGTTCGACCTGTTTTTACGAGAGCTCCTCATTTTTTGCGATTCAGTCCAATGCAATTCCGATGCCTTCCGTCAAAATTTCATGCCCTCTACCTGACAAAGAGACGAAAAACAACTCAGGTAAGAGCAACCACAGTGTTCTTCAGGAACATTTAAATCACTGCAGAAGAATTGTCTTTTAAAAGTCTATCATACAATGAAAGTAACTGATTTTCTGAATGCATGCACAACTGTGCCCTTTTCTTAGGCTTTAAATGTGTTCGGTGCTTATATCGCCCTCTGGTAATTATCAGAAGTAAATATTACAATTGAACCTATCACCTCTGAAGATGAAATTACAATCCATACAAGCAGGCTGCGCTTTGAATGTTCACAAACGTTAATCGTAATTCCAGCATCTTGTGACCAGAGTCCGTCCCTAAGCTGGTCGTCAATTCCGAGCCAATTCCCTTTAAAAATACGCCATCGACGAGCTAATAATATGAAAAAATCCCTTTGCTCTGATGCATTCCTCTGCGTGCAGTTGAAAATAGCTATCAACGTTAACGTTGGTGCAAACGCTGAAATATCTCAACCCTGCAACACAACGGTCCTGAGCAACACCAAGATATGGAAACATGCAACACCAACGATTCAGTCTGAATGCGGTTAAAATACCATCGGAAATTCGGTCTAAATAGTATCGGAAATTCAGTCCAATTAAGAGCGGAAATCACTTCCGACTGACGTCATGCACTTAAGTATCAAAACGAGCAACCGCGTCCAAGTCGCACCGGATCACACAAGATCCCTAACTACCAATTATTTACACTAACTGAAGTTTAAGTGGATTATAAATTAGATATTGGTCGAATAAAATTATTCAAAGTGCGGAATAAACCTTTTCGGAACTTTACTTTTTAGTTTTTGTCCGCCGATTTGTATCGCCATTAAGTCACGTGACAGTGACAAATAATTATGAAAGTTTTTTTAGAAGCACTAACTTTGTAGTCAGTTAAAATAGTATGTGCAATAATTATTATCGATCTTACGCATATTTTCATATTTTAAAGTAATGTTCTTCGAAATCGTTTGGACGAAATCTCTGGATTTCCTTAAAGCCTCAGCGACCTAAGTTAGAAACTAGCTCATTATTTCAATAAAAAATTATTATTCACATATGTGGCATTAAGTCAAACCCAGAATGCTCATAAAGCCGGCTGTAGGCTAGGCCCTAGGCCTAATTTTTCGCACGCTTCCATTCAAAACATGTCGCTTGCTCGTTCCTTGCCACAATTACAAAACAATTACTTGAATTGTTTGGCAATCTGGGGACATCTTATGCGATTTAGGCTAAGAGACAAGTTTTGGTGCCAATCTGGACAAGCGCACCTCTTTTTTGACACTGGCACGATAAGTCGTCGATAACGGATAATAAAAACCTTGCTATTGTGGACCTATTCTTTGCAGCACCGTAGGTCCGTAGCCTACGTTGTAGGCCTATTCCTAGTTTATCCGATGTTTCTGTTTGGTGTTGAGAAACGAAGGAGATTTGCATTAGCCTACATTATAATAAGAAGCACTGTGTCTGCGACCTTACAATGATCATAGGCAATTAGGTCTATTGTATTCGCTAGATAGCGATACTGAGAATTTTAAGATAATGATCATAAAGAGAGAGTGTTCTGAGTGTTCTTTTTGACCACCACCACCACCACCACCACCACCACCACCACCACCACCACCACCACCACCACCACCACCACCACCACCACCACCACCACCACCACCACCACCACCACCACCACCACCACCACCACCACCACCACCACCACCACCACCACCACCACCACCACCACCACCACCACCACCACCACCACCACCACCACCACCACCACCACCACCACCACCACCACCACCACCAAACAACAACAGTATCATCATTCATCATCGTCATCATCACTGTCTATCGCCATTTTCGTTGCCATCATCGTCGTCATCATCAGCATCAGCATCAGCATCATCATCAGCATCATCATCAGCATCAGCATCAGCATCAGCATCAGCATCAGCATCATCATCATCATCATCATCATCATCATCATCATCATCATCATCAGCAGCAGCAGCAGCAGCAGCAGCAGCAGCAGCAATCATTGCCTTGCTCGTTATTGTGTCGGTAACCCGCCGTCCGTCGTTGGTGTGATGCAGTAAAGTGATGTCGTGCCACAGCCACTACCTCGTAGCGACTCCCTGGTGGCTACGCGAACACACGGCCAACCCCAACAACCCTTGGCAGCAGCACCGCCACCACCGCCGCCACCACCACCACCACCACCACCACCACCACCACCACCACCACCAGCAGCAGCAGCAGCCAGTGTCACGAAGACGAGCAGCAGCAACAGGTGTTGTTGTGGTCACTGCAGTACTGTACTACACACCAGCTTCAGCAGCCGTAGCATCAAGATGCTGGCTATTTATAGACGAACGACAGCTAAGCAACGCTAAAGTAGAGTGGCTTAAGTGTTTCTCTCAGTGCAGTGTGTGCCTGTGCGTGTGTGTGTGCATGAGTGTGTGTGTGTGTGTGTGTGTGTGTGTGTGTGTGTGTGTGATTGTGTGTGTGTGTGTGTGTGTGTGTGCGTGTTTGTGCGTGTGTGTGCGTGTGTGTGCCTATGTGTGTATTGTGGTGTGTGTTTGTGTGCGCCAATGTGTGTATGTGTGTGCCTATGTGTGCAACTGTGTATGTGCGTGTGTATTGTGTGCGTGTGCGTGAAAATGGCTGTGGAGTGTCCAAGTGTCGTGCGATGGATAATGGAGAGCACACACACGCGCGCGCACACACACACACACACACACACACACACACACACACACACACACATACACACACACACACACACACACACATACATGCCTCGTATGTACATCCGAGGCCCTGATAGTGCCCATGCAGTCTGAGATCGCGTGGATCCCGTAGGGCTAGAAGGTCGATCTGTGTATCAAAATGTTCGTAGTGATGAGTAGCCAATCACAATCGCCGATTTGAAAGCATACACTTCTTGCTTTTTTAATTATAACCAATGACATACGTTGCATCATAAGCGAGAGCGTGAATCCGAGGACGCTCTCGGATTCTGTATTAAGAGGCGGGCGAGGAAATAAGGAGCACGCTTGGTAACGGTGTGTGAGTGTGTGTTTTTAGTTCTCGAAAGAGACGTAAATTGACATAGCAGCAAATTTACCATTGCAATGTAGAGTCTGCGTGTGAATTCTTTGCATGCGGTCTGAGAGCTTGAACTTGTACACACACAGCACCATTCCGAGTGCAAAAATGTGTGTGTTAACCAAGCCCTCAACGAAATATTAATTGAAGATAAATTTAATTCTGAAATTAAATGTAGGAAAAATAATATTTAAAAAGCTATGCATTAATATAGTTTGCCTGAATTATGCGAATTTTTTAACAGCTAGCCGAAGCACGATAACATGAAGTAAACGAACGGCATTTATGTAGCGTCGTTTTTCTGGGTTGTATTCTGTTAAGTAAAAAAACAAAATGCAAGCTTCGATGGGTTTGCAAATTGGAAGAATCGTGTCCTAAGTTTAATCCACGTGAAATTGTCAAGAACGAAGTGAAATTGGCAATGATAGCCTATTTCAAAACTTTAGGCCAATCTTCAATAAGACCCGAGAGCCAGACAGTCTTTGGCTTCAAGCTAAACAATTCGCCGTTTGTGCAGATTTATCGAATAATTTGAGTGTTGCTAGATATTTTTTGCCTTTGATTTGTATCTGTTAAAATTCCTAATTACGGTGGAAAAAGAATTAGCCTATCTGGGGTCGAAGAATTGTTTCCATTTAGCGACTGTGTGTATGTTTTCTGTGTTCGCACACTATTTGCATGCAGTCTGAGAGCTTGGCTTAAGTACACACTGCATCATTCCGAGTGCAAAATCTATTTTGGCGAGTGTGTGTGAACCAATACTGCAGGTTTTTCCTGTGTGCATTCTTTGCATGCGGTCTGAGAGCTTGGACTTGTACACACACAGCATCATTCCGAGTACAAAATAGTGTGTGTGAACCAATACTGCAGGTTTTCCTGTGTGCATTCTTTGCATGCGGTCTGAGAGCTTGGACTTGTACACACACAGCATCATTCCGAGTACAAAATAGTGTGTGTGAACCAATACTGCAGGTTTTTCCTGTGTGCATTCTTTGCATGCGGTCTGAGAGCTTGGACTTGTACACACACAGCATCATTCCGAGTACAAAATAGTGTGTGTGAACCAATACTGCAGGTTTTTCCTGTGTGCATTCTTTGCATGCGGTCTGAGAGCTTGGACTTGTACACACACAGCATCATTCCGAGTACAAAAGAGTGTGTGTGAACCAATTAAAAATAATTTTTGGAATTACATGCATTAAATCAAATGGTCTTGAAATTTTTAAATAAAATTCATATTAGCAATCAAATAAAAATCATTGCACTGGGAGCGCTTCTGAATGGCCACTTCTGTGAGCAGCGCTGTAGAAATTGCTGATTACATTATATTACAGAACAATACATTCTGATTTCTGAGTGATGTTTGTAATTGTAATCTGACACCACTTAAGCGCCACTTTAAGAAAGAACTCTTCAGGGATCTACAGACCAACAAGAAACTAAATTAGCAATCAATAACTCATTTATTATTCCAGTGACATTGAAATTGACATTGCAGAAAAAATCATAGCACCTAAATGAATGCAAAGGACATCAAAGTGGGACAGGAGAGCCATTTACCTAGGGCAATCTGAGCTTCGTGGAAGCAATATGCTGGCACTAAAACTAGTCATGCAAAGATATCCAAGCTTCAATGTAAGTTACGATACTGTGCAAAAAAATTTAGAATCATAACATACAGCCAAACATACACCAAACATAAGCTGTGACACAAGCAGAGGCCTAATAGATATCAATTCTAATATGATGCACAGGTCACCACTGTAACATAACTGAAACAAGATATAAGCCAACTGTATCTGCCATTGAATAGTGCTATTTTTGAAACATGTTTAGGTTATAAGCAGATAATCACACTTGCAATATGCTGGCACTAAAACTAGTCATGCAAAAGATATCCAAGCTTCAATGTAAGTTAAGATACTGTGCAAAAAGTTAGAATTATAATTATGCAGACAACATAAAACCAAACATAAGCTGGCACAGAAGCAGAGGCCTAATAGATATCAATTCTAATACGATGCACAGGTCACCAATGTGACATAGCTGAACCAAGATACAAGCCAACTGTATCTGCCATTGAATAGTGCTTTTTTTGAAACATGTTCAGGTTATAAGCAGATAATCACACTTGCAATATGCTGGCACTAAAACTAGTCATGCAAAGATATCCAAGCTTCAATGTAAGTTAAGATACTGTGCAAAAAATTAGAATTATAATATGCAGACAACATAAAACCAAACATAAGCTGGCACAGAAGCAGAGGCCTAATAGATATCAATTCTAATACGATGCACAGGTCACCAATGTGACATAGCTGAACCAAGATACAAGCCAACTGTATCTGCCATTGAATAGTGCTTTTTTTTAAACATGTTCAGGTTATAAGCAGATCACTACTCTTCTCGCAGGCACTAATCTATACAGCTGTTTTATAGTCCTCAATATAAGCACTTAAAATGTATAGTCCATCAATTCACCCAGTTGTATAGTCACTCAAGTTTTAGACAATTAACAAATGTATTGCCCATAAACTCAAACAGTTTAAAAATTTCTGGCCCATAAACTCAACCAGTTTGAAAATGTCAACTGCACCGGCACAACCTACTTATCGCACTGTTTAAAAATCCATCAATTCAACCTGTTTAAACATATCGAAGGATTGTATAGTTCATCAATTATAGTCTTGTGAATTTATAATGATGTACATGGTTCGTCCTTCATTATTATGACTAAGAGAATTAATTATTAAGAGTTAAGGTTGGGCTACGGAATCAATTATTATATTCTATTATATTCTATTTATGTTGCTCGTCTAGACTGTGTTATGACAATACTTGAATAGAAGTTATGCAAACTGTAGACACAAGTTTTGACAGTCAGCAAACAACAATGTTGAAAAATCAATTTTCATCAGGATCTAACTGCAAATGCAACAAGATCCGAAACATTAGAGCAGCAATAAGAAAAGCCAAGCAAAAAGGTTATAGATGATAAAACAACACTATTGCTCGCTCTGGAGACTCAGCAACCACGTTAAGAGCCAGAGACATCTTGCAGGAGTTGGCCAAAGACTGTGGTGCCAAGAAACCTGAATTGATCACTTCAGTAGGTCTTCGCAAGCATGTTGCAACCATTTCACAGCTTCTCAATCTCCACGGACATGAATTAGACCTCCTTGGAAAGTTCATGGGTCATGACATTCGCGTGCATCGGGAGTATTATAGGTTGCCGGAAGACACTATGATGGTGGCTAAACTCAGTAAAGTTTTGCTGCTTATGGAACGAGGTGATGTGCAGCGTTTCTATGGAAAGTCCTTGGATGAGATAAATGTTGATGATGCTGATGAAGACATCAATTCAGATTATGAAATTGCGGGTGAAAACCACTCTGACGATGATGATCATCATGATGATGATGATCATGTTGATGATCTCTGTCATGATCATGATGATGATCATGACAGAGAAGAGAGTGCAGATGGTAAGGATGTTGATGCTGATGTAGTTCTTGACAAGGGTCAAAATCACGACATTGTCTCTGATCGTGATATAAATGCTGACGGCTACAGTTTTGATGCCAAGAAAATAGGGAATAGGAGCAGAGAATACAAGATATGGTCTAAGGAAGAAACAGAAACAGTTACCAGACAGTTGTCTACTTTCATACAGAAACTGAAGTGTCCTAGACAACTGGATTGCTTAAATGCAAAAGCCAAGGAACCAGCGCTTGCCGATCGGACATGGAAAAGTGTAAAATTTTACGTCAACACGCAGATCAACAAACATAAGTCTAAGATGTACCGTGGGCCTAAGAAATAGTCATAAATAGAGAAATTTTCTAGTTTCCTCGAAGCCTTACTAGAAGTTCTGTAGATTTATGCATGTCTGGGGTGAACAAAACAGGAACTCCTCGATTTCTTTTATTCATCTTCCAAGACAAACCAGCAGTGCTTGAGCTCACAGCATCGTATCCATCGTTGCCCTCTGGATTGATAGCTGACAGATTCATTCTGCCCTGTAATAAACGTTCACAAAACGATATTATTTATCACATTGGACATTGATTGGTAGGCTAAATACTTATGTTAAATAACTGATAACAATAACAACAATAATATTTACTACTGCTGCTGCTGCTGCTGCTGCTACTGCTGCTGCTACTACTACTACTACTACTACTACTACTACTACTACTACTACTACTACTACTACTACTACTACTACTACTACTACTACTACTACAACAACAACTACTACTATTACTACTACTACTACTACTACTACTACTACTACTACTACTACTACTACTACTACTACTACTACTACTACTACTACTACTACTACTACTACTACTACTACTACTACTACTACTACTATCTGGCATCTGTTCCATCCAGCTTTAACGCCATAGCCCTCAGCGGGTCATTTGTTCAAACAGAATTTGTCGAATAATAGCAGTACTAATAATAATGAAGCTTATAATAATATTATTTTTGGCATTTCACGTTGGGGCTAAAGAAGTTAAATGTAGAGAAGACATTAAAATTATGCAAAGAATTTATGGCAGTTTATAAGACAGTTCAAGAGAAAACCACGACCCATGGTAGCACCATCACTGAATAAATATTTAACACTTATTTAAGAATAATTAAAGTTTTGACACCACTGGTACAAGCACATTGCATCGTATGGCATCATGCTGTATTGCATCATATTGTATTTTGTTCGATTGTGAATGCGTACCTTGCGTTGCTGTGACGGGTGCCCTCCACGGATCTGTCTGGACAGTGCTGCGTCTGGGTGCAGAGACCGTGAGACCTTGAGACCTTGCCTGCTGAAAAGAACAATGGAAAACTGTAAACAAAGAATCGAAAGCTTTGGGAAACCTGGTCATCCTCAAAAGACATTGTTATAGGAAATTTATAGACAAAAGGCATTGGTATGGGCAATTTAAAGACAAAAGGCATTATGTATTGTCAATTTATAGACAAAATACAATGAGATGGACAATTTATATAGCACTACTAAAACATGGAGTTTCCTTAAAACTTAACGAGCACTTTGAAGATCATGCAATTGTGGTAGAGTGGTTAACGATTTACATAGTGCTCACTGCTAAAATACGGAGCTTATTTAAATATCACCGTGTACTTGTCAGATTGAATTAATAAACGAATTATAATATTATTATCAACATTATTATTATTATCAACATCATTAATATTATTTTAAAAATTTCCTAAGATTAGCATTATGCAACTACAGAGCCTTATTATAATTATTATCCTTTTACAATTTTCTCCTCCTAACACCACCTTACACCACCGCTGGACTATAGCACTCTTGCATTTTGCAAAACCAATCCCAAGCTCGGATAAAAAAAGAGGGCAACGCTACTGATCTTCACCATCACACAGCATACCTTAATGCCCGTGTTCTGCGAGTATCTGTCTTGAGCAGCCAGCGTCTTCTCCATCACCGTCTTGACGACATTCTTCTGCGTCCGGTGATTCGGCATAGTACCTGCCGAAGAAACAAAATGATGAATAATAATACATAAATTCTCCACTAAATACAAGGGTTTATCGTTCTGTAAATGCTTGCCGAGAACCATTAGAAATCACAGATACAGTCGCCAAATGGAAACATATCACGAAACCAGATAATTACTTGTAAACACAATTTATTCATGCATTTACACTCTGTCTACGGTCTGTGAATACATGAGATTTTTGAGGGGGATTCCATTTCATTGTTGATGTTCAATAGAAATGGTCGTAAAATACACAGAAGTAGTTTTACAAATAGGAAACTTAATATGCTTACGCATAAAGCCAGCCCAAACTGATTTAAAATGACAAAATCTAGTCAATCGGCCGCTAAATAACTCATTCAGTGTCATTTTTAAATATGTGACAAATGATAAATTAAAATATCAGGTAGTATTTTATCAACACATTACGATTATTATTATTATCATAATAAATATTGATATCAAAGCACACCGACAGAGAATGTCAAATTGAAACGCGCTTGAAGAACATAAGGTTTCCACAATAGTTAAGCCTATATTTTCCTGTGATGACACCCTGGCCCACCACTTGCTGGAAGATGTTCACATTGGCCCGCCACTCAAAAAGGTTTGACACCCTTGGTGTAGATGGACAAGAATCGTGGTGAGCAGGGGGTACGCGCTTTCGATTGCGTATTATAGACCAACCTTCGATTATGCCTACTATTAGTGTTTCCTACTATTAACGCTATGATACAAATGCTTGAATAACTTGCCTTAAGCTTCAACCCCGATCTAAGTATCGCAAACTTGAAAAGATTTTAAAATATAAACAAAATAATAGTCTATCTCTTCCCTTTCGCCACGCTTAACACAGTCGATAGTGTATTCGTTCTTCTTAGGCGCAGATATACGAAACCTAGCCCAATACTAGCCCAGTTGAAGAAACACACTCCAAAATCAGGCAAAAGTACATACGTGTGTGAATCTGGTGGAAACGTGTTTCTTAGCTCTCGGATTGCGAAAAGTTAAGCTCCGCCCACGACAAACCGAGAGCTTGACAAAATCGCGATTTTAAAATACTTCACCGATTCGAATTTCAAAAATATTAATAAATATAGAAGATATTATTGTTAGCTATCTTTCAGTATGTTTGTTTTGTTAAAATTGTATGTTATAATTTTACAAATAATTCATAATGGGCTCGTAATCCGAGAGCGTCTTCAAAAGCCTTCGGATTACGCCTAGTACCTCGGACGGTTGCTGTGGGTACATAGACGCGCCTTCGGAAGGTATGTAATGCGCACTCACACACACAATCACACACACACACACACACACAATCACACGCATGTGCGTCCTGGCATAGGCTAATGCAGGGCAGGCGGGACCGTCTGTCTGTCTGTCTGCCTGCCTGCCTGCCTGTCTGTCTGCCTGTCTATCTGTCTGTCTGTCTGTCTGTCTGTCTCAGTCCGTCCGTTGTATTTGCCGCGGAGTCGAGTGGAGGCAGAATACAATTGGCCAATGTGTGTTGTTTAATAATATCGCCTCTCTCTTTGCGTCATTGCGACCCGGATAAGTAAGAGCATGGAGCGTGGTTCAACGGCTTCAAGGGTTTTATGCGTTGGGTGGACGAATGAATGGGTGAGCATGAGCGAGCAGTACTTGCTCAGTCTCTCAATGACTCACTCACTGACCGACTGGTCAACAGATTGCCTCACGAACGAATGAATGAACGAATATAATTATGAGAGAATGGATGAAGTAAATAAATTATATAAAAAAAGAATGATTACAGGTGTGAATGAATGAATGGATGGAAGGATGGATGAGTAAAAGTTTCAGTAATGAATGAATGAATTAACGAACGAACGAATGTATGAATGAATGAACGAATAAATGAATGGATGAATGAATGCATGCATGAACGAATGAATTAATAAATGAACGAACGAATGAATGAACGAACGAATGAATGAATGAACGAACGAACGAACGAACGAACGAATGAATGAATCAATGAATGAACGAACGAATGAATGAATGAACGAATGAATGAATCAATGAATGAACGAACGAATGAATGAATGAACGAATGAATGAATGAACGAACGAACGAACGAACGAACGAACGAATGAATGAATCAATGAATGAACGAACGAACGAACGAACGAACGAACGAATGAATGAATCAATGAATGAACGAACGAATGAATGAATGAACGAATGAATGAATCAATGAATGAACGAACGAATGAATGAATGAACGAACGAACGAATGAATGAATCAATGAATGAACGAACGAATGAATGAATGAACGAATGAATGAATCAATGAATGAACGAACGAATGAATGAATGAACGAACGAACGAACGAATGTATGAATGAATGAACGATAAAATGAATGGATGAATGAACGCATGCATGAACGAATGAATGAATAAATGAACGAACGAATGAATGAACGAACGAATGAATGAACGAACGAACGAACGAACGAATGAATGAATGAACGAATAAATGAATGGATGAATGAACGCATGCATGAACGAATGAATGAATAAATGAACGAACGAATGAATGAACGAACGAATGAATGAACGAACGAACGAACGAACGAATGAATGAATGAACGAACGAACGAATAAATGAATGAATGAGTGAATGAATGAACGAACGAACGAATAAATGAATGAATGAGTGAATGAATGAACGAACGAATGAATGAATGAATGAACGAGCAAGCGAATGAATGAATGAATGGCTGTGTCTGTTTGAGTGGCGCTTTCTTCAAATTGCTTTCAAGTATCGAGAGACGAAGCCACTCATTGTAATATTTCATCTGCAGCACATCGCTTATACCTTTTATGTTCAGCTATAGGGAACGGTCCACATCGCCTCTGCATCCCCTCTGTCCCTAAGGCAAACGATGACCACGTACATTGTATACGGGGGCTTCCCCTGGATGGATATTAGCAGATCAGATACAGAGGCGCATACACAGACACACACAAATACATACAATAAGTTGCATCAAGGTCCACCATATGAATTATGTGCAATCCCCTCCCCCTCCCCCTCCCCCTCCCCCTCCCCCTCCCCCTCCCCCTCCCCCTCCCCCTCCCCCTCCCCCTCCCCCTCCCCCTCCCCCTCCCCCTCCCCCTCCCCCTCCCCCTCCCCCTCCCCCTCCCCCTCCCCCTCCCCCTCCCCCTCCCCCTCCCCCTCCCCCTCCCCCTCCCCCTCCCCCTCCCCCTCCCCCTCCCCCTCCCCCTCCCCCTCCCCCTCCCCCTCCCCCTCCCCCTCCCCCTCCCCCTCCCCCTCCCCCTCCCCCTCCCCCTCCCCCTCCCCCTCCCCCTCCCCCTCCCCCTCCCCCTCCCCCTCCCCCTCCCCCTCCCCCTCCCCCTCCCCCTCCCCCTCCCCCTCCCCCTCCCCCTCCCCCCCCTCCCCCTCCCCCTCCTCCCCCTCCCCCCCCTCCCTCCCCCCCTCCTCCCCCTCTCCTCCCTCCCCCACTCCCCCTCCCCTACCCCTCCCACTCCGCTCCTTTCCTCCCTCACACCGTCCTTTACTGACAGCGGATAGAGGCCAAGAATGTTGGAAGGCCGTTTTCGTAATGGAATTATTTATTGAGTTGCTTATGACGTCACGGGACGCAAACTCATTAATGTTTCGTCACTGTGTTTCGGGTAAAGATTATTCTGAAATTTTGCAAGCGTGCGCTTTCGTTGAATTTGCAAATGGCGGGCGAACGGATTGCAAAGTTAACTTTTTGTGGAAACGATTGGGTTTTTTTCGGGGAAAGAAATGTTGTGACCTTGCGGTATCGGAATGGAAGGTTTTGGTAAATTTTCAAAACAATTGGTGCGTCACTTTCGGCGTGATCGTGACCGCAGGATCGCAAAGTTTCATTTTTTATTTATATAGATTGTGCTCATATATCTTCAATAAGACTCAACCAGAGACTGGACGACGTCGGTTTTAGGAATAATGTTAGCAGGAGGAAGAGAAATTAGCGACGGATGAAAGACAGACAGACAGACAGACAGACAGACAGACAGACAGACAGACAGACAGACAGACAGACAGACAGACAGACAGACAGACAGACAGACAGACAGACAGACAGACAGACAGACAGACAGACAGACAGACAGACAGACAGACAGACAGACAGACAGACAGACAGACAGACAGACAGACAGACAGACAGACAGACAGACAGACAGACAGACAGACAGACAGACAGACATACATACATACATACATACATACATATTACATACATACATACATACATACATACAGACAGACAGACAGACATACAAATGGATTTTTATTATGAGATCAGTTGTTCTGAGGTTTCAGCAGCAGCAGCAAAGCACTCGAAACAGTTAACTTTGACGGATGTGATGGAACATTTTTCTAAAAAGCGATTTCTCGATCAGCGCTAGAGACTTGAGTCTGCAACTGAGCATCATTATCTGCTTGTGGAGAAGAGGAGAGGAGAGAGGGGAGGAGAGAGGGGAGGAGAGGAGAGAGGGGAGGAGAGAGGGGAGGAGAGGAGAGAGGGGAGGAGAGATCAGATGAGAACAGAGCAGTGGAGAGAAGAGCGGTTTGAAGCCGTCATCTTCAACCGATGTAGTTAATCTTTAGTCGTGGTTGGGCTGGGAACGCCTCTGAGTAGTTTCTTGAAGAGGCGCTATATAAACTCTAATAATGAATGAACGAATAATGAACTGACTCAGTTCAGAACAGGTGGCATAATAAATTATGCAGACTTAGGCCTATCTGTCTGAATTTCGGGAAAGGCGGGAATCGCCTTCGAGCATGACAGAAAGTTTTGGGTTCAAATCCATGCCAGGTGTGATATTTCTTTAGGGCGTTTTAGGCAGCTATAGCTATAGGCGTAGTACCGGTATAGTTTGTTTAGGACGTGACCTGGGCCAGTCACTCCACTGTGACTCCAGTCAGGACATCTCCCAAAGAGGCTAGCGCCGAAAAGTGCTTGAAATGTTGAAGAGTCACTGCGAAGACAATTAAGACCTGCCAGTCTTCGTATCATTGCCTGTCATCAACAACGTTAAAAATTCTGTTGCCAGGTTACCACCGTGTAGGGCTATACAACCGAGGATTGAAAGGCCGCCTCTGGTGACTCTGGTCTTGGGTTTATTTGATCGAGTGAGTGCAACGAGAAGATGACGGATGACATTCTGCTGCACAGATCATTGACTGCTTGGAACCAGTCTTTCTTTCTTTCTTTCTTTCTTTCTTTCTTTCTTTGCCTCAGGTTGCCATAAAAAATTATGTCTTCCGCCGCAAGAGTGAAACCGTAAACACACAACCGGAAGTTGGGTCAGAGGTCGTTGTTGGGATTTTAAAATTTTACATCGTTTCCTTTAGCTACTGATAAATAAATACTACAACAAAACTAATAATGATAATAATGATGAGTAGTGAGCTTGAAGGGGCGCTATATTAAGTGCACATACAAACAAATAATGATAATAATAAAAATAATAAAAATAATAATAGTAATAATAATAATAATAATAATAATAATAGTAATAATAATAATAATAATAATAATAATAAATTTTTAATAAAAATTATTATTGCAAAAATTCTGACAACTATAACAGCAAAAACAACGACAACGACGATGATGATGATGATGATGACGACGACGACGATGACGATGATGATAAGAGACATGAAAGGACAGAGAATCATAACAAGTTCCCATCATGCAGCAGAACTTCAGAAGACCGATGAGAATATGAATCTTGGCAGAGAAAGGCAGACAGACAGACAGACAGACAGACAGACAGACAGACAGACAGACAGACAGACAGACAGACAGACAGACAGACAGACAGACAGACAGACAGACAGACAGACAGACAGACAGACAGACAGACAGACAGACAGACAGACAGACAGACAGGGCCGGATTAAGCAATGTCGGGGCCCTGTTCGTCAATTTTTGTGGGGGCCCTTTTCGGAAATTTTTTGCGGAAAATCATACCATTTCATCCGCCAAAAAAGTTGACGACCTTTTTTTTTTTTTTTTTTAGTCATCCGCCGAAATTTTTGGGAAAATTATACCATTTCATCCGCCAAAAAAGTTGACGACTTTTTTTTTTTTAGTCATCCGCCGAAATTTTTGGGAAATCATACCATTTCATCCGCCAAAAAAGTTGAAAGTTGACGACCTTTTTTTTTTTTTAGTCATCCGCCGAAATTTTTGGGAAATCATACCATTTCATCCGCCAAAAAAGTTGAAAGTTGACGACCTTTTTTTTTTTTTTTTAGTCATCCGCCGAAATTTTTGGGAAATCATACCATTTCATCCGCCAAAAAAGTTGAAAGTTGACGACCTTTTTTTTTTTTTTTAGTCATCCGCCGAAATTTTTGGGAAATCATACCATTTCATCCGCCAAAAAAGTTGAAAGTTGACGACCTTTTTTTTTTTTTTGACGACCTTTTTTTAAAGTGTGGGGGCCCCTGTTCCGCCGAACATGTTGAACATGCCTTACTCCGGCCCTGCAGACAGACAGACAGACAGACAGACAGACAGACAGACATACAGACGGACGGACGGACGGACGGACGGACGGACAGTCAGACCGGCAGACAGACATAGAGAAGACAGACAGACAGACAGACAGACACAGAGAAGACAGACAGACACAGAGAAGACAGACACAGAGAGGACAGACGGACAGAGGCACACACACAAACGTTTGCGTGTGCGTGCGTGCGTGCGTGTGTGTGTGTGTGTGCGTGTGTGTGTGCGTGTGTGCATGTGCGTGCGTTTGTGTGTATGTGCGTGTGTGTGTGTGCGTGCGTGTGCGTGTGTGTGTGCGTGCGTGTGTGCAGTGGGATCTGAAACGAATCTTGTGTCCATAGCTTTCGGACATGACAGACCGGAAACAAAAACCTTCGTTCCGATGAAAACGACATCTTTCGTGAAATGCTGCTGGGGCCGCGTGTATGAGTGGTCGTACGACAGGTCGGAAATGGTAGTCAGGCGTACATTTGGCTCAAAGTCCGACTAAAAAGTTATAACCCTGTGCATGAAGAGCTTTTTCTGCCCTTGGTCCCGACCAAGGCTGGTCCACCGAGCAACCTGTCGTAACTTGGCAAGTCCGACGTAGAGGCCTTAGAAACATGAAGTAAAATGGCGCCTGTCATTCGTCGGTTCGAAGGAATTTAAAACGCAAGAGTCGTTAAAAATCAGCGAAATTCACTCGATTCATCCTCGGACTATGAAATACAGAATGCTTTTTGTTTTCGCCGTCACCATTTGCAGATAATTTGCGATGAATTTGTTGAATACGCGGAATTCCACGCGTCACGTTATTGGGACACTCCCTTCGGTAATGAAGGTAAGATTTTATTGCACCACGTATTTTGTTTCTTACGGTAACGGTGATAGTCTTAAGTGATGTGATATTTGCGTATCTTTAGAATTTCATAGAAACAAAATAATCGATAATCTATCGCTTTAGGGTAATAAATCGGTAAACACGAAGACTGAGTCACCGTACTCCAAACAATATGGCTGCCAACGAATGCCGTAAAATTAGAACGCGACCGGTCGACGACATCGCAACATGTATCTCAACATGCAAAGCGTGAGGGTCGGTTAGGGCTCAGGTTAGGCGCCGTGAGGGTCGGTTAGGGTTAGTTTTAGGGTTTAGTGCAGTCATTCTGCTGAAATTGAAGCGTCCTTTAATTTTCGCGGAAATATTAGGCCGCATGTCGCGCCGCTCTGTTATGCACGCATCTACGGTGGCCATATTGTTTGGAGTACGGTGACTCAGTCTTCGTGTTTACCAATAAATCAGTCGTCATTGCATGGAAGTTAGCGCTGATAGCATACAAGTTGAATTGACGAAAAGAATTATTGCTAAATAGAAGTCGGATTGATGGAAATAATTTCTGCTTAAATAGAAGTCGGATTTATTAAAGCATTATTGCTGAGATTCGCGCTGGATTGATTGAAAATAATTGTTATTTAAATGGAAGCTGGATTGATAAAAACAGTTAATAGAGGTTGGATTGATTAAATGAATTCTAGCCTTAATGGAAGTCTGATTTACTAGAATGTGTCATGTATAAGTAGTTCTAAGCCGGCATCATAAAAAATAATTATGCTGCGCCAATTCAAAAATTAAGTATGATTTATTCTGTAAATCAACAAATTACCAAATAATCAATGTATTCATCTTAATTAGTTTAATTTCATTGCGTAGATCAGTGTTCAGTCGTAGGGTTATTTTAAATGTACCAGGCAGATGTATTTCCCACTTGTATAGCTCTGCTGTGCAATATTGCCATAAGAGATTAAATAAACTGTACTGGAAATTATATTGGAAGGAATGAGCTGAATATTTAGTGTACGTGAGAATTTTGAGGAATTATTTTGAAAGCTTTGCTAATTGATTGGCTACTTGTCTCAAGTGATAATGAATGAATGAATTTCAATGTATTGTATTAGAGAAATATTATTGTACGAATGATGTTGATTAATTTTAATTTAGCAGCTGATACTGAACACATTTTGTTAATATACTAATGTTCTAGTAACCTGTGATTGTTGGCAATTATCTAATAATATATGTTTATTAATAATGAAATATGGTCTGTCATTGCAGGTTATGCTATCTTTTTGCTTCTATGCAACTGGAACATTTAAGAATGTCATTGGTGAGCAATTTGGGGTTGATCGCTCAATGGGAAGTCGTTACCGAGACGCAGTGACAGCCGAAGTCTTCCGAAGCAACAGGTTCATGTAACAACGGCTTGTAATATCAGACAAATTTTATTCTGTGATGTTCTTACTTCTAAGCTCTTCAATGAATAGACACAACGCTGTTGCATTTGCATTTTTCGCTTGTATGAAGGCATATAACACAATGACATGCTTTTGTTTATTAATTAAGGGGCTTTAGCATGTTCAAGTTTATGATTACCACTTATGATTACACTTAGCAAGTGAAGGCCACTATATGTAAAGAACAGAAACTGCACTAGACTCTTAAGGCAGGTTTAACATGTATGTTTTCTAAGGCGTACTTTTGACTGATTGCGTTTCTGTTTGTACAGGCACCTTTATAACGGCATGTGCTGTGTTACGGCGCCATAGAAACTGTCGTCATATTATTATTAACCAGAACAGTTACTTTAAACTGGAGCTGTTTTGAGCTACAGGATAGTGTTAACAATCGACTTCATGTAACAGATTGCATGGCTTTAAACTCGCAATGGCAGAATTAAATTTTCTCATCTGCATGTTAAATGAACAATTAATTGTGTTTTGTGAAATACAGCCTGCCAGATAATCTGTGAATGTGTGGTCTTGCACAACAGTGCCATCCACTTCAACAACACCATCGACCATTTGACTTTGGACAATGAAAACAATGGGAAGATGACAACAGCGTTGCAGCAATTGGAATCCAGACAGGAACAGAATAGGCACGATCGGCCTTGGGGAAGGCAACAAGAGACAGACTGATTAATAACCTTTTCTATGGTCAGATTTGTTGGCATGAAAACTGATTGAAGCTGCTTAATGACTTAGTAAACTATTTACAATTTTACATCCAATCTGCAGCTGAATAAAGATTTTTATTTTAAACAGAGGCAGCTAAGAACTTGCTAATCTGTGAATCCAGTTCAATGTTTTCAATATTAAATTGCACATTTTAAGTTACACAGAAATTAAAATGGCAATGTGGACCAGTTCTCTCTCAGCATGGTGTCTCGTTCTTTGAGGGGTAATCTCCAGACAGTTTGGTGTTAATTAAGTATTTGCTAATTTGGAAATTGTATTTCTTGACTGCAGCTTAAGTACTATGTGGTACAATGCATAATTATCTTCGATGCAGAGCTTCCAGTATTAAATGCTATGCACACATTTGATAATGATGATTTAGGTTGTCTGCACATTATTTACTGTTTGATGGTCTCTCTTTTGTTTTGCGGCTTTCAGTTCAATAAAATTCATAAAAATTCTAGCGAGTGTGTAATGAGGCTCTGGCAGCTCTGTTATACGTTGTTTAGTTAAAATATTGCTCGTGTTCCTTGTTATTCTGTTGTGATTATGCCACTTCGATGTAAACAGTGAACTGTTCTGCACTATGCCAATATTATTATTATTAAATAAATTTGTAAAACGTGGAAGGTCACACCGAAATGTGAATCTGAAGCACGTAGTCTTAATTAGTCATATTAGCTTTGGTTTTCTGTTTCTGTTATTATAATGTCTTTGCTCTTTAACAGATAACTAATGTTCTCGTTGTAATTGTACAGTTGTACTGTTAATGGATCTTCTGATTAAATGATGTGTCCAGAATGTAACACATTATCATTTAAAAAGCTATGGTCGGTCTAAAGCAGGGTTGAAAGTGAGGCAGATCTGTCCGGGTCTGTGACTCGCTTTGATTTTCATGACCTGCCGTGACCATTGGATCTAACGTGCCATAATAAGTGACTGAATGTAGATAAATTGAGAATACTATTTACTTAAAGCTCATTTTGCTGGTTATCACAAGGACTGTTGTCTTAATTTAAGTGATTCAGATGGTTCATGTACAACTTTATTGATGGATGAGGGTATTCAGTACTGTTGGAATAACTCTTTAATGTAAACAGACAGCACTAATAGTTTTGCATATTATGCATTTACCAAGTCCTGTGTCATAAAAAGTAAAAACATTGTTTAGCAACTGCTTTTTTATGTTGTATTGTATTTTATCTGACCATTTATATAGCGGTTCTCATGGCAAGAGCCATTCAGAAGTGCTCCCAGTGCGTTCAACCCCAATAGAAAAGGCAGGTTTCGAGAGAAGATAAAGATGAGTGAAGACTACCAGAGAGGGTGACAGGAGATGGTCGCTAACAACTCATATTTATAGCTTAGGACTATTGTCCGACTTTGCTTCCAGATTCTGTATTTCAAGGAATGTTTTCCTCTTCAGAAGTTCAATCAGTTCTTTCTTTGCAGTGTTCTTCTCAATTTCTGAATCTAGCCATGAGTTGAACAGTTTGTTCTTGGGTGACTTTGCTTTGCTTGACTTTTCTTTGTGAGCTGTACTTTTTTCCAAGTACCGGTACTTGTACTTGACAGCCTAGATGCAGGTGTGGCATAGTTGGCATTGATGGTGCTCATGTTCGCCATCATTGTCAAGTAAGCAATTATTCATCCAATACCATGACAAATTTAAATCTATTACAAATGAGTGTGATTCACATTATTAATCAGATTATTTTCTTTCAGTGGCAATCTCCACCACACCTATTTCACTACTATCGGAACAACTCTTGCTGCCAAAAATCTTAAATATATAGACTAGCTGAATGAATAATTATATAATATGTCAACAGATAACACTAATACTGTCGTTGTTTGATGGTCTCTCTTTTGAGCGTTGCTTTGAGTTCAAGCAAATTGATAAGAGTGTGATAACCCCTAGAGACAAAAATAGGACTTAAGAAAAAAGAGAGATATGTAGATAGTGATCCTGAAAGTAGAGTCCCACGCAGAGTTTAGGGAAGAGAATTCCATAAGGAGGGTAAAGGATCGAGTTTCATCAAGTGTTTCTAGCTCGTGGGACAAGCAAGTCAGCCCTGTCCAGAAATGGAGTGGTCGATGAGAAGATGCAGAAAGAGGAGAACGAATGAGATCAATTGATAGTAGATTAATGGAAGATACTATCTACTTAAAACTCGTTTTACTTGTTGTCCATAAGGACTATTGACTTAATTTTATTCATGGATGAGGTCTTGATGCTGACTATAATTTCTATAGCGCCATACCTATGTGCTCAAGTTGCTACAAGGACATGACTCAGCTACCACTTTCAAAGTCAAAGACCATAATTTAATTAACCTATTTGACAAAAGCATTTCTTAAATCCTGTATAACGGCCGAATTCAAATCCTTCCACTACTTTTTTTATCTCGTGGCTTCTAAATGTTCCATTGCTGTATTTACTCTAAAATCCACCCTGGACCAAGCCGAGCGGTCAGTACCAATACAGTGCGCTTTGCAGCGTGCAGTGTAGGCCTATAGGTTGCTTCTCTTGACTTAATGCTTTCAAGCATGCTTCTAATCTCTTGATCAGAAAAGTTGGCTTCCGTATTTTTTTCGGATCGCTCACCATTTTATTTAAAAATCGTGTGGAAATGTCTAATTTGCGCTTTTGTTATTCGTTCGTCCAAAACTGCTTATTTACAAGGTAGACGACCACCATAAATAGTTTGGCGCATGCGCGATTAGCCTTAATCGTGTGTGCTAGTGACACTGGGTTTTACCACGCCAAGTTTAGTTTGACTACGTCCACTTTGGTCACGGCCTAAGTAGGCCATGGTCTAGGCCTTCTTCGTGCACACCGTTTTTTGACGGCTTGTAGGCCCTGACTTCGTAGGCCCGACTTTGGCGGTAGTCAGGACCAGATGTACGACCGTCCATACACGCGGCCCATATATAATTATACTAGCTGGGGTACCCGGCGTTGCCCGGGAAATTTACGATTAGACCCGCTCAGGCCACAACCAAACCACACCCCACCTCCACCCCACCCCGTACACCACCCCTTCCATCCGCTCCCGCTTCACCCCTCCACCCCATCCTCACCACACCCCCACTTCCCCTCCAAAAAACCCCACCCCACCCCGTACACCCACCCCTCCACCCGCCCCCGCTTCACAGCTCCACCCCTCCACCTTACCCACCCCCACCCTCACCACACCCCGTTCACCCGGCCCATGCCACCCATTTCACCCACCCACACCTCCACCCCACCTCCACCCCACCTCGTACACCCCTTTCATCCGCCCCGCTTCACCCCTCCACGCCACCTCCACCCAATCTTCACCACACCCCCACCTCCACCCAAAAGCCCCCCACCCCACCTGCACCCGCCCCGCTTCACACCTCCACCCCTCCACCTCACCCCACCCCCACCCTCACCACACCCCGTTCACCCGCCCCATGCCACCCATTTCACCCACCCCCACCTCCACCCCACCTCCACCCCACCTCCACCCCACCCCGTACACCCCACCGCTTCCATCCGCCCCGCTTCACCCCTCTACGCCACCTCCACCCCATCCTCACCACACCCCCACCTCCACACCAAAGCCCCCACCCCACCCACCCCTCCACCCGCCCCGCTTCACACCTCCAGCCCTCCACCTCACCCCACCCCAACCCTCACCACACCCCCACCTCCACCCCACCTCCACCCCACCTCCACCCCACCCCGTACACCCCACCCCTTCCATCCGCCCCGCTTCACCCCTCTACGCCACCTCCACCCCATCCTCACCACACCCCCACCTCCACACCAAAGCCCCCACCCCACCCACCCCTCCACCCGCCCCGCTTCACACCTCCACCCCTCCACCTCACCCCACCCCAACCCTCACCACACCCCCACCTTCACCCCACCTCCACTTCTTCACCCCACCTCCACCCCACACTCTCACCACATTTCCACCTCCACCCCCGAACCCCACCCCACCCCGTCCACCCCACCCCGTTCATCCGCCCCATCCCACCCCTTCCGCCCTCCACCTACCACCTCCACCCATCCTACACTCACCCCTACCCTCCACCCCACCACCCGAACCCCCAGCCCAAGCCATCTCCCACCCCACCCTACACCACACCCTCCACCAACACACCCCAAACTCACCCACCCGACAACACCCCACCACACTCTGACCTCTCCACCGGTACGCCACCCGTGAAATTAGGGTTTTCTGGGAAAAAAATTTCCACCCCATCCCCCCACGAAACCCCTCCGCACCCCAACCCCACTAACTCCGACCTCCATCGGTAGGCCAATTATAGTAGGACTTTACAGCAAAGTGGATTGGAACATCACTCACATCAGCTGCGTTTATATAATGGCCATGCAAGCGTTTAAAAAGGTGTTTAATAAACGTAGGGTTTTTGCCCCCCACCCTGGCCCCCATGGTGGTAGAGATTAGCCAACCCCTTTACCGTGTGGTTCTGATGGTCCTCTGTCTGGGTACAAAGTTTGAAAAAAATAGCTGCGTTTGTGTGAAAAAAATTTGGGGGGTTTCACCCCTCACCCTGACCCCCATGGTGGTGGAGAATCGCCAACCCCTCGACTTTGCGTCTCATGCCGAGACCTACAAATTAGTGAAGGTTTGGAGTGAAAAGGTCAAAAACTGTTGAAATGCATTCCGGTCAAACACACATACACACAGACAGACACACAGACAGACAGACAGACAGAATCCTCTCTTTATTAATATAGATATATATATATGTGTGTGTATACCGTCCGTGTATACAGTACACAGTGTATATATATATATATATATATATACTAGCTGGGGTACCCGGCGTTGCCCGGGAAATTTACGATTAGACCCGCTCAGGCCACAACCAAACCACACCCCACCTCCACCCCACCCCGTACACCACCCCTTCCATCCGCTCCCGCTTCACCCCTCCACCCCATCCTCACCACACCCCCACTTCCCCTCCAAAAACCCCCACCCCACCCCGTACACCCACCCCTCCACCCGCCCCCGCTTCACAGCTCCACCCCTCCACCTTACCCACCCCCACCCTCACCACACCCCGTTCACCCGGCCCATGCCACCCATTTCACCCACCCACACCTCCACCCCACCTCCACCCCACCTCGTACACCCCTTTCATCCGCCCCGCTTCACCCCTCCACGCCACCTCCACCCAATCTTCACCACACCCCCACCTCCACCCAAAAGCCCCCCACCCCACCTGCACCCGCCCCGCTTCACACCTCCACCCCTCCACCTCACCCCACCCCCACCCTCACCACACCCCGTTCACCCGCCCCATGCCACCCATTTCACCCACCCCCACCTCCACCCCACCTCCACCCCACCTCCACCCCACCCCGTACACCCCACCGCTTCCATCCGCCCCGCTTCACCCCTCTACGCCACCTCCACCCCATCCTCACCACACCCCCACCTCCACACCAAAGCCCCCACCCCACCCACCCCTCCACCCGCCCCGCTTCACACCTCCAGCCCTCCACCTCACCCCACCCCAACCCTCACCACACCCCCACCTCCACCCCACCTCCACCCCACCTCCACCCCACCCCGTACACCCCACCCCTTCCATCCGCCCCGCTTCACCCCTCCACGCCACCTCCACCCCATCCTCACCACACCCCCACCTCCACACCAAAGCCCCCACCCCACCCACCCCTCCACCCGCCCCGCTTCACACCTCCACCCCTCCACCTCACCCCACCCCAACCCTCACCACACCCCCACCTTCACCCCACCTCCACTTCTTCACCCCACCTCCACCCCACACTCTCACCACATTTCCACCTCCCCCCCCGAACCCCACCCCACCCCGTCCACCCCACCCCGTTCATCCGCCCCATCCCACCCCTTCCGCCCTCCACCTACCACCTCCACCCATCCTACACTCACCCCTACCCTCCACCCCACCACCCGAACCCCCAGCCCAAGCCATCTCCCACCCCACCCTACACCACACCCTCCACCAACACACCCCAAACTCACCCACCCGACAACACCCCACCACACTCTGACCTCTCCACCGGTACGCCACCCGTGAAATTAGGGTTTTCTGGGGAAAAAATTTTCACCCCATCCCCCCACGAAACCCCTCCGCACCCCAACCCCACTAACTCCGACCTCCATCGGTAGGCCAATTATAGTAGGACTTTACAGCAAAGTGGATTGGAACATCACTCACATCAGCTGCGTTTATATAATGGCCATGCAAGCGTTTAAAAAGGTGTTTAATAAACGTAGGGTTTTTGCCCCCCACCCTGGCCCCCATGGTGGTAGAGATTAGCCAACCCCTTTACCGTGTGGTTCTGATGGTCCTCTGTCTGGGTACAAAGTTTGAAAAAAATAGCTGCGTTTGTGTGAAAAAAATTTGGGGGGTTTCACCCCTCACCCTGACCCCCATGGTGGTGGAGAATCGCCAACCCCTCGACTTTGCGTCTCATGCCGAGACCTACAAATTAGTGAAGGTTTGGAGTGAAAAGGTCAAAAACTGTTGAAATGCATTCCGGTCAAACACACATACACACAGACAGACACACAGACAGACAGACAGACAGAATCCTCTCTTTATTAATATAGATATATATATATATATAAATAAAGAGAACGCAGATTGTTGACCATTTTCAGTATATATACAAATAAATAATATATATATATATGTATATGTGACCGCCTATCCTAAAACCAGGCGTTTGTCGAAAACGTTAGTTTACGAGAAATAAACCAACAACTGCAGCTGTTTACTATTATACGCAAATTTCGCTTTTATAAAATTATATGTATTATGCAGAACTATATGTTACATATTTATACTGTGGGAATCGGTGGTGTAGTGAGTATGTTCGTTGCCTTGCAGCCGGAGGGTTGCAGATTCGAATCCACCTCAAGTCACCGCGTAGGGACCTTGGGCAAGTCCTTCAATTAGGCTACTGTTTGCTCAGCGCTTCGTCGTGAAACTCCGATGCCGTGTGATAAATGACTGTGCCGCTGTGCGCACTGCGAGAGGCTTTGCTGCACATAGATTTTTAGATACAATACAATACAATGCAATTCAATACAATACAATTCAATACAATACAATACAATGCAATTCAATAAATACAATTCAATACAAAACAATACAATACAATACAATTCAGAACAATACAATTCAATACAATACAATTCAATACAATTCAATTCAATACAATACAATACAATTCAGTACAATACAATTCAATACAACACAATAGAAAGCTGAAAATGGAACACGAAATAAGTAAGAAAGTTAAAATGGAAAATGAAACAGAAAAGAAAGTTGAAAATAGAATACGACGCAAGAGAGAAAGCTGAAAATTGAATGCGAATCAAAACAGAAAGCTGAAAGTGGGGCACAAAATAATCTAGAGAATAAACTGAAAGTAGAACATCGATCGAAAAGAAAGACTGAATTAGAACATGAACAAAAGAGCAGACTGAAAGTGAAACATTGGTCAACAGAAAATGCTGAAAATAAAACAGCGACCAGAGAAAAAGTTTTAAAAGAATACGCGGATCAGGATAGAACATGATAGACAGTTGAAAGTAAAAAATAAACACGGATAAAAACCGTAAAATTGGAACTTGGACAATGAAAGAAAGCCGAAAATAGAGCACGTACATGTACATGTATCAAAAGAGAAAGTTGAAAATGAAAAACAGATCACGTGACGACGTAGACTTGATGAAAATAGAACGCGGATTAATTATTGTCAGAGACAGACTTGCATTTCCAGGAAGACACACACCGCTGAGAGCAAGCACATCGTCTGTGAAAGATGAAGGTCTCTGTGTGTTCTAAAAGAGACATTTTAATCAGATGGAAGATCATTACGTGCTCCGAGCAATAATTCTCTAATTGCAATTCCAGCTAATCATCATTGACACGCCAACACATCAAGAAAATCCCGTCAGAGAATGTGAGAACATTAAACCACGATCAAGTCGTTACGTAAGAAATTATTGCACAGACAGACGAAGGAAATCATGTCCTAAAGGTTGCTATGGGTGACCCATTTTTCAGACAGTTGGACGTATCCCACAGCAAAGCGGAAGCTCAGACCGATGAAGGTTACCCAAGGTCACCACAAGCAGCGCAGTAGACCTAATTTAAAAAATAAATAAAAAATTCTACATCTGTCCCTGTCGACAAATACTATAATATAACACATATAGAAGTAGGGCCTAATAAAATAATAATAATAAACTATAGAAGGCCTACAATACATTGTATACAATTATGCAATATGCATATAGGAAAATGAAAGCGAAAGAAAATCGTTAATTAAGTAAAAGCTTAGGCCTACATGTAAAGAATTCTATAATATTGAAGCCCTTTCTTGTGTGAAGGTCAGAAGTCAGAACGCGGAACTTCAAGGTTGTATGAATGTGGATACAAAGAATATATATATAATATATATTGTGGACACCACAAGTAAAGAACAGCTGAGCTTTCTGTAAACACTTCCGGGTTCAATTCTGCAATAGGTAAGATGATAAGTCTGGTAAGTATCCTGGTCATATCGTCACATACCATTATTATACATGTGTACAGTACATATGACTGTAACCAGAGGGTCGTGGGTTCCCATTGACTGCGCATAACGACCATTGTATAGCTGTGGAAAAGTTGGTCACCGATGATGATGATGATGACGACGGCGACGACGACGATGATGATGATGAGGATGATGATGATGATGACGACGACGACGACGATGATGATGATGATGATGACGACGACGATGATGATGATGATCGTGTGCAGCGATGAAGAAGACAGTTGGAAAGGGAACGTGACGTCATCTCACGCACAGGTGACGCTTCAAGCCAGTGACATCATCGTCATCGTCATCGTCGTCATGGTAACAGAGGTCGTCGTCGTCGTGGGTGGCATGGGTGGCATGGGTGGCATGGGTGGCATGGGTGGCATGGGTGGCATGGGTGGCATGGGTGGCAAGGGTGAGGCTGAGCAGCTTTCACTGTTCTCATGATGCATAATTATGATAATACAGACACATACATGTAAAGCCATATTGGGAGAGAGACACACACACACACACACACACACACACACACACACACACACACACACACACACACACACACACACACACACACACACACACACACACACACACACACACACACACACAGACAGAGATACAGAGACAGAGAGACCGAGAGAAAAAGACCGAGAGAGAAAGATACACGCACGCACACACGCGTGCCTGTGTGCGTGCGTGTATGTGTGTTCGTGTTTGTGTGATGTATGTTTGTGTATGCGTGCGTGTGTATTAAGGCTGTAATATTAGGGGAGACCGGGGCTAAAAGTAACAGGGGCAGGTTGTAACTTCGTAAAAATAAGGAAAACTGAAACTCAGGAAACGAACGTATGCACGTCATAACATGCGTCATATCGTTTCCGTTTTGTGTTCCTTTCGATTTTTCTTGCGTTGCACCATAACAGAATCGTTTTTCCAAAAGTTTGATTTTTGCCACTAAAAGTAACTTTTTCAATACGCGTGGTTTTTCTCATTGTTTTCGTCTGGCGCACGATATTCTTACTTAGTGTTGGTCAATGCGAAGCTTGTTTATGTTAGATTACATGGCAGGATGAAATATTTCGTTAGCTAACATGGCGTTTGAAAATTTTATGTGATCATCTTAGACGCGTGGTCGGGGCAGGTTGTAACAATTTTCAAGGGGCTTGTTGTAACGGTATTATAACATGCACCAAACCACCTTCAATGTTTCAAAAGATTTATTTTTACTTGAATCCTACTGAAATATTTTTAGCTGTAAATAATTGATGAGTAATTTTAAAAAATAAGAAGAAACCACACTGGTTGAATGAAAGAAGCGGCAGAAAAGTGTTTTTAAGCCTTTTTATGCTGTCAAAAACAAAAGAAAAACTGTATCCAATGCATGGCTTGTACGAAATGATCTCAAATGGATTGCACTGATAGCGCTGTGAATTATTTCTGCCATAAGTGTGTTTCAGACGACTTGGATTAACAGTAGCGCCTATAGACTACATGTGTTGGGTTACAACCAACCCCAATGCTAAAAGTATAGTTGCAATTTACCCCAGGTCTTGTTACAACCAACCCCAAGCCGGGGCAACTTGTAACACAAAAAAATATTTTTTTGACCTCATTTATCTCCTAAAGTAATATAGTTAGACATTTGAAATTTGGCTTAAATATAAAGCTCTTATGAAGGTTTTCACTGATATATTGTATGTCGTACTTGGAGGAACAGTTCTGCCGTAAGTCGATGAAATGTGTAAATTGTTACTTTTAGCCCCGGTCTCCCCTATATTGCCATAATATATCGGTGGAGGCCAAGATGCGAGCGATAAAGTAGGTCTGCTGTATTGGAGGATCGGGAAAGAAATAGTGCTGATGCATGCGGTTGCTGTATGCATGTGTTGGTCAAGACTGAGACAGACATGTATGCGAAAGAGAGTGGAAGAAAGATTGGAGGCTTTATGGATATGGAGCCAGAACAGTGTGTCTAGGTCTGAGTATGTGTTTTAGTGTGCCTTTCTGTATGTGTGTGTGTGTGTGTGTGTCGGCACCGTCGGATCATTTGGTGCAAATGATATCGTCGACCACAGAAATACAGAGAGACACAGATACAGAAAGAGAGAGATACACACAGAGAGAGAGAGACAGACAGAGAGAGAGACAGACAGAGAGACAGAGATATACAGTAAAATAACCTTAAGTAATTTGTTCTTCTCCTCCGCCGTTTAATATATAGACCCCGATTCAGATATCAGTAATGCCTTTCTCTCTTCTCCATTGCAGAATAATATATATAATTATTTGTATAGTTATATATGATATGTATTATTATATATATAATTATATATATATGTTATATATATAGGGTCGAGTGGGGAAAGATGGACAGTGGGGTTAGATGGACACCCAACACAGAAATTAAAGAAACGTCTTTTTCTTAATGTCCATCTTACCCCGGTGTTGGGGTAAGATGGACACCGTCTTTCGACTAGTTGTTAAAATACACGCGGTCGGGTACCAGCGTACTGAGAGGGGTGTGGCCTGTCGGTGATTGTCAGATGTAGGAGGAGGGCGTGTTTTGACTAAAGTTCAATAAGAAGCTCAGTCAAATGGCTAAGGAAATTCTGTAGACAGTAATTGTTCATCGTCTATCACTTGTATTTTATTTAATAAATATGTATATCGGCTTGTTATTTAGCACATTAAAGCAGACACCTCGTGGTCGCATACTGTGTCACTGTCTGTGATACTCAAGGGTAGGGTGTCTGCCCATTGTAGCCCTGCAAGAAGGGGTAAGATGGACACGAATGCTCATCACCGAATTTATGTATTTCACAACAGATTACTCAACAACTCGGTGTTTATATTGACTCTACGTAGGCCCTCGCTTCATTTTGGCCGTTCATGTTGCAGTATGTTATCAATTTTTTTGTAACAAAAGAAGTAGTGTCCATCTTACCCCACGAAAGTGCTACGTACGGTAGGCTACTGTAGGCTATGGTAGGTTAACATGTCACGATATCTGAACGATTTTTTTCATTATGAACAATGACGGGCATCACGCACACACATATAATTGTGTAGACTCTGCTAAAAATGTAAGTGAATATAGTATGTTGTAGAGCTGCAAGTCTCACCTGTCCATCTTACCATCACATTGTGTCCGCCTTACCCCCACGCCGGGTAAGATGGACATGACCTGAGGAGGTCATACTTGGATGCAAATTGCAGGAATTTGCTCAATCATTGAAGACTTTTTACTATACTGGTTAACAATACCGTGATACTTGCATACAATAGCATGTTTTAAAACATGTTAAAAGTTTATAGGTATTGTCATTATTGACCAAACAGTGCTTAAGGTGTCCAACTTCCCCCTCTCTACCCTATATATGAA
>OX243828.1:6158655-6173655 GCA_945859605.1 Lumbricus rubellus
GCGCATTTATTAGTAAAAAGTTAGCGAAATTTTTCAAAACACGCCAACAACAACGACAAAAAACAGATATAATTCTGCATACTTTTTCTAGACAGACTATTAGGTTTCTTCATATCTACTCCTGCTGTAGCAGTAGTAGTTGTTGATGTAGTAGTAGTAGTTGTTGATGTAGTAGTAGTAGTAGTAGTGGTGGTGGTGATAATGGTAGTGGTAGTGGTAGTGATAGTGGTATTAGAAGTGGTAGTGGTGGTGGTGGTGGTGGTGGTGGTGGTGGCAGTGGCAGTGGTAGTGGTGGTGGTAGTGGAAGTGGTAGTGGTAGTAGTAGTAGTATATGCATTATGCATTGATTTAACTAAACGAGTTGGAGATGAACAGCCGGTGTCCTATTAAGGATATGAGACCAATCTTGGACATCTCTTTCCATCGTATATCACGAAAACACAACAGAATCTGATGTCTCGTTTTATGTCTTTACAGTCAATACATTAATAATTAGAATCACATTGTGTAGTCGACCGCAGTGGCACTGTGGCAGGCTAACAAGAAAAGTATTGTAAGAATAGAAAAGACGCTTTTGTTTTTACTTTGGCCACAACAGCTTTTATTTTTATTTGCGGTCGTGTTACTTATGTGGCACATGCGTCAGAAGTATTGGCTGCGTTTGGCTTGACGCGAGTAGCGAATATAAAATGAAGCTATATTATAGGTCGCTTGTTTCAGTCTTCTATGTATACACCTGCTGAGCTTTAATTTCCGGTGAGAGGAAATAGAGGGAGTGAGGGTTGTAGACAGAGACAGAGAATGCAGAGAGACAGGGAGACACACAAAGACAGAGATAGCGAGACATGTGCAGAGAGAGACAGAGAGACAGAGAAGCAGAGTGACAGAGAGAAAGAGACAGAGAAAGATAGAGAGAGAGACAGAAAGAGAGAGAGATAGAGACAGAAAGACAGAGAGAGACAGACAGACAGTCAGAAGATAGATAGATCTACACAGACCTTGAGAAAGCAAGATAGAAAGATATGCAAAGATGCTGAGATGCAAGCGCGTAGGGTGATATATATATATATATATATAGAGAGAGAGAGAGAGAGAGAGAGAGAGAGAGAGAGAGAGAGAGAGAGAGAGAGAGAGAGAGAGAGAGAGAGAGAGAGAGACAGAGACAGAGAGACAGAGAGACAGAGAGACAGAGAGACAGAGAGACAGAGAGACAGAGAGACATATAAAGATACAGACAGACAGACAGACAGACAGACAGACAGACAGACAGACAGACAGACACATAGAGACAGTGAGATACAAATTTGAGCATAGACCCTGAAAGAGACTCGTGTATAGAGAGGCAGATTTATAGAAAGACAGAGAAAAATTTACATAGACAGACATGGCCAGAGGAGCAGAGCCACAGAGGGAGAAAGATAGGGTGGGTGAAAGTGTGTGTGTGGGGGGTTGGGGGTGGTGAAACCAGGCATGCAGCGAAGGGATCTGACGAGATGGGGGTTGGGCGGACAACAAAGATGCTCATTAATAAGAAAATCATCGAGGTTCCAACGTTCCCTACCGCGAACGAATGGGCGGATTTACAAAGGAACGAAGATGACGCCGAGTCCATTGTCTGCGAGAATCCATGTAAAAAACACCATTCTCTGTTGTTGCTGCTGCTGCTGGCTCTGCATGGTGCTGGCGCTGCTGGGAAGAAGAAAGATGGCAAGAAGGGCAATAATGGTGTGTTCCTTCATTCAGTTCTTTTCAATATATCTTTCAATGCCTTGTTTGCGTCTTAGAATTTCACAGCGAATTAGCAAGATTATATGAGACAAACGAAGATTGAGCGGCAGAATAATTATGTTTGAAAAATGAAAACTGAAGAAATGACTCGTCTCGAAGTTTATTGAAAACTGAAGCAGCGTCTAATTAATTATTTCCCCACCAATGCTAATTGGGAAAACATTACTCAGAAACAATGCATGAATGAATATAATGTAGCTGCAATGCTGCATACACTATAGCCTGTGTCAGGAGTTAGTCTCTATTGACTGACCAATTGAGGTAGGGGCGCTATATGAGTACACAGAGACAATACAATGGTGGTGGTGGTGGTGGTGGTGGTGGTGGTGGTGGTGGTGATAATAATAATAATAATAATATCTTTTCTTTATTGAAACGCCTGCAAGACGCACTGCGCTTTACATGTACAAGTTATGCAGTAATCTTAATTAAACTTAACTACCAACTGAGCAGACAGCTTTGCAATTACAATGGCGCTAATAGCAGCCTACAAATCAAATTCCCCCAACGGGGGCTCGAACCTGCTACCTCTCGCACTCTAGGCCAGCGTGTTAACCATTGCTCTACCGGAAGAGATGTAGTGATGGTGGTAGTACTAGCAGTAGTAATGGTTGTAGTGGCAGAAGCAGCAGCAACATCAGCAGCAGTGGTAGTGCATGGTCAGTGCCTAGATTGTAGAAACGGAAGTGCCTGGACGCCCATCACTTCTCCAGGCTCTGTCGTTTAAATAAGTGTCAGGACGGCCTTGAGATTTGAAAATAAGTGCATGAACGCTTTAAGGCTGGTAATAATAGTGTAGGAAACTGCATCTGTTATCTGTGGGCCAACTTTCAGCCGTTACAGCATATAACCCACATGTGCCTTCCACATTTTCATTCATGTCACGGAAAATCTCCGTGTATACAAACCATACTTCATCGGAGTTCATCCTGTGGATATAGACGATGTCACGCGTATCGCACGTAATCCTAGATCTTGTCAGTCATTGACAGCATCACGAATGTGGACAAGACTATGAAGAGAGAGAGAGAGAGAGAGAGAGAGAGAGAGAGAGAGAGAGAGAGAGAGAGAGAGAGAGAGAGAGAGAGAAAGAGAGAGAGAGACGACCAGAAAGAACGCATCAGTTAATATACTGGACCAGAGTATATGGCCCCAGCTGCCTTTACTCTCACTGCGCCTTCGTGAGGTTATTGAAAGGCGCTATATAAATGCACTATATACATACATGCATACATGCATATATGCATACATGCATACATACATACAATACATACATGCATGCATACATACATACATACATACATTCATACATACATAACGACGCTATATGATAACAAAGATCATTAGCGTTGCCCCCTTCTTCATCCAGACTCGGAACTGGCATTGTAAGAGAGCAAACAATGACGTCATTTGCGATACGTTACATTACTTCTATGGCCAACGCGTTTTCCACTCAACTCATCGTAATCGTAAATGTCTAAAGCTACACTTGCATACATACATACTTACATACATACATACATACATACATACATACATACATACATACATACATACATACATACATACATACATACATACATACATACATACATACATACATACATACATACATACATACATACATACATACATACATACATACATACATACATACATACATACATACATACATACATACATACATACATACATACATACATACATGTATGTATGTATGTATATGTAGCATATTTTCATTCAGTATTGTTTATAATTTTACTTGAGTTATACTATATGCATTCTATAGCACTGACTTTATTCTACTTTTGAATATTTGAACCCGTTTCTTGTTTTCTTTATTTGCAATTTGGCATTGAGAGACGGTTGTGCACCATCATGGGCTCTCACGTTCTTGTTTATGAATAGTGATGACCCGATTTTATGTGGTCTGTGCACTAATGTAATTAAGGAAACAATTGATGTAATTACCTGCTCATTGTGCCACGCTGTGTTCCACTTTGGCTGCTGTTTTCAAAGCACTTTTTTACACTGTGACTCAGTTAATTGGATATGCATACATTGTAACAGGGAAGTATTCCCTTTTGTCGAGGATGATGAAGAATTTAAACTGAATGACACTATTAAGACAGATGACACTATTGCCGTAGAATTGAATGGTCTGAATCTTGAACTTACTGCCGTAGAATTGAATGGTCTGAATCTTGAACTTGATGTGTTTCCTGATGAGTCGGGTAATCGTATCTTGCTCAACAATGCTGACACTGACCCAGACTTAAACTATTTCACAAATGTGGCTTGGAGCAGTCCCTACTCCACATTCCCCCGTTGGGAGGCTAAGTTCGAGTCTATTGAAGCTAACTTTTCGGTCATGCACATTAATTGCCGCAGCATGGTACATAAGCTAGATGAAATTCGCGAGGTTCTCAGTCAACTGCCTGTCTCTATTCTGGCCCTGTCGGAGACCTGGTTGGAGTCGGAATTTGAGGATACTATTAATGTGCCCAACTACAAATTTATACATAAGTCTAGAGGGGGGAATCTAGGAGGAGGAGGGGTGGGCTTTTTTGTTAGGGATACCATTAAATTCCAATTGTACGAAGAAAAAAGTGAACATAAAACTTATGAGGGTCTTTTCATCAAAACTTATTTACCTAGCACAACATGTTTAGTAGGAGTTTTGTATAGGCCCCCAGGACAAAACTTGGTCGAATTCAATGCTGAAATAGAGGTCTTATTCTCCAGTATTGTCAAGGGAACCAAAGATATTGTCCTACTAGGAGATTTTAACATTGACCTATTAAAAATCAATGAACATAAAGAAACTAATATATTTTATAATAACCTGACTTCCCATCAGCTTATCCCAGCCATCACGAAACCCACTCGTATCACACCAACCTCATCAACTTTGATTGATAACATATTCACTAATGCCTGGTCTAGTCTGATTGATTCAACCATTTTCATAGCTGACTTGTCTGATCACCTGCCAGTATTCGCACACTTTGCATTTGGTAATTACAAGAGAAGCTTCCCGAATTATTATGACCATCGCATAATTAATGAGGAAAGATCAGAACAATTTAAATCCCTACTTGCTGATAGTAATTGGGATAATGTCTCGACTGCATGCAATAATGGAGATGCTGACGGGGCATATGAAGTGTTTATTGAAAAATATAAAAACGCTTATGATCAGGCCTTCCCGATTGTGTCTAAAAAAAATAACGCTAAGGGGTCTAGATTTAAGCAACCCTGGATGACTGCTGGGCTCCTCAAGTCTAGTAAGAAGAAAGCTTCATTGTACTTAAAATATATAAAAAATCCAAATGCTTATAATAAAAATAAATTTACTGTATATAGGAATAAATTTAAGGCTATTAGAGTCAAAGCAGAAAAAAATTACTATGCATCTGAATTCTGCAAATATAAAGACGACCTAAGGAGGACTTGGAAACTCATTCGCTCCATAATGCAATTGGAAAATAAGGAGACACAAATTGAATCGTTAAAAATTAACGGAGAAAATGTTAAAGATCCAGAAAAAATGGCCAATAGCTTCAATAACTACTTCACCAACATAGCCCATTCTTTGGCAAAGAAAATACCAGATTCACCTCTCCCTTACCATAGTTACTTACAGGCCCCTCGGCAGAACTCTATGGGTTTCCTAATGGTATCCCCGGAGGAAATTATGGATATTGGCCGTGATATACGTTTAACGCATAGCAAAGGTGTTGACGATATAGACCCCTGTATTGCGGCCCCCAATCTCTCCTTGGTTGCCAGACCTTTAGCGGAGATAATAAATTGTTCATTTAGTAGTGGGATTGTTCCACAAGGCATAAAAATAGCTAAAGTGGTCCCAATACTAAAAAAGGGCGATAAGGACAATGTAATCAATTACAGACCCATTTCCGTTCTTCCTTACTTCTCCAAGTTCTATGAAAAACTTATGTATAATCGACTCTATGGCTATGTTAAAAACTCTAACATCATTTATCCATCTCAGCATGGATTTCAACCTGGTCATTCCCCCTATATGGCCTTATTAAATATGCAGGACATGATTTCTAAGGCTATTGAAAATAATGAATACTCAGTGGGAATCTTCTTTGATCTAGCTAAAGCGTTTGATACGGTAGACCATAATATTTTGCTTAAAAAATTAGACAACTATGGAATTAGGGGGACTCAGCTCAGATGGTTTGCCAGCTATTTTGAGAGCCGTACACAAAGAGTTCTCTGTAATGGTGTCCTTTCTGAGCTAGGGTTGATCAAATATGGAGTTCCTCAAGGCTCCAACCTCGGACCACTCCTTTTCCTGCTTTATATTAATGACTTGGCCAATGTCTCTCCAACAATGTTTTTTATTCTATTTGCCGATGACACCAACGTTTTTTACTCCAATGGTTCATGGCAGACGTTGTTTCAAACTGTGAACGTTGAACTATCTAGCATAGCTGTTTGGTTCCATGCAAATAAACTCACCCTTAATTTAGATAAAACCAACTTTATTTTATTTAAATCCCACCGGAAAATAAAGCCAAATGACAATCTCTGTTTGCTTATTGATGATATTTCCATCAATCAAGTTGAATCTACAAAATTCTTAGGTGTGCATATAGATCAACATTTGACCTGGAAAGTTCATATTAATCAAATTGCAACTAAAATTGCTAAAAATATTGGTATTATTTCCCGCGTTGCTTATATCTTGCCAAAGACAATTAGAATGAATTTGTATTATACCCTTGTCTACCCCTACCTCACATATTGCAACCTTGTTTGGGCATCGACATACGAATCCAGGCTTCATAAACTTGTAATCTTACAGAAGAGGGCTGTTCGTATAATTGCGGGTATTCGTAAACGGGAACACACTGGCCCTTCCTTTAATGAACTTCATCTCCTGAAAATTGACCAGATAAAGGATCTCCAAATTAGCGAGTTCTTTTTTCGACTCGAACACGGTCTCCTTCCTTCGGTATTCCAAGGTTACCTCCCTCACGCCTCTGACATCCATTCGCATTTCACTAGGAATTCATCTGCTTTTCGCCCTGTCAAAGCTCAATCTAATACTAGGCGGTTTACTATTAAATCTTATGGCACTAAAGTATGGAACACAATACCAATTGACATTCGTCAATCGAGTAGTCTGCAGGTATTTAAAAAGAAACTTCGTGTTCTTCTACTCTCCTCCACTAATGCTACTTGAAGTGCACATGACCATGTGTAGTTAAGATTTTAGTTAAGTACTTAGTTAAGTTTGTTTCTCTATATGCTCTTGACAATATAAGCTTTTCTGCAATCTGTCATCACCTAATTTGTTTTAGTCTCTTTCTTTTAAGCTATCTTGATTAATTTTTCTTGGGACTTTTTTACTTGGGTGACCCTTCCCAGCGGGATGTCCATCCCTTTTGGGCCCCCCTTTGTAGCCAATGCATGCATGTTTTGTACTTTTATTGTTTTCTTGTTTTCTGGTTGCAATAAAGTGAATTGTATTGTATGTATGCCGACCACAGAGAGCACCAGCTTATTCACGAGGGCTATACATATATACCCACGCAGTACCCCACGGAGATCCGCCTTCAGCCTCTGTAACCTGATGACGGCGCGCATAGGATGAAAACAGATGAGTTTTTTATATCCCAGACCTAAACGACGACGTCAGAGATTCGTTTGCAGCGGACAGAAAATGAAGAAAATGTAAATTTCTGGCCTCAGGTCATCGACCGAGAAAGAAAGGCCAGAACGATTCGCGAAACGGAATGGAAATTGCAAACCTAAGGCGAATGCTGTATACTGTAGCTGGCCGTGGTTTTACGAATGATAGATAAATTGGTTCATTACATTGCGAATGATGAGTTGCGATTCAGACAGGATTTTCTTACTCAAAAACGCGTAAGAATGACATATATGAGACAAAGAAATGGAAAACAACACAATCTAGGAATGCTCGTGTTTGACAAAGAAAAGAAAAGACATTACAAGAATGGCCTATATGAGACAAAGAAAAGAAAAAGACAATGTTGGAATGAGTGTATTAGACAAAGGAAAGAATAGACATTGTAATAACGACCTAGATATGATATAAGACAAAGAAAATATGGGAGGTGTCGCATAGGTAAGGGAAGTCTATTCCAGGTTGTTGGACCAACCACAGAGAACGAACGCCTCTGCATTGTTGCAGAGCGACTGAAAGGAACAATTAAGTCGCCATGGACAGCATGTGAAATATCTTATAGCGACTTCAATGTATGATATTTATATTATTCTAGTGGTTTTCTCTCACTTTGATATATGAACGATGCAAAAGAACACCTATAGATACAATTATTGCCATTGCCCGGTGTTTATAAGCACCTTGCGGACTAAAAGTATCAAATAAATCATGTCGGGCAAACCTCCGTCAAACATTTGGAGTGAGAGAGAGAAATGTAGGATAAAGCGGGGAGAGAGTTATAGACTTAAGACAGACAGGGTAAGACAGACAAAAAGAGGCAGACAGTCAGAAAGAGACAGACAGAGGCAGAGACAGAGACAGAGGCAGAGGCAGAAGCAGAAAGAGACAGAGCGAGACACAGAGACACAGAGGGAGACAGAGATAGACAGAGAGAGACAGAGATAGACAGAGAGACAGAGAGCGACAGACGCAGAGACAGACTCAGAGACAGACAGACAGAGACAGAGACACTGTTCTTCAAGGAATTATTATGATCAAAAATTCAATCTGCAGAAAAACTGTTGAATCGTCATAAAAACCGCCGTTCGCCTGATTTGATTCAGTCTGTTGAAAATGTCAATCACGCTTATTATTGTCTCTATCTGTCTGTCTGTCTGTCTGTCTCTGTCTCTGTCTCTGTGTCTCTCTCTCTCCGTCTGTCTTAGTCTGTCTCTGCCTGTCTCCGTCTGACTCTGTCTCCGTCTGTCTCTGTCTCCGTCTGTCTCTGTCTCCGTCTGTCTCTGTCTGTCTCCGTCTGTCTCTGTCTGTCTCCGTCTGTCTCTGTCTGTCTCTGTCTGTCTCTGTCTGTCTCTCTGTCTCTGTCTATCTGTCTCTGTCTTTCTGTCTCTCTCTCTCTCTCTCTCTCTCTCTCTCTCTCTCACACACACACACACACACACCTCTTGAGATCTATTTTCTCTCTCCAGGCCCCATCGCATTGAGACCTACAGAATAGCCGCGACTACGAGCGGCGCCATAGAAATGATTAATCACATTACAATCATTACTAATTATATTACATTACCTTTACATCACATTACATTACATTAGGCCTACATTACACCTTTGCATGTTGTATTTTCAGCAAGCTCCAGCACGACTTGATCTGTTTCGAGGAGCGTGTTCGTCAGCAGGGCGCTCTCCTCCAACCAAGCCTCGACCTGCGCTTGTGTCGACTCTGCTTCAGGACGAAGTTCAACGATGGTGTCGGTAGAGTCTGCTTCAGCTGCAGACGAAGAGTGTGCAACAAGTGCGGTTCGCTCAGCAGGTGGCGCTTTGACGACACCAACAAGGTAGGATCGGGCGATGCACGACGCCCGTCGGGGGAATTTCGCATCGGGTCGGATAAGTTATATCCCTTCATTCATTCATTCTGAGAATTTATGTAGCGCCTCTTCAAGATATCTACTCAGAGGCGCTCTCTGCGCTGACTAGCCGAAATGATATTAAGAGTCATATATAGCGAGCGAAAAATAACAAGAAGTTGCAAAACAAAAATCCCTAATGGTGAGAGGAGTGCGGCATTGGATGTGGTGCTGATTTATGGAGTGGGAAGCGAGCGCTTGGTTTGGTGGCGTTTTGAGTGTTATTACAATGGTACTATAATTATTATATATATTATATATATTATGTGTTTATATGTTTTGCATGATATATATATTATTTATGATTATATATGCCAAATATATATATATATATATTATATATATTTATTATATTTATTGTATTTATATATATTTACATATGCCGCCACATATGTATGCACAGTCTTTCGCTGTATAGACCTACATATAAAAATTATATTTATAGGTCTACTACATAGACCTACATAACTATAAAAATCATATTTAGGCCACATATATATATATATATATATTCGTATTGCTATCATCATCAGTCATCATCATGACCATCATCATCATCATCATCATTATCATCATCAGCAGCAGCAGCATCGTCATTATCATCGTCATCACCGTCGTCAGTATCATCCATCCATTAATGTGGGCCAATGCTCTCGGTTATATTTTTTCTAAACAACCAGCGAGTCACAGTCGTAATAAGCTTCTCTGCAGTATTACTTCATAGTTCCTACTCGACCAAAGATGTGATAATATATTGCGAAGGAAGAAGCGAGGACGCCGACTGCAGCTTGTGCTTTATAGAGCGCCACCTAGTAATTGATGTAGCGCTGCAGTTGTTCCTTGGTCCTGTCAGTCATCATAACATTGCCGTTCGTCGTCTAAACGCATAGAGTCGGTTTTCTGCAGCTGTAGAATTGTAGATAAACAACGTTGTGATGTATATAATACTATTATATGCATACATACGTGGGTGTGTGCGTGTGTGTGTGTGTGTGTGTGTTCATGTGTGTGTGTGTGTGTGTGTGTGTGTGTGTGTGTGTGTGTGTGTGTGTGCAGCCAATGAGAGATGTCGATCAATTCAGTGCGTGGCTGGTGTGGCTGGTGTGTGCACCGGCGTCTAAATAATTAAGAGCGCTTCACGAAAGAAAATAGCGTTAATTTACTGAAATGAGCTGTGTATACCGTCAGTGATGGGAAGTATTTAAAATACTAGTATTTAAAATAGTATTTTAAATACAATCTAAGTATTTTGTACTTGTATTTTAAATACTTTTGTGATCAAGTATTTTTACTTTTACTTAAAATACTTTTTTGATAGTATTTTGTACTTAAAATTGTGATGATGTTAAAATACTTTTTCAAAATACTTTTAAATCTCACCAGCTGCTATTAGCTATGCAATATTGCATGCTCAATTGCTCATGCACCAGGCTTCTTGGTAACTCAAACAAAGGAGCCCTTGAACAGAAGGTACAATGGCCCATTAAACAGGCTGATAGTGGTTAGTCACTGTTATGGATGGCTGGGCACCGCTGACCACAGGGTGAGCGAAGTTAATTGCAGATGTATTTGATGTATGGTGTAGGGGAAGAGTTTACGGATCACATGTAGGCTACAATAATTGTACACGTCTATTTACATGAGGCATCAAATCGAAACGCATAATATTATAATTATGTTTGAAATCAGTTTGATGTTTGACACCACAATGGACTTGTCTATGCTGATAGCATAGGACTTAGGCTAGATGTTAACTATCTAGATGTTTATGAATAGGACAAATGAGGTTGGAATTAGACATGTCTCTTGGCAGGTGGCAATCAGAACTTCTGTGACCCTGGAACGGGCGCAAAGTTTTATTACATGGATCTCCAGTTAATTTAATGAATCATGGACTACATACTTGACGAATTACAGCATACAGGAAGACACCTATAACACTTAGTTGACCTGTGCTGGTGTATTGTATTATTACCACAAGGGATAATACCACAGACTTCGAACACTTACTTAAAAGTAGCTTAGAGGGTTTTGCTGATGGAGAGAATTGTGACAGGAAGTCTCAACAGTGCAGACTTTATAAGGTACGTACGTTAATTGAGCTTGTGTTCAGCAGTGGAAGAATTTTTATCCATCCCATTGTGGCAGATTACTGAACAAAACTTTATCTAATTTAGTGTTTTTAAATTTTAGATTTGGATAAATTACATTGACCATTCTTTCTGCATAAATAGGAGGCTACCAATATTTTTTGTATGCCACTAAATTCTGTCTTTCTGTGGATCTTGATGTTAACGAACTCTGACTAGAACTAGAACCCATCTCTAGTGTCTTGGACTCGGACTCAAACATCTTTGGACCCAGACCCAGAAAATGTTTGTTTTTGATCAAAATTCTATGTTAAGAATTTTTTGTCACAATTTAATATTACTTCCTTATTTTTATGTAGTTTGGCAGTGAGTATTTTGTACTTAGTATTTTAAATACTTTTCCAAGCCAAGTATTTTTTACTTGTATTTTAAATACTTTTGTAAAAAAGTATTTTTACTTGTATTTTAAATACTTTTATGATCAAGTATTTTTACTTATACTCAAAATACTTTTTGAAAGTATTTTCCCCATCACTGTATACCGTGGTATTGCAGGTCGTTAGGATTTTGAAACAGTATCTATCTGTCTGTTTGCCTGCCTGTTTCTTTGTCTGCCTATCTTTGTATATATTAGTGAACGGCATATGCTTGTGTCTGTCTGCCTGTCTGTATGTCTGTATGTCTGTATGTCTGTGTGTCTGTGTGTCTGTGTGTCTGTGTGTCTGTGTGTCTGTCTGTCTGTCTGTCTGTCTGTCTGTCTGTCATCTATATTTACAGAATTTGCATGTTTATGTGTCTGTTTGTCTGAGTATTCATCTGTCCGTATTTCTGTCTGTAGCCTATGTCTGTCTATAGAACAGGCACTATACAAACATTGGCGGACCTATTTTGCGACCATAGTCAAAGATCCCCATGGAAATATCCCCAATTTTTTCCTGTCTGCGCCCCTATAGCCCGAGATGAACTGTGACGATTGGACGTCATAAACTCAGGTTTATTCCTCCGTATAATTTTATGATCAGCTGTTGCATTGGGAAGAGCATAATTATACATGTACCTCGAATGATTGTCCTCTGCCGATTCCACTGTTTCGACATCCACCCACGTCTCAGCCGAAGGATGTCTAAGTAGACAGATGTCTTCTCAGTAATGAAGCGATTCTGTCTGGCATGTATGCATGTGTACATTGTGTAGGTGGAAATAACGAGTTGAATATGATTACTCCCAACGCTCATATAACCGCAGACAACCGTATAGACTCGCGATTCAGATGACAGACGCAACAACAACCCGTTACAACCGTCAAGTGGTTTGTCTTAATCAACGATTTAAAGCGCCCTTCAAGCTCTTTACTCAGAGGCGCTCCCGACTACAGCGCGGACACTGCATCGGAGTTTCACGCCGAAGCGCTGAGCAGTTGCGAGTGAAGGACTTGCCCAAGGTCCCTACGCGACGACCAGCTGCAAGGCAACGAACATTTATATACTCACGAAGCAGTATACTCACTACACCACCGCGCCCCCCATTAATGTTGCTCCACTAGTCTATTATATTGACCAGAATGCATCACGAGTCATAGTCATGCATTACGTCATCAGTGACTCATCTTGTGCCTTCTTCAAGTCTTTGGTGTAAGAATCATGCAGTCAACTGGTATAGTCTTTTCTCTTTGATGTAAAAACTCCGCTCGCTTCTGAAAGAGGACTCGCACGAACTGATAGGTTTGTTTCTCACGGAACGTGACGCAAGTCGAGCAACTGTATCCATGAGAGTTTTAAGAAAGCAACCAGCTCTTATTTCTAGGAGGTTCTGATGTTTCCGTGGCTAATAGTCTAGAGGTTAGGGCGCAGAACTGTGACAAGAACCGTCGGGGTTAAAATACCACCCCAGGGCAACAATTTTGTCATGTCACGTATATAGCGTATAGATCTATTATGTTATGGCCGCTATTCTATGCTATGTTATGTTTTATAACTTTTCTTCTAAATTTCTGTTGCACTCACGCACAATGGCAGACTCACCCGTACAGTGCCGAGGCGTATATTTAGGGATGGTTAACTGGCTCAGCCTCCCCAAAAATGTGATTTCCGAATTTTTAAACTGATAACGTGTCCACTCTGCGTAACGTTTTTAAAAATATATTGAGACTCCCCCAAAATCTTCAATTTCCGGGTGCAGTACCAGTGGTTAGAGAGGATAGGATGGTGACCATCTACCATGGAAAGCCGTGGCTAAGAAAATGAGGTCACTAGCAGGTAGTATTCGTGGTTGTCATGACACCCGTATCAGTACGGACGAGATTCGGGTTTGCGTTTTCTTCGGTCTTGATAATGTTTTATCGATAACGACAGAGATTGACTTTGAGGTGATGACGGATCAAGTCATTCGGTTGACAGACCTTACAGACTGACTGACTGACTGATTGACTGACTGACTGACTGGCTGGCTGGTTAACTGACGGACAGATTGACTGACTTATTGACTGATTGACTGACTGACTGACTGACTGAATGAATGACTGATTGACTGACTTACTGACTGACTGACTGACTGACTGGCTGGCTGGTTAACTGACTGAATGACTGACTGACTGACTAACTGACGGACTGACTGACTGACTGACTGACTGACTGACTGAATGACTGACTGACTTACAGACTGACTGAATAACTGACTAACTGACTGGCTGGCTGGTTAACTGACGGACAGATTGACTGACTTATTGACTGATTGAATGACTGGCTGAAACAGATAAACTCACTTTTCGACTCACTGGCTGACTGACTAACAGACAGACAGGTAGAGACAGATTGGCTGACTGGCTTTCTGACTATTGCTGAGTATCGAACACAGGCATCGTGACTGACTGACTTATATATATATATATATATATATGTACATATAATATTATATATGTGTATATATAATATTATATATGTGTATATATAATATTATATATGTGTGTATATATAATATTACATATGTGTATATATAATATTATATAGGTGTATATATAATATTATATGTGTATATATATATATTGCCTCACAGACAGATAGACAGACAGCCAGACAGACAGACAGACAGACAGATAGACAGACAGATAGACAGACTCTGGCTTTGGGGTTGATGAGTCTGTCTCTTGTGAACATCGGAATGAGATATGGTTGAGATTGAGTCGGCGAGATGGTAATGGTTCACGTGATTCGGTTTCAGAGGCTGGCACTGCTGCTGCTGCTGCTGATGATGATGTTGATGATGCTTCTGCTGATGATGATGACAATGATGATGAGGATGATGATGATGATGTTGTTGATGATGATGCTGCTGCTGCTGCTGATGCTGATGATGCTGCTGATGATGATGCTGCTACTGCTGCTGCTGCTTCTGCTGCTGCTGATGCTGCTGCTGCTGATGATGATGATGTTAGAAATAAATTGCTGTCATTTACCTAAAATCCAAGTATGTTCACACGACAACGTCTTTGCCTTCTTACAGCGGTTGATGATGATGGTGCATGGTGACGAAG
>OX243828.1:6178655-6203655 GCA_945859605.1 Lumbricus rubellus
TCGCAGACTGAGTCAGAAAGTGACCTGTTGGACGCTGCAGAGGCAAGTGTCTATTGGCATCGCTTATTTTCTTCGTTCAACTATTATGTTCATCTTTCTGTGATCATCTCCTCGGATGCAGATTGAAAGCTTTCCGAGCTCATTACATTTGCGATATCGCATTCGTAGGCCTATAATATGGTTGACTCGTTTTCACATTGTTGTACTATATAAATGCAAATGAGTCGAATGACGTGGATAGATATTCTTTCTTATAAACTTAGATCTGCTAATCTGTAGCGTGATTAATGCTTTTCAAATTGCCCATCCATCTTTGCATATTCATCATTGCTCATTCAGCTTTGCATATTCATCATTGCTCATTCACATTTGCATATTCATCATTGCTCATTCACATTTGCATATTCATCATTACTCATTAATCTTTGCATATTCATCATTGCTCATTCATCTTTGCATATTCATCATTGCCCATCCAGCTTTGCATATTCATCATTGCTTCTTGAAGCTTCATCTCACATTCATTGCTCACACATCATATGCTCGTCATTCTGTTGAAAAGATTATCGTGCAGCACTGTAACATTCTGCGCCTGGTAATTTGAGTGGCGCTATAATAGAGGCTTAGAGATTACGATTACGATTACCAACAGCTCAACCACCACTGCCAATTCATACATACAAACTCACACACATTTATATATACACTGTGTCCGGGTAAAAAGTAGACCCCAAATAAAAGTGTCATAACTCGGTCAAAACTTTTAGGATTTATCTGAAATTATAAACACAGCAACAGTGTCCATATCTACACTCGATTTCAAAGTCGTTTGCAAATATTCGCGAGTTTGTCAAATTTATGAGCGTTTGCGTTGGAGCACCGACAAATGGAACTTTCCAACATGGAAAACCTGAAAGGAAGTGAAATTCAGCTATTCGGGTGCCAAAAATGTGTTTCTTGTTCTCGGACACACGATCGTAGACGTAGTAGGTTAATAGCTATCCCGGGAGACACTCGGCTTCATATCCTGCAGCTGTGGCCGTCCAGCAGTCCAGACTTTGATCCGGAGTACATGTACTGGAGGAGCGCGTTTTTTGTTCACGCGTAGGACCTATTCATGACATCGATAACCGTAGGGCGTAGGGCGCGTCTGTTTGAAGATTGGCAGTTGTTTAACCAGGTATCATCGACAGGACCATCAAACAGTAGCGTCTAATCTACGGTCGTGTGTCCGTGAACAAGATGGACATTTTGAACAGCATATTTAGCTGAATTTCACTTCTTTTCAGGTTTTCCATGTTGGAAAGTTCAATTTGTCGGTGCTCCAACGCAAACACTCATAAATTTGACAAACTCACGTATATTTCTTATCGGTTTTAGAATCTCGTGTAAATATGGCCGCTGTTGCTGTGTTTGAAATTTCAGACAAATCCCAAACGTTTTGACTGAGTTATGGCACTTTGTTGTGGGGTCTACTTTTTACCCGGACACAGTGTACATACATACATGCATACATGCATACATGCATACATGCATACATACATACATACATACATACATACATACATACATACATACATACATACATACATACATACATACATACATACATACATACATACATACATACATACATACATACATACATACATACATACATACATACATACATACATACATACATACATACATACATACATACATACATACATACATACATACATACATACATACATACATACATACATACATACATACATACATACATACATACATACATACATACATACCAGGGGCGGATCCAGGATTTCTGGTTAGGGGGGCGTAAATACTACATACATACATACATGAATACATACATACACACATACATACATACATACATACATACATACATACATACATACATACATACATACATACATACATACATACATACATACATACATACATACATACATACATACATACATACATACATACATACATACATACATACATACATACATACATACATACATACATACATACATACATACATACATACATACATACATACATACATACATACATACATACATACATACATACATACATACATACATACATACATACATACATACATACATACATACATACATACATACATACATACATACATACATACATACATACATACATACATACATACATACATACATACATACATACATACATACATACATACATACATACATACATACATACATACATACATACATACATACATACATACATACATACATACATACATACATACATACACAAGCATACACAAACATACACAAACATACACACAATCATGACTATATAATGCAATAAAGATAATAATTGAACACCTATCTTATGCAGTAGGAATAAATAAATATATGTGGCCACATAGGCATTAATAGTAGGCCTATTATTACTTAACTGAAATTGATTAAATAATTATAATATGCGCTTTCAGGCTTATTAGAACTCCGTGAATTTATTCCAAACTATTTCGGGTGATTACTTTGCTAGGCGCTATTTCCCAGTAAAGCCATAGCGTTGAGTTTTCAACGAGATTTCATCTTCGAGATCTTCTTTGAATTTTCTCTGTTATTACTCAGATAATTCAGGTTACTATATGCTACTTTGCATTAGTTAAACTAAAATACTAATGTGCGTTATAAATACTAGTTCATAATACGCCATTCAATTGTGTTAATAGTCCTTTCTACTGGTTTAATAGCCTACCCACCTTATTTTTGTCATAATTATCACGTCATTCAATAATTAATAGCACTATTCTAGGTCTATTGCTCACTGTAACTTGGTTTCATATGCGTCATTAGACTGGTCCACGATACAATGGCAAAAAATTAAGTTTTTAGAATTCTTTCTCCACAAGGCTTATTTTTGTCCACTTGGGTTAGATAGTCTCCCTGTAAAATTTCAGCCTGATTGGGCAACATTTAGAGGTCAACCCATTCTGAACATTTTACTTGAGTGCTGATAATGTCTTTACGTCATGTTAACCATCAATATTATTGTAGACTAATATGGCTTTGTCTAATTTGATATCCGACCCAGAGCACTGGCAGTTGGAAAAACCAGTCTCTCGGTTATCTACTGCAAGATTACCACACAGCCTGGAAGCCCTGGATGCACAGTAACTGCATCAGTTTCATCATGTCACTAAAGGGAGGCCCCATCCGGAAAGTTAAAAAATGGCCTGTGATGCAGTTGTTTGTATTTGGGTGCTTGCCAGAATACCAACACAGCTGGTTGTCCGGTGTGTCAGGAAACTGTCAAAGCTTTAACAGAACTACCTAACTCTGAAAACTCACAGACCATTGTAAAGAGCAAGTGACAAGATAAAGAATACATGTTAAAGAGTGACCTTCAAAAATTGTTTGATATTGACTCAAAGGATATGATGACAGAATTCCAGCAAGAAGGAGAATTCCTTCGAATGCAAAAAGACGTATTTTCCAGTAGCATGAGTGGAGTAGACCTAAAGACAGCAGCAAAAGAGAGCAGAAAAAGGCAACGACAAGAGAATGGTGAAAATTGATATGAAGAACGCAAGACAAAAGGCAGTAATGAAGCAGTAGGTGAACTTTCTGCTTTGTCATCTAGTCAGGATTCAGAAGAAGAATAAGCTTAGCCTACTGTTCGATTTAATGCAATGATGAGTATCAGACAGAACCTAGTCATCGTTCGAGTTCATAATGTATACACTCTACAATGTATAAGCAGCTGCTACTTAAGTCTGCCTCATTATCAAGAAAGATCCAAGAACATCTTCTTTAGTTTAGTTGTTGGTGCTTTGTATCGTGTTGGCCTTTCAGACCGTTATGCTGTGTTTGTAGATGGAGCTGCCACACTGGCAATTGGTTATGACATTAATTTCAGAAATCACATATTCTAGAAGTTCATAAAAGAAAGACAAGAAGCAGCTGCAATGAAAGAACAAGAGTGCACACTGGAAGACCTGCTATTACCTCTCTGAGAAATCAAAATGTTTCCCATGCAGCATCGACGGATAAAAGGCAAACATGAACCACATAGCTATTATTATAGTTCTCACTGGAAATTGCCAGGAAAAACTGTTTGGCAATCCCAAAAATGGTGAGCAACATACAAGGTGACTCTCAGGCCAACACCAGTGTTGAAGTAATTGAGAAATGGAATCTCCCCAGACTCAATGTCGCTCAGGTCGTACATTAACCATTGCGGAACCATGTATCTACTTCTGTCCCAATAACATAAAAAGTGTCAAATGGGTTGACCTCTAAATTTCATTTGTTTTCATTGAAATTTTTTGTGATTATTATAATCATGATAAGGACAAAAACAAGCCTTGTGGAGAACTGAAATCTGCAAGATTATTTTTTTGGACCACTCTAATGCGTCATATTGTATAATATTACGTCATTCTACATAATTATATTCTATGTATTATATTTATTTACTGCTAAATGTTGCTTGTTTAATAAGTGTAGTAGGCCTACTATTCCATATTACGTCTTTCAATTGTGTTAAATTATTGTTAATGCTCATTTGTTGCCAGTTTTGTGTGTCATATTATTACGTCATTCAATTGTGTTGATTCACCTTGTTCCTAGCTTTATGTGTCATATTATATCCTATTACGTCACTCAATTGTGTTAATACTCGTTGACGCTGCCATGGGTTGATATAAATTATGCGTCATTTTGTTTAATTCGTATATTGCACCATTCTATGATATTACGGTACCACAAATCATTGTCGGTGTTTTAATACGCGTTATATTGTTTCATATAACGTCATTCTATTCTATAGGATGCTGACTGTTACTGGGCTATTGAAACTCATATCGTTTAATATTACGTCATTATACGATATTGCCCTAGTATAATAATACTGTGTCACAAAGATTATATATGATGGCATCCTGTGTTATTACTTTGTATTGTTTGATGTTAATTTGCAACCAATAGGCCTACTGGTGATCTCGATCTTATTTCGTATACTACGTCAGCACTCGTGATCAAGCGGACAGCATAAACGATAAATAATCTTTTGCCCATGATGCTTTGCGGTGTCCTTCGCTGAGCAATCAATTCCTTTTGATATGGCTTTCAATCCTTAAGTCGCTCCTAAGCCTCTTATGGCTTGTCAATTTACTTTTTTTCGTTATCCTGACTTTAAACTGCCGCTTTGCACCTGGTTGCTTTTGTGCTAACGAGCCTGTGCAGTAAAAGGAATAGTTTTGTTTCTGTAAATTTGTAGAAGACAGTCAATTACTGTGCGAACGACCAAGGGAAAAGAAAGCAGTTTTGAAGCAGCGCTAAGATGTACTTAAGGAAATATGGATAGTCATATGCAAAAAGACAGCGACAGAGAGAAAGAGAGACAGACAGATAGACAGAAACAGAGATAGACAAACACAGACAAAGACAGAGAGAAAGAGAAGGAGAGAAAGAGAGAGAGAGAAACAGAAGGACAGCCAGACAGAGACAGAGACAGAGAAAGACAGAGACAGGCAGACAGACAGACAGAAACACAGAGACAGAGACAGAGACAGAGACAGAAAGAGTGAGAGACAGAGAGAGACAGAGACGGAGACAGAGACAGAGACTCAGACACAGATAGCGAGAGAGATACAGTCAGGTATCTTAGTATTAACCCTTTAATGCCGAGATGGTAGTAAATGGTATGGGAAATCCTGTACCCTCCGGTATTAAAGGGTTTTAAAGCGATCGTTATATCATGCAGTAGCGCTGTTGCTGTTGTTGCTGTTATCTATTATAAACTGTCTCCACTGTATATTTCTTTCTTTCTGGCTGACGACAGGGAGCGAAGGCCAGGTGGCGCTGCAGTCTCTGTCACATGAGACGCGACTTAGCGGCTGCCAGCGGTGTCTGGTTTCACGGCGGATTGGCTCAGCCGCTCATCACGAGCACAACCTTCAAGAAGAAGCTATACGACGACTGCAGCACAAAACCAACGTCAGATGGCTCCATGGTATGTTGCATGAAAAACAACATGGACGACCACTTCCGTCCGCCATTTCCTTCATGGCTGCTCAGTCATATAATTATAGCCATATATTGTTATTATTATGCCTTGAAGCATACATACATGTACATGCATACAGAAAGACATAGGCCTAGGCCTAGCCTACATTCGACTTACGTACACGTACGTGCATACATACATGCATATTATATGCAAGCACATAATGCATACCATACATGCACACATGCTTATATGCATGCATGCGCACAAATATATGTAGGAACATACAGTATACGGTACACGAAAATATGTACTCTTAATGTCACTCTTGCATACATGCCTACCTGTCTGCCTACTTACATGCATATGATCGAAACGCATACATGCACACGTACATACACATGCATATATACCCACATGCATACATCCGTACATACATGTATTAGTCTTTTTCTGTTAGTTTTTGCTTTTCTACTGCACTAAGTCTTGTTTTTTCGATGTCGTTCCTGTTTCTCGGGTTTATTGGTCATGCTCTATGATTGTATATCCTATTCTATTCCACTCCTTTCTGTGCTATTCCATTCCAATCCATTCTATTTCGTTTTAATCCATTCTATTCCATTCTATTCTAATGTACTCCATTCTATTCCATTTAATTCCATTCTAACCCGTTCTATTTCATTCTGTTCCATTCGATTTAATTCTATTCTACTCCATTCTAGACTTATAAAGCACCTCTTACAGTAGAATCCGCTCATAGGCTCTGTCTCTGTCTTTGTCTCTGTCTCCCTCTCTGTCTCTGTCTCTGTCTCTGTCTCCCTCTCTCTCTCTCTCTCTCTCTCTCTCTCTCTCTCTCTCTCTCTCTCTCTCTCTCTCTCTCTCTCTCTCTCTCTCTCTCTCTCTCTCTCTCTCTCTCTCTCTCTCACTCTCTCACTCTCTCTCTCTCTCTCTCTCTCTCTCTCTCTCTCTCTCTCTCTCTCTCTCTCTCACTCTCTCTCTCTCTCTCTCTCTCTCTCTCTCTCTCTCTCCCTCAGTGACCCTCTCTCTTTCTCTTTCTCTCTCTCATGTCTTTCTGCTTTTCTATTTCACTTGTGTCACTAACTTCTATCTCAACTCAAACGGACCTCTTTCAAATTTCTCCTCAACCACCACACGACCTCCCTCTCTCTTTATTACGGACTGAATAGCACCTTTGTAGCACCATCGACCGAAACTTTGTGCATAATTATCATATATTTGCGCAACATGAATTACTAAGTAAAGTTACAACCATTTCTCACGGAAACGAAAGTCAACAGTACAGCTGTTAATTGCAATGAACGTCGGTTGTCTGTTTTCATTGTTCGTGTTGTTTGTTTTGGTTGTTGTGACATTCGTTTGTCAAGAAGACATGAAAGCCAGAGAATTGGCGCAGCATAAATTATGCACAGCGGTCGAAGAGGGTTGAGTAGCCAGACAGAAGACTTAGATGAAATCGGTTGACAGCCGATGGGGCGTCAGAATCGTCTCTGTCTCTGTCTCTCTCTTGCTGTCTGTCTGTCTCTCTCTGTCGAAACAAACATGCTAAAGTGGCTGCACAATGACGGACAGCAGACGCACGCACACAGACAGATACACGTACAGATACAAAGACACACGGAGAGAGATAAATTCACGGCCATGCAAGCAGACGCAGAGACAAATTATGTGGAGGTAGAAACACAAACACTTCAGTGAATAGAGTTATTGAAAGAAAGAGTGAGAGCAATACATACAGACAGACAGACTGACGGAATGACAAGAAGACAAAGAAAGACGCACAAACACAGGCGGCCAGACAGAAGCATATGCTCTAGACGGGCAGAGAGAGACAGACAGTCAGACAGAGACAGACAGAGACAGACAGAGACAAACAGAGACAGACAGAGACAGACAGAGACAGACAGAGACAGACAGGCGGACAAAAGCACTTGCACTAGACTAAAAAGGGAGACAGCGAAAAAGAGACAGACAGACAGACAAAGAGAGTCAAACAAAAAGACACGTATGAACAGAAAGACTCTGGCCAACTCAGACAGTTATAATTACTAGCACAAACAGGAAGACACACAGACAGACAGACAGAAAGACACACAGCACCACTAAGAGACGCACGCACACGTACATTAAGACAGCCAATAATTAGCGTCATTGCATGTGCCGCCGGTGAACACCCCCCCCCCCGATCCCCCCAAACGAAGGTTCCCCGTTAATTAAGACAGACTCTTCTCTCGTTCCATATTCGCCGCTTCCCTTGGGGGTTCTTGTAAAAGCATTGTCACCTTGTAAATAGGTGATTTGCGAGGCTCTAACTCGAGTCGAGAACAAGTTCAAGGAACCCCCGTAGAGACCCTTAATTTACCCCCACTCCCCGCTGAAGAACACGACCATACGCTTTTTAAAAATTTACCCTCTGACGCACGTTGCGAGCTCTGAACAGCGCTCCATTCTTGCGAAATAATTAGCCCCCAACCCCCCACCACCATCCAAATTATAACGAGATGCGAAGAGACAGAATGAAATGAACTGATCCAACGTTCGAACTGTAACCCCCCCCGGGTCACAAGCGACATCTCTCCCCCACCTCCGTCCCCCCCAACCTCCCCCACCTCCGTTCCCCCATCCTCCCCAATCTCCCCCAACCCCCCTGAGCAATAGCAGGATCAGCGAAGTAGAAATTTATATATTGGTTTGGTCAAGCAATAATTAATTCGCTTGGGGTTTTATCATGACGAAGTCTGAGTTCGAATATAATAATTTGCACTGGTGAATTATGAGCTGGGTATCATGCAGTCACTCGAAATTGTCGAAAAGCTGATCTGATCGAGTACGTGCGCTCGAAGTTCCTTTAGTGTATACTGTGTATAATGATGTGCTGCTGCCCCCGGAAGTTCATTCTACTGTGAGAGATGAGTAATAGTTGGTGCGTCATTAAACCGAATGATCCAAATTCTTTTGGGCAACTTTCACGTTTGCCCAGTTTTTGGCAGTCTACAATCTACAATACGTTTTTGCATGTTGGCTATACGGACAACTACAGTGTATGGTGCTCTTTTCTAATCTATAGAGTTCTACTCTGTTCTGTGATGTTCTATTCTATTCTACTTTTTCTCTGTTCTTCACTAATAATTATCTGCCGTTTTGTTCTATTATGCTCTGCTTAACTCCTCCAATAGTTCTATCCTGGTACACTCTGTAATTTTTGTTTCATATAATGCTTCATATTCTGTCTCATTTAGTCTACTCTGTTCCATTCTGTTACATTCTGTTACATTCTGTTGTATAATCTGCATCATTTAGTCTATCCTGTCCCATTCTATTTCATTCTGCTATAGTCTTCTCTAAGTGGCGTCGGACTCCTACGGGCATGTGCCCATGGATTTAAAGAAGAAGAAGAAGAAGAAGAAGAAGAAGAAGAAGAAGAAGAAGAAGAAGAAGAAGAAGAAGAAGAAGAAGAAGAAGAGGAGGAGGAGGAGGAGGAGGAGGAGGAAGAAGAAGAAGAAGAAGAAGAAGAAGAAGAAGAAGAAGAAGAAGAAAGTTCTCTCATATTTAGTATATTTTCTGTTATTTATATTCTGTTCTGCGTATGCGATACCGAAATGTTCTGTCCAATTCTGTCAATTCATTTCCGTTTTGTTCTGTTCCATTCCATTGCTTTCAATAGACGCCCATCACGCTCTAGGCCTACCACTCATATTACGAACGGTATCTGCCAATAAAAGACTGAGCGGACCTTTGTTGGGCTGTGGGACTGTGGGAAGCAATCCCTCGTCCGTGCACCGTTCATGTCACATTGATACCCAGTACCCACCCATTAAACCCATACACCGATGGAGTAGGCTATATCGTCATGGAACTTTACCATGCAGTCCGAACCTGGCAGAGGAATCTGAAAAGGTTACTGGATGCAACCACCACAATATTCATTCATTCGAAATTTTATATAGCGCCCCTTCCCGAAGCACTACCCAGAGGCGCTCCCGACTCCAGTGCGCTCCAAAAGAACAGTTTTGAGGTCAAGCTTTAGATACCGTACATAAAGAGACTGGGTGTTTGGTCGTGTTGTAGGGACGAGAGACGAGGAGAAAGCAGCCGATGTCGAGAACGGAAGGACTGAACAACACCCGACATCATCATCGTCCATCAACAAACAAATCCGATTCAGAAGTACACAGATCTGCACCCACCGATGAAGGACAGAGGGAGGAGGAGGATGAGGTTGATGAAGAGGATGAGGAGGAGGAGGAAGAGGAAGAGGATGATGATGAAGAGGATGAGGAAGTGGAGGAAGAGGCAGCGAGAGGGGATGGTGGAACAGGTGGTTATCACTCGTTGGGGCGACGGCACAGCAGTCGCAGACAAAAGGTGGCACCACCACCATCAGCATCATCATCCGTGGATCAGCAGCAGCAGCATCAGGCGCAGCAGCAGCCGCGGTCGATGTATGATGAGGATGAGGATCTGGAGAATGATGAGAAGTTTCTGAGGGAGAGAGAGAAGTGTCGACAGGAGAGATTGCAGATGCAGCAGAAGAAGACGAAGAAGAGAACGCCGAGGAGGTGAGTGGAGAGGAATGAGGGAAGAAGAGAGGAGCTGCATTGTGTCGAGATCAACATTTTGATCAGTAAATCAATCGATCGATCGATCAATCGATCGGTCAAATATGAATCAATTTGTCTGTAAATCGAACGATTAATTCAAGATCAATCAGTCAGTCAATCAATCAAGAAGTTAATTAATCAGTCAGTCAATCAATCAATCCTTCAAATAATCAATCGATCAACAAGTCAATCAATCAATCAATCAATCATTAATCTATCAATCAAACAACCAATCAATCTTTTTCAATTTATATAGCGCCCCTTCACCACCTCCACATAACAACGTTACATTGATCACATTGATATTTATTGCAGGGCATCGGTTGGAACGTGTACGATGGAAGACATGATCATTAACGAAGGCGATTACAGCCGACTCACAACTGACAGTAGTAGTCTCGCCCTCAGGGTCCCCACTCCCACCCAGACCGGGTGCCGCGCCTCAAGGGAGGGTCGGGGGACCTCCTGCCCGTCATCCACCGGGCTCGCCGCTCCACGTCGCTCCTTCGACGATCGGTCGCAGTCAAAGCGGTGCAACAGCAGTAGCAGGGCGAAGGGCGACCCAACCCCGGTGGTCGATGAGTGGGGGCTTCGGGTCCCTTCTGACCAGGGTGGGGGTCACTCGTCAGGGAGTGGACATGGGCATCGACGGGCGAGGCTGAACAGATCAGAGAGCGACACGAGCAGCTTATCGGGAGGATCGTCGTCGAAACCCCTGCACCACCATCACCACCATCATCACCATCACCACCAGCCCCGTCTACAGGGGGCTTCGTCGCTGATCGGCCCTGCCCCTGGGGTGTCCCCGTCTGCCCTCAAGGCGATGACGGTGGCGATGACGGTGGCAGGATCGAGTCTGGAGGACGCTGAGTTGTTTACGATGGGGGGAACGCCGCCCTTTGAGGCGGAGGGACATTCACGTGGACGGGGGTACCACTGCCTGACCCTCAATGACCAGAGGCAACAACCGCCGCCGTCCCAGTGCAGGACGTCACCTGCAGGGGGGCTGGTCCAGGGTGGTTCATCGTCTGGGGAAAGGACGCGTAGAATGGAGATGATGGAGACGGGTGTTGATCTTGACAGATCAGGTCAGAGACGACGAAGATCATCAAGAAAGGTTTATGTGCTGAGACACATCCACTCGTCGACCAACATCGAGGTTAGAACCTTATAGACGTCATCATCGCCATCGTCGTCATCGTCGTTGTCGTCATCATCGTCGTCATCACCGTCATCATCGTCATCATCGTCGTCGTCATCATCATCATAATTATCATCATCGTCGTCGTCCTCCTCCTCATCATCATCATCATTGTCGTCGTCATCATCGTCATCATCATCATCATCATCATCAACATCATAATTATCATCATCGTCGTCCTCCTCCTCATCATCATCATCATAATTGTCGTCGACGTCATCACCGTCGTCATTGTCATCGTCATTGTCACCGTCATCGTCGTCGTCATCATCATCATCTGGCACGTTGAGAATCCAATATTTAGGATTTGTTTTGTATTTCTTCAATCAATCAAACTTTGCATCATAAATGATTAATTATCTTTCAAGTCTTCTGCGTGCGTGTGCTCTAGAAGCGCTCGTGTACAGTAGTAAGCTTATATCTCTTGAACGAGCGCTACATAAAAAGTCGATGAATTCATTGAAGGAATGACCAACCGTTGGAACTCCGCCACTGGTTGCACTCCGCCAGTGCCAGTCCCAAGCCTGGTAAAAGGAGGAGGTCGTCGCTAATGGTATTTGTTACCACACAGTGACGTTAAACAGCAAATACACACACACACACACACACACACGCACACACACGCACACACACACGAGCCCACACACACACACACACGAGCACACACACACCAGCACACACACACGCACACACACACACACCGTTGGAATAATTATTTTCAGACAAAGACAGAATTCGAGGATCACCATTACCAGATGGGAGGGGATGAAGATCCAGGAGAGGAAGATGAGGAGGATGGAGAAGGAGGAGGAGGAGTCCGGGATCCATCAAGACGCGTCCCATCCTCCCCACGCAGACGCACCCACAGTTCCACATCCGAGCAGGAATCGAACCAGACCATCGCAGCAGCAGCACGCCAGCGTCAATACTCATCGGAACAGGAACACGATGACGTCATCGGCTCCCACGTCGACTCCGAGCTCGATCTGCTCCTCGGTGGCGGTCCCGGTCAGCCGTGTCTTCGCTGCAGTCTCTCGGAGCACGAACCGAGCAGCAGTCCGCGGCACCGACGCCGTCGTGACTCGGCGGAGTTGGAGCCACGTCGCCGTAAGTCGCAGCCGGTCATCCGGGTGATGCCAGAGGCGTCGGCAGGAGGGGGAGCGGTGGGGGCGAAGGCGAGGTTCGGGACTGCAGGGACCTCTTCCTCCGTCTCAGGAGGGGGGATGATCCCGAAGATCTTTCGAAGCGAGGTGAGCGGTGGATCGGAGGACGAGTTAGACGAACTCTTTATCCGTGTCCACCACAAAGGAGGAGGAAGTGGAGGAGGTCACCACAAGGTCAACGAAGGCGGTGGTGGTGGTGCAAACAACACCACCTCATCCACCGGTGGCGGTGGGGCCTGCTCCGTCCTCGATGTCCATTCCCCGCAGCGGAAGATGTCCGCAACGTCCCAGTCGAGCGATCGCCGCAAGTCCTCCACTGCGTCCCTCTCCGACTGGCGGAAGATGTCCAGCTCGAGCGTCCTCTCCATGGGAAGCTTCGCGTCCAGCTACCGCGACTACCAGCGCAAGTTCTCCAACTCGAGCGGCGTGTCCACGTCCGTCAGTCGGCGTCCCTCGTCCGGATCCCGCACGAGCGACGGACAACGGAAGTTCTCTGATCCGGTGGACAGCTACCGGCGGAAGTCATCCGATCCTGGTGGCGACCGGAAGTCTTCGGACCCTCTCGACCGACGGACTCTCCCGTCATCCGCCGTTCAACACCAGCGCCACCTGTCGAGATCCAGTGAGATCCAACAGCGCCGGAGATCAAGCGCGCTGGTCACGTGTCCCGGCGGTGGTGTCGGAGGGGTGATCGGCGGAACAGCGGCGAGTACGGACTACCCCCTGCGCAAGATGTCGGTGACGGAATCGACGGAAGAGGGCGCTGCTGGTGGTGGTGGTGGGGGAGGTGGAGGGGCGGGGGAACAGCCGATGTCGTCAGCGATGACGGACTCGAAGAGGGTGCTGTCCAAGTCGGACGTCCTCCCGAGGTTCAAACGGCCAGACCAGAGACCGAGGAAGCTGTCGGAGTCGGCGGTTCTCGCTCTGATCAGGGAGAAGTCGAGTTCACGAGATGACTCCGAACATTCGTCGTCGCTCAAGGACGGAACAGCGAGTGAGTAGATGCACTGATCATGTACTGGCTTCTAATCAGGTAGGACCCATCCATTTATTACGTGAATGCAAAGAAAACGTGTTTTCGATGACCTCACCCCTATAATGCAACTCGTTCATTTTCCCCATGCGTTCGTACAACTGCATGCGCTCCTAATATACCCATGCATCTAATCCTTTCAAAAGTAAATTACCTGAAGTCAGGCGGAGGAGTAGGAGTAGGAGGAGGAGGAAGAGGAAGAGGAAGAGGAAGAGGAAGAAGAAGAAGAAGAAGAAGAAGAAGAATAGAAGGAGGAGGAGGAGAAGGAATAAGGAGAAGAGAAAGAAAAGGAGGTGGATGAGGAGGATGAGGAGGAAGTGGAAGAGGAAGAGAAAGAGTAGGAGCAGGAGGAAGAAGAGGAGGTGGAGGAGGAGAAGGAATAGAAGAGAAGACAGCGATGAATAGTTCCTTGAGCTACTGTACAACCATGAAACAGCAATGAGGTGCCAGCGACTAAGTGAGTGTATCCTCTTTCTCGATGTCCCACCCTCCTATCAGTGTAGCCTATACGGCTAGTATAGCGGTACTCATTTTTGCGTACCACTTACCTGGAGTACCAGATACGCGTACCACCGTTTGAAAATCTCTATACTCTACGCCTTTCACTTAATACTTCAAAGACTCAATTCATCTGGCTAGGTACTCCCCAGCAGCTCCAGAAGCTTGATTTCATTCTGCTCTCTGAAAGATTTCCGCTGTTTTCCTTCTCTTCAAGTGTGCGGGATCTGGGTGTTGTAATTGATAGTTCACTTACTTTTACTGAGCATATTTCCAATGTTACACGCTCGTCATATTTCCATTTAAGACGTCTCAGAGCCATTCGTCGCTCTGTCTCCTCCTCCATCTTCACTACCTTAATTCATGCTTTTATATGTTCACGAATTGACTATTGCAATGCTCTCCTCATTGGTCTTCCTAAAGTTCGTCTTTCACCGATTCAGTCGGTTCTCAACTCAGCTGCTAGATTGATTGCCCGCCTTCCCAAGTACTCTCACATCTCTACCTTTATGTTTCATGAACTTCACTGGTTTCCTCTCCGTGCTCGCACACAATTTAAGATCCTGACTCTGATCATAAAGGCTCAACGGGGTCTTGCCCCAAAATATCTCACTAATGTTTTACTTCGTCCTCACTCAGCTTCCTCCCACCGTCCACTTCGTTCATCCAACAGATTTGACCTCTTGGTTCCTCGGTCCAGAACTGTTATGGCTCAGTCTCGATCATTTGTCTCAATTGGTCCTTCTCTTTGGAATGCCCTCTCTCCTTCTGTTCGCTCTACACTTCTTTCTGGTAGTCTCTCCTCTGCTTTGTCTCTTCTCAAAACCTGTTTCTTCTTGCTGGGCCTTGCGCACTGGGAGCGCCTCTGAACGGTTCACCCTACTAGAGGCGCTTTATAAATGTTTAAATACAATACAATACAATGGGATATGTTTTAAAATGTTCCTCATTGGTTCCATCATGAACCACGTGATCTTCTTGTTCTGTGTTCTTTAGGACGGTCATCCAACGGTAACTACTTCAATGTGGCTCTTCAGAGAGATCCGAACGACAAAAGCTGCAGAAGTAAGACAATGCTCACAGGGTCGACAATACATGTATTATAGGTCTACATGTAAAGTGCAAACTATTAACGTATAGACAGCGCTGCACCTTCTCCGTGTGTAGCTTTGCGACATTTAGGAGAAAGACAGATAGAGCGAGAGAGTGACAGACAGACAGAGACACAGAGAGACATTGATAGAAACAGAGAGAGATAGAAACAGAGAGAGACAGTGAGAGACACAGTGAGAGAGAAAAAAACAGAGAGAGAAAGAGAAGCAGAGAGACAGAGAGAGACGCACACACAGAGAGACAGAGGAAGATAGATGGATGGATGGATGGATGGATGGATGGATGGATGGATGGATGGATGGATGGATGGATGGATGGATGGATGGATGGATGGATGGATGGATGGATGGATGGATGGATCGATCGATAGACAGACATGCAGACAGATAGATAGAGTGAATAGGAGGTGGAATCTGAGGTGGAATCTGATGCGCAACAGAGGGAGAACGAGGAGTAATACAATAGGTATAGCCTACAGAAGAATGAGGAGAATATGAATAACAAAATGAAGAAAGGCGAAACCATACAGTCAGGGAAAACCGTTTTAAAAAGATCGATCACGACAATGTACGTTGGCCTGCTTTCCCCAGCTTCCATTACTTCTTCTTCCTTTTTATATATTATGTTCTCTTCCAGCCGGCGGATTCGGCATGCGGGTCGTGGGAGGCAAGCAAGGTCTGGACAAGAAGCTCGGCACATTCGTTACAAACGTCATCAAAGGAGGCCCAGCCGATGCAGCCGGTATCGTTGAAGGTAATCAAATCTGACGGTAGTATATTAGCCTTGCGTTGTGCGCATGCGTGGTGGATTAATTCGCCATCGTCTGCTTTCCTGCCGCTTTACGCATCGGTCGTGTGGTCACTGCGCGCAATAAGACTCGGGACTATTTTAATGATACCGCAGCCTCACAGAACTTTCGCAGATTATAGCCTAATCAAACAATTATTTGAGCGTAGGTCACCTATTCAATTCGGTAATAATGTATATATTTTTATTTATTTATTTAACCATTTTTTCGATGCTTTATTTTTTGCGTTATTATTACTATACTTTATTATTTCTGTGTTTTATTTTACATTTTTGACATGTAGGCCTAACCGGGCGCAGTGGGTCACCAGAATTGTCTGGAATGGATCAGTTAAAATACACGAAGAAATGCCGTTGAAGATAATTAGCCTATATAGCCTACTCCGCTGCATGGGAGCCCCCCAATTTCCCTTAATTTTAAGTGGGTAGAAAATGTGCCCAAGCAGCACCCATAATATATCTTCAACGACATTTCTTCGTGTATTGTAAATGATTCACTCCAGTTAAAAATACACTATATAAGTTTTGTTAAAAAAATTTTATAAAGAAGACGCATTAGCCTATATATCGAGGAGCATGCAGCGAATTCCGCACACAAAGGCCGATCATAATATTATTATAAGAGATAGGAAACTGGAATAATAACATGCAATCGACGAATTGAATAACGCCTACAGCTTGTCAACGGAAGACCAGAAAACCTCTTTATAACTGTGAACCCGGAACGAATCCTGCTCTTGAGCACGAATGTTCGTCACCCCCCCCCCCCCCAGCACCCTTCCGCACACGCGACTGCAGTTCGCTTCGAATTGAGGATTTCTTTAGCTGCGAAACTCGGCGACTGCAGATGCTCTTCAGTTTCTCGAGTCTTTTCTGAGTGTCTCATCTTCGCTGCTGCTCCTCAAAGTGCCCAGAATTAATGAGAAGTAAAGCGCTGAAAGATAGATGGCGCTTTTGCCGCTCACTGACGTCAAACGGTGCTCGGTAGACGTCAATGATATATACTCTGTTTGCTTAGTTTGGTGATTGGTGGTTGCAACAGTTTACTGCGTCATCGTGACGTCATCATCACCGCTTAATACGTCATCGCTATGTATGAAATGTATGATTTATGATATGGTATTGCATGATACGATAATAATATGATATGATATGATATGCTGTCCATGGTTATGTCGTGAATCACGATATACGATATGTCATATGTCGTATGACTAATATGAAATAATGTGACATGACAGGACATGACATTACATGACATTACATGACATGATATGGCCTGACATGATATGAATTTAATGCAATATTACGCAACATAAAATATATGATATAAAAAGGATTTAAGTGGTTCAAAAATGTGCAGGCCCAGTCTGCGTCAAAATCACTTCAATTAACCTCCAACACTTCATAATAATTATTATAAAAATCGTCATCCTGTCTTCCGCTCCAAAGCTGCCATAATAATATCATCTGAAACAGTATATATAAGCTGCTATCATTTAACTTGTTCTTTTAAAGTTCTCTTTACACGCTGTGTTTATCTCAATCCTATAACCAATGGGTCTAAATCAGTGGTTCTCAAACTTCTGCAGGCCGCGGACCGGCAATAATTTATCTGCGAAGCTCGCGGACCGTTAACTTTAATCTTTTACCCGTTTGCTCCGAGAATATCCGCTGAAAACGGGCTTGAAATTTAAAAATGAACGGGTAAAGGGTTAATAGCAAGCACAAACAAAAGCGAACTATAGTATAAAAAGCTAACTGTATGGCTATTTATAAATAGGGATTTAAAAAAATTATTTATACAGCCGTTTGGCAAGTTAAAATAAGGCACTGGTAATGTATTTTTAAAGTATGAGACCGAATTTTGAATAAATGTTTTACAACAATTCGAATAATTTCACAATTTTAAATATATAAATTAATAATTATAGTTTATTTCCCCTCTCAGACTTCTTCACGGACCGGCGATCAGGGCTCCGCGGACCGGTGCCGGTCCACGGACCACCACTTTGAGAACCACTGGTCTAAATAATCTCTGCTTATATATACCTGGGTAAATTCCAATCTTGGCCCAGGATTTATATAGTTTGCGGTAACTTATTAGTTCTCACTTTGATTGTTGCTTGATGAATTTGTGATACTTGTAATGCTTTATGTAACTTTTCATGCCTTATATCTTAGCGTGCTTGATACTTACGGACTAATAAAAAAGTTGATTGATTGATTGATTGTTCCACTGTATAGGCCTACGCCTATAATATATTCAATCGGATATTTTAGGCCTACCTGTGAATTGTGAAACCGAATCAAGAACTGCAATGTTTCCTCCCGTCGGTGATTAAATACAAGAGGGTAGTTGAGCAATGAAAATAGATTATTTTTCGGGTGATCTGTTATTTTCCAGGTGACCAGGTCATCGAATGGAACGGACGCAGCTTCCAGGATGCCACCTTCGAAGAGGCAAAGCAGATAATGACTAACAGTGGCGACACGGTCCAACTCGTTCTCGCTCACAACAGGTAAACAAAACAATAATTTTATTAATCGTTGCAGAAAAAAGCAGAATGTGTATTCGCCTAGAAAGCCCTAGATGACGAAACAAGCACGCAACGTATACGTACATGTATTTATGATTTCTGCTATTCTACTGTTCTATACCATTTTTTAAAACTTTCGTGCTGCATACAACTAGGCTATATATATAGTATGGGTCTATTTACTATTTCTACATTTTCTTCTATTTCTGCTGCTTCTATTGTTTTCTTTTCTACTAATTATAGGCCTACTCTTCTACAACTTGCACTGTTTTACTATTCTTCAATGTCTACTATTCTACTATATCTGCTGCTTGATATTCTATTAGATCTACTTGATCCTATAATAGTCTAATATGCTGCTATTTCTACTTTTTTACATACTACTCTACTACTATTGCTATTCTACTATTCATGCTATTCTGATATTTCTACTCACTCATTCTATTATAATTTATATAATTATATCGCCCCTTTAAGATCCCTACTCAGAGGCGATCCCACCTATCACCCCCAACAAAAAGCAGTCATCAACACTGTAAGTGAAATTGTGAACAGTTTGGGAGGTGTCGCTTAGTCAATGGAATCCGTGTTCAAGGTTGTTGGATCAATAACAAAGAATGGATTGTCGCAGAGCGGTCTAAGGGGACCCTCGAAGCAGGACGTTTTGGCGCCGCCGTTTTGGCGCCGGACGTTTTGGCGCCGCCGTTTTGGCGCCGCCGTTTTGGCGCCGGACGTTTTGGCGCCGGAATTTTTTTCACCCTCGTTCTAGAGTTTAAAAATTATTATATTGTAGGGAATTGTAAGGGGTTTATTTACGCACATTTTGATGTAAATTTTGTAATGATATTACGCGCTATTCAAAAGTTATGCCCGAAATAGCTAAGAATGTATGTATATGACATGCGTCGTGAGGGTCGGTTAGGGTCAGGTTAGGCGTCGTGAGGGTCGGTTAGGGTTAGGTATAAGGTTATTGTAGCCATTCGGTCCCGTATGGGGTAGAAATTACGGTTAATTATTACACCACTGAATGAAAAGAAAAATAAATATTAAATACAATTTGATCCCTTCGTACTGGTGTATTTATAAACTGAACCAGAAATAAGCTACTGCGATCAATTTTTATATGGGCGCCAAAACGGCGGCGCCAAATCGGTCGCGCCAAAACGGCGGCGCCAAAACGGTCGCGCCAAAACGGCGGCGCCAAAACGGTCGCGCCAAAACGGCGGCGCCAAAACGTCACGTACCGGGGGACCCTTACGTCATCGTCGGCGCGGCGGTCTGTCCTTCCGTCTGTCTGTCTGTCTGTCTGTCTGTCTGTCTGTCTGTCTGTCTGTCTGTCTGTCTGTCTGTCTGTCTGTCTGTCTGTCTGTCTGTCTGTCTGTCTGTCTGTCTCTGTCTATCTTTTCTCTTCCATTCACATATAATGCACAATGCTTAAGCTGACGTAAACAGTCACTTCACATTTCTTAAATCGTGCTTCCATCAGGGCTTTTTTAACGTGCAGTTGTACACAAAATGTGCAGTTCTAAATGGATTTGTGCAGTTGTAGAAGCACTTCTGTACAGTTAAAACTAGTTAAAAAGTTATTGTTTTCCGATTGGGAGTAATTTACCATGGAGGATGTGAAAGGAAAGAAGGGGTTGTGCAGTTCTAAAAATTCCTTTAAAACAGCCCTGGCTTCCATAATAATTAAGCAATCGTTTCCAACAACAGTTTTTATTCCCTTAGCTACATGTACATCAAAGCGATCATCCTTTCTAATCTAATCTAATCAAATTCAATCTAATCTTCAATCACTTCAACAGTGTCATTAGCATCATATACAAGTCTCAAAACAACACTCTTTGGTCGCTTAGCATGATGATTTCGTAATCTAAATTCTAAACGATTGGAAGAGCTCCAATAGATCAAAGAGAAACGAGAAGCCGAGCTGAGACAGTTTTGCCGCGTAAGCTTATACCAAAACAAGTCGTCTGCTATGTTTAAGTCCGTGTGGTGAAAGCTGATAAGCAAATGGACAGATGAAAGCAAGATGAAAGCGCTTCTACTCTGTCAGCTGTAATAATCTGTGACTCGGAAATGTACATTTATATAGCGCCTGCTCTAAAAGACTACTCCGAGGTGTTTCCGACTTGACAGTTATAGAGACCGCAATCAAGTTGACAGGTCTTTGCCTGCTCGGTGCAATAGGTGCAGATATGGAATGGAGAAGGGGACTATGGCACGGGTTGCGGGGAAAGATTTCTTGTTCCATGACCAAAACAAATTTATATGCATTTGTTCGAATGTACTGTATTGTAATGTATGGTGCCTGACCATTTATAAAGCGCTTCTCACAGCAAGAGCCTTTCAGAAGCGCTCCCAGTGCGTGCGAACTCGAGACACGGATAGAAACGGAAGGTTTTAAGGCGAGAGAAAGATGAAGAAAGAGCTGAAAGACTGTATGAATATCCATTTAGTATGAATGTATAACATCTGCAATTTTTATGTAGTTAGGCCTATCTATCATTGGAATTTTTCAGTTATATAATTATGTTTATTTATCATTGCCATTATTATCATGTATATAGGATAACTCATAAAGCGCTATTTCCAATTGAGGAAGAACAGATGGATGACGCTCAGCAATAATTGTGTGGGTCGCGGTCCTTACAACATAGTCGCTCTTCCTCCCTACCTCTCCCCCTCCCCCGAGGCTTTGACTCGTTTCATCTCCTCGCTACATTTGTTATTAGGAAGCCATTAGCTTCCCATCTGCTGGTAAAGCCTGTTTCAGCGCAAGGCTTCTATTCTATATAAGTCTATGCTTTCGTTTGATTGGCATGTCTTGAAGAACGCACGGTGCACTTTGTAAAGCTCTCCGGCCATCTGTTCTGCTTGCCTTCAACATAACGCTTCGTTTGCCAGCGATGCGATCAGGCGCTAAATAAATTCCGATTGATGTCAAGCTTTGTCAGTCCTTGCTGCGCCGCTTGTGGCTGCCAGCGGGTGTGTATGTACTGTGTATGTTTATGTGTGTGTGTGTGTGTGTGTGTGTGTTTGTTTGTTTGTGTTAGTCTTTGTTTGTGTTCGTGTTTATGAGCATTTGTTCGTGCTTTAAACGTGTGTGTGTGTGTGTGTTTGTTTGTGTGCGTGTTTGCGTGCGTGTGTGTTTACATTTGTGTGTTTGCACTTGTTTAATAGTGTGTGTTGTTTTGTATACGCGTTTATGCATGTTTGTGTGTGTCTCTCTGTGTGTCCTTGTATGTATGTGTGTGCGGTTTGTCGAGTGTTTCTCCTCAATATCTTACAACAGTCGTAAAACTCTCATACATTTGTCTTCTTATTTCGTCTCTTTTCACCATAGTCTTTGTCAATCCATCCATCCATCCATTCATCCATCCATCCATTCATGCATCCATCCATTCATCCATCCATCCATTCACCCATTCATCCATTCATTCATTCATCCATCCATTCACCCATCTACCCATTCATCTCTCCGGTAATCCATCCATAAGACATCCACTCTACTAATCCTCCCTCCATCAATCCTCATTTGCGTGTATACGCTCAACCCGGTAACTCTGTCGCTACATAAATGCTCCATATGTCTGGAGGCAACACCCGCAGTCGACACAAGAGACACGAAAGTCAATTGACGCCGCGCAACAACATAACACCGCGAATGGGTTTTGCCGTTCTCTCGTTCCCTTAGATTACGAGATCACCCACGGGGTCTTTTTCTAAAGCAACCTGTGCCCCGACGCACATTAAGTAAACCATTATGCCATGATTACGGTCATCATACTCGCAGTGACGGTTAACAAAATTATTGTCCTGGAATAAACACGGTCATTAGTCTACTGCGTGTTATGCTCGAATTTTAGATTGTATAACACGCATGACCGCCGCCATCTTGGTCGTTGTTTTCTCGATCCTGTAATCCATAGACATCATATGAATTATATATATATATATATATATTAAATGTAAGATGTCTATGCTGTAATCTCAAGAGCAAAGAGATCGGATCGCGGTTGAGGTTACAGTTACCGAACGCAACAAAGACTGTATATCTAGGAAAAGGTATAGGGGTTCATGACTCTATAGTCTATGGGATATTGAGCACGACTATAATAGTCTATAGGATATTGCTGTAAATGACTCGGTGGACGCTGGACTCCTTTGACTGTGTAATTGGAAGTAAAAATAACGCGCAGTTTATGAATACTTATGTGATAATAATTCGTCTTTGTATTTCTGCGCTTTTCAGAGGTGGAGATGTGGCGTGCATGTCGAGAAGGGAGTCGAAACCGGTGATCAGCAAATCCCGCCGAACGTCAATCGCCAATGAAAAAGGTCGTCTGCTGAGCGTCTGTAATTTTGTCATTGGCATTGTCTTGGGGAAAAAATAGAGAGGTGGTTTCCCGTTGTCTTCCTCTCGGTGTTTTTATTGAGACACATGCATCTTTAGCGTCGTGTCTTCCACTGTCCGTCCTTTTCTTCCTTCTCCATGTGTGTTGGGTTCGCTTATAGCCTACCGGCGGAAGCTCGGTCGTTCACCCCGCACTTTGCTCAGTGTAATCATAGACTAATTGTATTTAGATATTTTTAAATATTTGCGTCCCGAGACAGTTAAATCGTAGAAACTATATATGTAAAAAAATTACAGTAAAATACGTATTTCGCTTTTATACTTCTCAGAAAAAATCCGTTTTTCTGGGGGCTTTTTGACTCGATTTCCCCCGTTTTTTTATATATTTTTATGTAACCACCTTTGTTGATTTACCGTCTGTAAGCTTAATTAGTTTCCTTAATTTTATTTTATTCTGGTTTAAAATTTTATCTTAGCTGTCTCCGTAGCCTACTATCAAGGATTTCAGTAATTCAGGTCACACTATTTGACCGTTTTACTTAGGCTATAGTGCAGGCCCAAATTCTGTTATTTGCTTGCTCAATGCTGATTAAAATTAAATTTGTTTAATGTGAGTAAGCAAGTTTTTCAATTTTGAATTATAGTACAAAATGCAGAATGTTAAATTATTTGTCGTTTTCCGTTTCTTCTCACTGGTTTTTTCGTTTCAAAAATAAAACAACGTTGTTTTCCGTTTTTTAGTTCTTAAAAAAAAATCGTTTTAGACATCTATGGTAGAAGCCAATTTGTTCAGTGTCGCTTACGTCCCTGTAGGCTGAGGTAGGCAGGCAGGCAGTCAGGCAGACAGGCAGACAGGCAGGCAGGCAGGCAAGCAGTTCTTATAATCGGTGTGGGAAGGTATAGTTAAGGTGAAGACGATGAATCAGGAAAGGATTTGTGGGCGACATAAGGCAAATCCGTCGACTTATTGGTCATTAAATTTTTGTTTTGATCTATTGGACATTGGTATGTGACATACACTGGTCTTTGACATACGTTGGTGATGATGATGATGGCGATGGCGATGACGACGACGACGATGATGATGATGTTGAGAAGGAGGAGTTGGAGGAGAAAGAACATGATGATGACGAGGAGAAGGAGGAAGAACATGACGATGACGACAACGACGACGATGATGATGATGAGGAGGAGGAGGAGAAGGAGGAGGAAGAGAAGGAGGAGGAGGAGGAGGGGAAGGAGGAGGAGGAGGAGGAGGAAGACGACGATGACGATGATGATGATGATGATGATGATGATGATGACGATGATGATGATGATGATGATGACGACGACTACGACGACGACGACGATGATGATGATGATGATGATGATGAGAAGGAGGAGAAGAAGGAGGTGGAGGAGGGGAGGAGGAGAAGGAGGAAGAAGAAGATGATGATTACGATGATGATAATAATGATGATGATGATGATGATGATGATGATGATGATGATGATGATGATGATGATGGTGGTGGTGGTCGTGGTGGTGATGATGATGATTGATGATGATGATGATGGTGGTGGTGGTCGTGGTGGTGATGATGATGATTGATGATGATGATGACGACGACGACGAGGATGATGACGATGATGAGGATGATGACGACGATGACGAT
>OX243828.1:6208655-6218655 GCA_945859605.1 Lumbricus rubellus
GCAATGTCAATACAAAAAAACTAAACCTGCAGTTAATGGTCTGAGTAACTGGTGACAAGACGTAGTTCTGTCTCGCGATCCACTTTTGCTTTATTAATAAGTAGTCTATACTTAGTTTTCTTTTTTAAAGATGTTTTGCATCAACTGAATGTATTATGTCGCTTTCTTTTTGCACGTTTTGTTGCCTCGTGGCGATATTTCTCCGGTTTTTCTCACTAATGGCGTAATACATGTACTCCTCTATTATTGTTTTGTCATTGTTTTGGTATAATTGAATTTTTGTGTAGCGACGTTCATCTCTGCTCAAAATAATAGCTGGAGGCGATGTCTTTGTTCGGCGGTTATTGTGATGTTAAATGGCATTAAGAAATAGATGAATAGAATATATTACATCGGGTATGGATATCTATAGGTCTTGTGAAAATAGTAATGACGGACCAGTGACGGACCCCACACGCACACGCGTGCACGCTCGCACGCGCACACACACAATGTCTTACACAAACACACACACACACACACACACACACACACACACACACACACACACACACACGGTAGTGTAGTGGTGGCGTCATTGCATTGATAATGTTATTGTTCAGTGTTCGACCGAGATAGTTCGGTTCCTTCGTCTTCAGGCAGCCATGCTCAGAACGGGAAGAAGAAAGGTATTCAATCAATCAATCAATCAATCAATCAATCAATCAATCAATCACTTAATCTTGAAATCAATCAATCAATCAGTCAATCAATCAATCAATCAACCTATCTATCTATCAATCAATCAATCAATCTATCAATCAATCAATCTATCTATCATTCAATCAATCAACCAATCAATCAATCAAGTGTTAGGCCTTGTCACCTCGCTGCCCAATCGTTAGAAGGCGCTATAGTAATTTCCACAGTCATCTGCTCTCCATAACCTTCTTTTTTCCATAACCATCTTTTGACTCCTCTTAGACTTAAAAGATCCTCTGCCTTCTTCTCTTTTCCACCTCTTCCTTCTCCTCAACCTGCCCTCTCTTTCCCTCGTGTTACTCTCCCTGTCCCTGTCTCTTTATCTCTTTCTCTCTCTGAAATACCACCCACCCCATAGCGCTCGACATTCGAGTAAAAACGAATATTGTGGTATCGGACGATTGAGCTGTATACACGATTCAAAGTCATTGTGCTTTTAAATGTTCCGGTTCAAATTCCCAAAAAGAGAATGAGCTTTAGATGAGGTTGTCCAACGTATCATCCTACCATACCTTGTTTCGTCTCTACTTTACCTTGCTTCCCTGTCGTATCCAATACCTTGGTTTACCTTGTTCACATTACGTCATCTGGTTTTATACTCCACCAAACATGTAAATTATCATAAAAATGACCTAAATGACATGGACTGAGTTTATTCTGCCTATCATCACCGTTGTGACATCCAACATTTATGACAAGGCAATGTAGGACGGCTTAATTGAGAGGCAATGTAAGACATCGTATACACCCCCCGGGTAATACAGGGTAGGATATCTTACCTTGTGTCAAGCCAACGTTGGTAATCCTATACCTTATTGAAGGCAAAGTATAAGTAGGACATTTTACCTTATTGCAAATCAATGTAGGACATCTTGTCCTGGCAAACCAAGGTAGGAAATTTCATCTTGTGGCAAGGCAGAGCAGGACATCTTACCTTGTTGTATGGCAATGTAGGATATCTTACCTTGTTGAATGGCAATGTAGGACATCTTACCTTGTTGAATGGCAATGTAGGATATCTTACCTTGTGGCAAAGCAAGCCAGTTCATCTTAATTCGTGCCAACGCAAAGCATGTAACCTCTTGTTTTATGGCAAGGCATTGTAGGACATCGTATACATTGTGGCAAGGCGGAGAGCAGGGCAAGAGAAGGTAATAAATTGTTATCGTTACCTTCATTTGTTTCCATGCAGTTCGAAGAAGTCGATTCGGAGATCTGAAGCGAAGGGTGACTGAGATGGCGATGAAGGTCAACACAGCTTTGCAGGACAAATGGGAGACGAGTTCCGTTCCAGGTATAGATGGATGGATGGATGGATGGGTGGGTGGATAAATGGATAAATGGATGGATGGATGAATGGATGGTTGGATGGATGTGTGGATGGATGGACGAATGGATGGATGAATGGATGGATGAATGGATGGATGTATGGATGGATGAATGGATGAATGGATAGATGGATGGATGAATCGATGGATAGATGGATGGATGGATGAATGGATGAATGGATAGATGGATGGATGAATCGATGGATAGATGGATGGATGGATGGATGGATGGATGGATGGATGGATGGATGGATAAATAGATGGATGAATCGATGGATAGATGGATGGATGGATGGATGGATGGATGGATGGATGGATGGATGGATGGATGGATGGATGGATGGATGGATGGATGGATGGATGGATGGATGGATGGATGGATGGATGGATGGATGGATGGATGGATGGATGGATGGATGGATGGTTGGGTGGATGGAGAAGACACGTATAGTGTTTATTCGTATGACATTGCATCAATCAATCAATCAATCAATCAATCACAATTTTATTGAGCCAAGAAGCAAACAAGATATAGCAACACATCAAAATAAACATAATAATAATAACAACGTTTATCTGTATGCACTCAGAGATTCAACGCCATAGCCTTCAGAGGAACATTCTCACAACCAACCCGGGTCGAGGACGACCAGCCATACTAATAATTAAATGCACTATTATACTTTAGCTTTTAGTATGCTGTTGTAGGCACACTATTAGTACATTATGATTGCGTTTTGTCAGGCGTTCACTGTTCAGCAAGCACAGCCAGTTGGCGTTGCACAGTTGGTATCAGAAATAAATGATGGTTATACATAATAATAATAATAATAATAATAATAATAATAATAATAATAATAATAATAATAATAATAATAATAATAATAATAATAATAATAATAATAATAATAATAATAATAATAATAATAATAATCTTCGTTTAATAGCTCAATCCGACACACCGCAGAATGATTACAAGTACAGGTTATACGAAATACGGCCCACTATAGCACGACACGCAGGTCGGCTTTACAGAGTGGGTTCGGCTTAACACTAATGAAATTCCTTGGTTACAAAAAGGGAACCCAGAAGGGACTGCAAAGTCCCGCTGGTTAGGGTTACCTAGGCTCTGCCCATTTTTTGATACTAGGCGTTTACAGGTTCACTACAATAAGCGTGTCTGTTCATACGTATGTATGTAGGATTGTAGGTATTGTGTGGCGCGGTGGTGTACTGGGTATGTTTGTTGCCTAGCAGCCGGAGGTTTGCAGGTTCGAATCCACCTCAAGTCGCCGCGTGTAAGGACCTTGAGCAAGTATTCCACTCGCAAAAATTGCTCTTCGCATATATCTCATTTTAAGTACCTAACAGATAAAACCTTCTCTTAACGGAGATTCTAACCCTCGCGCTGCGGCAAAAGGCAATTATTTCAACCAACAACTCACTCTCATCCACGCTTTCAGTCGAGGATTTTCATGAAATGGCGCTATATAAAGATCTATAAAAAGAGCTCAGTTAACGTCGCAGTTAAAATGCTTTTATGGGAACCAGATTATTATCCGCCTCAGGTCCTTGAACCGAGAACGAGAGACAAGACAGACAGGCAGAGACAGACAGGCAGAGACAGACCGAGACAGACAGAGATACAGACAGAGATACAGAGAGATAGAGAGAGACAAAGAGACAGAGAGAGACAAAGAGACAGAGAGAGACAAAGAAATAGGGTGAGTCAGACAGACAGAGACAGACAGAGAGACAGACAGACAGAGATACAGAGAGACAGAGACAGACAGAGACAGACAGACAGACAGACAGACAGACAGAGGCAGACAGACAGACAGAGGGAGTGGTGTGGAGAGAGAGACAGACAGATAGCGTAACCAGTCCAAAACCAATCTGAACAGTTTATGTATCCGGTCATTTATCTAGCGCCGTTAAAGAAGAGCCTCAATAAGGCGTCAGCGAGAGCAGCTGCTGTTGCCACTTTTCACACATTCACTGCTCTTAACGTAACGTATTGTAATTAAATATTATTCTATGCAGCTTGCTTGAGCGTTTCTCGTCAACCTGTATCAGTATGTATGGTATAAATATACTATTAGTTTTTTTGTCCGAGAAATCTGACCTCGTCCCAGGTGCCACAACCATCCTGTAGGCTAATGCATGTGCCTCTGAATTATTATTTAAAAAATTTACCCGAGGTCTCTATGATCCCTCAGGTGTCAGATATTAATAAGAAATTTAAACTCTAGAGTGGCCATCCATGTCAAGATCAGGAAGAACAAAAGTGCTGTGGAATGCAACAGCATTAAAACGCTGAATTATAACTGACAGGCGTTGAAACAGGAAGCTTGTTTCTCTTGCGTCGCCTGAAATTTGGCTCAAGAGACGACTCAAGGTCGGCGAGAAATGCCTGTCCCTTGGCGTTAATTGGCCCCATTGTTTCAAAAGCCAATTGGACAAAATAATAATGATAATAATAATAATAACTATTATTATTATAATTAGGCTATCGCAGGGCCGTAGCAAGAACGAACGTGGCCCCCTCCGAGCATAATGTCCGAAATTTCTGACGACCTTTTTTTAGTCATCCGGCCAAAATGTCGAGAAAATATCATCAATTTGCCGTGCGAAAAAGTTGATGACTGTTTTGGCCAAAATCTCGGAAGAATTTCATATTCGCCGTCCAAAAAATTTGATGACCTTTTTTCATTTATTTTTAGTCATTTCATTCATTTTTTGGCACTTTTAGGGGCCCCTTCCTTGCCGGGGGCCCCCTTCGGTCGGAGGGTACGGAGGGCGGTCGCTACGCCTCTGGGCTATCGCATATATTATTATTGATCAACTTTAACATCAATGTGATCAATCCTATCGTCTGAATCAGTGTTTTTAGACACCATCGTGAATCTCGTGATGAGAATTTCGAACCTTTGTAAATTAACTGAGGATGAGTCTATTGTTTTTTGCGTTTCAGAGAAAGACAATAGGGAGGCGGATGAGAAGAATAACAAAGGTTAGTTACACACAGTGCATTCATTCATTCATTCATTCATTCTGAACATTTATATAGCGCCTCTTCAAGAAGCCTATAGACAGAAGTTGAACATTTCTAGAATGAAGCTAATTACAGAATGTTGATCTTAGGAGTAGGATAGCTTTGAAAAACCTGAGGATCATAATATATACCTCGGGTAAAAATAACAGTTTTTACGTATCCAGGTAATTTGTTTAAATCCAGAGGGGGTCTTAGGTTTCTCTGGCAAATAAAAATAAAAACCTAATAATGACAGCGACAACAACAGAAATTCCACCACATTAATAAGAAAAATATATATATACATAGTCCCAATATATATATATATATATATATATATAATATAGGCCTACATGTATATGTTATATTAACATTAATATAACATGAGTCCTGCAGCGTCAAACATTGCTACTGCTGTGAGACGCAAATTTCCGCTGCATAGCTACGAAGAATGAGACTAGGACTGTTTTTCTGAGATCTCTCATTAATTCCAACACCTAAGCTAATTTTAATTAAAAATCCATTTACGTAAATCCTTTGTTTCAATTTCATAAGCAATCAAATAACAATTAGGAATGTGAAACGTTCACGCATAAATTTAATGCGACAGTTTTAATAATAAATAATTAATCATTTATAACCTAAAGTAGACTATAACAACTTTTTGATTAATTATTGGACTAGCATCGAAGGGATATGAAGCCACAACCTCTCAGCCAATCATGAGGCGATGTATGTATGTGACGTTCATCCGGGTAATCAGCAGAGTAATTTCAAACAGAGTCATGTCGTTTCGACGCTTTTTTCTCGTCATTCGTACAATCGCTAAAAATTTCGTCTAGTCAAAATTTATATCGCTCCAATCACAAAACTCTTTCTCAGAGCACAACTTTATTTATTAAGTTCGAAAGAATAGCTAGCCGATTGAGGCATATACCCTGCAAAAGTCCCGGTGGGCACAGCTACAACCATTATCTAGGTCATTGACCCAATTTTCTTCGGCTTCATATCCTTCGATATTGTTCCCAGATTAAATCAACATCGTTTTCTGTGTTGCAATATTTCATTACTCGTTGGGAAAGAAGTTGGAACGAAACCGAGTCGAAACCGTCGAACGAGTCACGCTTCATCGGCCGGATCATCCGCTGACAGCACCCCAGCCAACAGAGCTTCAAGCCTCGAAAGGTTCTATTAACCTTTATTGCTTGAGTGTAGTAGCCTCTAAAGAATGTATGTTTTACTATTAAATCTTATGGCACTAAAGTATGGAACGCAATACCAATTGACATTCGTCAATCGAGTAGTCTGCAGATATTTAAAAAGAAACTTCGTGTTCTTCTACTCTCCTCTACTAAAGCTACTTGAAGTGCACATGACCATGTGTAGTTAAGATTTTAGTTAAGTACTTAGTTAAGTTTGTTTCTCTACATGCTCTTGACAATATAAGCTTTTCTGCAATCTGTCATCACCTAATTTGTTTTAGTCTCTTTCTTTTCAGCTATCTTGATCAATTTTTCTTGGGACTTTTTTACTTGGGTGACCCTTCCCAGCGGGATGTCCATCCCTTTTGGGCCCCCCTTTGTAGCCAATGCATGCATATTTTGTACTTTTATTGTTTTCTTGTTTTCTGGTTGCAATAAAGTGAATTGTATTGTATTATTGTATTGTATTGTATTGTATTATATGCTTGGTAACTGCATTTAAATTGATATGCATGCATGACATTGAATGTATGGCTTGTAGGCTATGTACGTATGTGAACACTGGTCAGCCACGTCTCTGTTTATTTCTTTGTTCGTGGTTGGGCTGCATGTGAGCGCCTCTGAGTAGTTTCTTGAAGGGGCGCTATATAAAGGCTCTGAATGAATTAATGAATGAGTGTGTATATATGTTCGCATGTGCACTTGTTATAGCGCCTAATAAAGATAATTTATACCTCCACAGAAGCGCTCCCGATTACAGCGCGGACACTGAATCGGAGTTTCGCGCCGAAGCGCTGAGCAATTGCGATTGAGGGACTTTCCCCCAAGGTCCCTACAAGGCGGCTTGAGGTGGATTCAAACATGCATGGAAAATATATATTCGTTCATTCAATTCACATTTGTTTATAGCGCCCTTCAAGAAACTTACTCAGAAGCGCTCCCAGCCCAACCACGTCAATGTAAATTAGATTTCAACAACTTGTAAAATGCAGGACTTTTTATGGTGCAGTTGTACACAAAATGTGCAGTTCTGAATGGATTTGTACAGTTGTAGGAGCACTCCTGTACAGTTAAAACTAGCAAAAATGGTCATTGTCCTCCGATTGAAAGTAGGCCTAATTTACCATGGATGATGGGAAAGGAAAGGAGTTGTGCAGTTCTAAAAAGTTACTTAAAAACAGCCCTGGTGAAATGTATTGTCATAATTTCTAGTATGTCAATATTACATAAGCTTAATTACCGGTATGTATAGGACCTGTAGCAGGCATATGGTGTGCCTTTATGATACATGCATGTATGTTGACCTTTCTGGTTGTTTATATTTTATTATTGTGCCCTTAAGGTGCTTTCAGATATGTTTGCTCTACAACATGCATGGTTCTATATTATTTGTGCCTTTATGCGTCAGATAGACCAGAGGTTCTCAGCCGGCGGGGCTCGCGACACACTACTGACTAGTGTGTTGACACACCGCCGGTCTATTCGCGACACACTATAGTGTGTCGATAATAGATCGGCGGTGTGTCGCGTAAAACTCGTGTGTCATTGGTGTGTCGCGAAGAATTAGACATGTGTCGCGAAATCTCACAGCATGTACAGTTTTTGTACACCCGTTTTTCTTGCGTTACACTGACTTGCCTACTTTGGTGCAGTTTAGCGGGCGTAGGCTGTGAAAATTCGTAGCACTCTATTATAATCTGTTGATTCTATTCCATATTTTCATCGCAATCTGGAGCGGCCAAAAACACTTTCCTTGTTGGCCTATGTATGAGACTTTTTGCGGATGACGCGGAAATGTACCCTCTCAGCATAGGCCTATAGGCTACAGTGCGGTAAGCTTATAACAAGTTAGCGAACGCGCCGAATAAACTGTTACCCAATCATAGGCGTAGGGAAAAATCTGATGACCTTTTTTAGTCGTCCGGTTGAAATTTCCCGAAAATTCCGGTTACTTCTTTTGCCAGAAAATTCTGACGACCTCTTTTTTAGTCGTCCGGTCGAAATCTTCCGAAATTTTTGGAAATAGTATTATTTTTCCTGGTCTGCTTGCCCGAAATGTGGGGAAGCATTTGCCCCCTCTGGACTCCCGTCTCCTGCGCCTATGTAGGCCTACCCAATGCTGTAACATTCTAATTTAATGCTCTTTTGTACTATGCGGATAATTGATGGTAATTCTCATGCTCTTTTGTTATCTAAAAATAGTTTTATATAGATATCCTATCATGTTCATTTGTTAGCTTGTTAGGCTATACCCTCTTTAATGGCCAAAGCCCCAAGCTTAAATTGTCCATGGACCTCTGGTTAAGTTGCTACGCAACTGTAGGCTATGAAACGGTATTGCACTCATAATACCTGTCGAACTCGGGCGTCTTAGCCTACTATCCAAAGAAAATCCAAGAGGAAAAATCCCATTAGCTGATAGGCCAAACAATAAACGTAGAATCCTAAAGCAACGTAGAATCGTAGATTTAGATCGGTGTAATTTAGAATTTTATAAACTAAAAAACATTCAGTGTCAACATTTTTCATTTATTAGAAATTGTAGCAATTTAAAAATCTATAGGTTATTTTAAATTTAGCATAGGCGTATTTTAATTCTAAAGATATTGACAAAATGACGCTTGAATGGTTGTTTTGTGAGTTTAGGTGTGTCACGCGCAGAGAAAGTTTGAGAATGATCTCTGACATAGACCTCCATAATGCCATTGACCAACTTGACCTCTTCCACGAAAGCACTGCTTCCACGGCTGTCCAAATGATAAAATGGCAATGATACTGCCTTTACAAAATCAACCTCAGTCTACCAACATGCACACTTGCATAGGCGTATTTATGGGCAGTGTTTAATCTAGTTCCCTATTTTGGGTTGGAAGGGGAGGGGGAATTTAAGTTTTTGTGGGGACCGCCATTTTGGGAGCAAGGCAGGCTAACTGCTGAGCCTCAGCCAGACACCGACTGTACCCTTCTATAGGCCTACTTTTAATCTGATCTAATTACCTTTTCTGGTATAGGCCTACCGTACTTCAATGCTATACGCAATAATAGAAATCTTTTTCAAGTGGGATAACTTTGACCTATGTAGCCTAGGCTACATGTAAACGGGAAATGTCGAATTTTTTATGAAGTGGGAATTTTGCGTAGGCCTAGGCTATATACTTTTCTGGGATGAAAATGTTGCGCATATAGGCCGACATGAGAACAAAATCTCGATTTTTTCTTCGGGAGGGAATTATCATTCCTGGGGGAAAATTCTCTTCCCATGCATATACGTCTAGATTAAACACTGATTTATGGTGGTTACAGGTTCAACCCCCATAACTTATATCTAGTTTTTAAATATAATTCTGTGTATTTTATTTATTTATTATTTATTTCTCCATTTCTATAGCGCCACTTCAAGCTTTCTACTCAGAGGCGCTCCCGACTACAGCGCGAACACTGCATCGGAATTTCACACTGAAGCGCCGTGTGAGCTAGGTAGGCCTATAGGCCTAGTCTATTTCAAATTCCCTGAATGGAAACCCCGAATTTATGCTTTCATATACATCTTCTACTACATATGCCAACTGTTGTGTGTTGAATATTAGGATTCTTGTTGAGCTGCCATCAGCATCGGCTGCCGCTGTTGATTCGGATGACGTCACTACGATGCTTGGACCCGGTCAGGTCCTCCCAAAGTTCGGAGTAGGTCAGTA
>OX243828.1:6223655-6328655 GCA_945859605.1 Lumbricus rubellus
ATCTATATGTCTGTCTATCTATCTATTTATCTATCTATCTATCTATCTATCTATCTATCTATCTATCTATCTATCTATCATCTATCTATCTATCATCTATCTATCTATCTATCTATCTGTTAGTCCATCCGTCTATCGATCCATTCATCCCACCACCCATCTACATGTACCTACCTATCTGTCTATCCATCATCGTCTGTCTGTCCATCTATCTATCCTGAAAAGCAGTGTAGTAAACTGCAGCAGAAGAAGAAATAATACTCGTTAATTATGATTTGTCATCATTGTCATGTGTTGTTGTTGTTGTCGTCATCATCGTCATGCAGATACGTACGTGAAGACATCGTTGGTCGGCAGCGGAGGAAAGAGGATTCAGAAGAAGAAGACGAAGACGGTGAGAGCAACAGCTGAACCACTTTACGTCTACAAGCTCAAGTATTCCGCCTGCAACGTACTCGGTCGACATCTACAGGTCAGCTTCTTTAATGCTTACAAAGGAAGGGAGGGAGGGAGGAGGGACGGAGGGAGGAAGGTAGGGAGGGAGAGAAGGAGGGAGAGACACACAGACATAGACAGAGCGAGTTGTGTGTGTGTGTGTGTGTGTGTGTGTGTGTGTGTGTGTGTGTGTGTGTGTGTGTGTGTGTGTGTGTGTGTGTGTGTGTGTGTGTGTGTGTGTGTGCATTCTTGTCAATGTTGTGTCCATTTATCTATTCTCATGTATAAACGTTTTTGATAAAAGGAATTTCTTTAAAAAATAATTCACTGCAATCTCAAATACTATCTAAACTGCCATTGATTTTTAACTCATTTACATCGCTCGTTCCTCTGGTCTCGGTACATCTCCAACACTACTGCCCCAACACTACTGCTCCAACACTACTTACTAAAACACTACTGCTCCAACACTACTGCTCCAACACTACTGCTCCAACACTACTGCTCCAACACTACTGCTTCAACACTACTACTGCTCCAACACTACTGCTCTAACACTACTGCTCCAACACTACTGCTCCAACACTACTTCTCCAACACTACCGCTCCAACACTACTGCTCCAACACTACTGCTCCAACACTACTGCTCCAACACTACTGCTCCAACACTACTGCTCCAACGCTACTGCTCCAACACTACTGCTCCAACACTACTGCTCCAACACTACACAAATCGTCTCATTATTATCATCATGACTGTTGTTCAGTTACAGCAGTAAAATGTCTCAACTCAACCAACAAACCTTACACAGCTTGCTATAATTATATCTGTCTGTAGGTCCAGGTGAAAGAGCGAAAGGTGGGCTTCGACAAAGGCCGATGTCTCGGAGAACTGTTGATCAAACTTGATAATCTCGACTTGACTACCTACACAACCGGCTGGTACCGACTCTTCAAAGAATCATCCATCGACCTCGGATCGTCGGATTCAGTCGAAAACTAGATCTGACGACATATCTGCTTAACCCTTTAATGCCAAGATGGTAGTTATGGTATGGGAAATCCTATACCCTCCGGCATTAAAGGGTTAAATTAACAGTGCTTCAAATCAGCTTCATGCTACGAACAACAACTAGATCTCACTCACTCTGTCCACCACACGTCGTCTTGTGGCAATATTTTTATACATAGAGAAATATCCTTAGAAATCGCGAGAGATCGGTAGTTCTGCCTTACGCTTTCTAACTCACGGTCATTGGTTTTACGTATATATCTATAGAATTTATATATCACAGACTCGATTATTTTAATAAACATGTTTCTCGATACAGAGACTGTTAATAATTATAATTATTCGTATGATAGTTGCTGCTGACTGGGGTCCAAGTTTTCACAGTGCGTCTAAACAACTGAATTTTCAATCCTCGTTTCGTGAATATCTTTGTAGACAAACTCGGACGACGGAGCAGCGTTCTTTCTTTCAGCCTGCAGCTTCGATTTCTTTTTCAGCTTCCTCTTCCTGTTCTTGCTCATCGGCTCGGTGGCTTCGGCCGTTGCTGCGCTCTTACTCTGAGTCACTGTTGAGTCTGGCTGAGCTTCTGTGGAAGTTGTAGGTTGATCATGAGATGTCTTTCGCCTCTTGTGCCGTCTTCTTCGTCTCCTTGTTGAGGATAGGTCGCCTGAAAATAAATTTAACACAACTTTTAAAATGCAGGGATTTTTTTAACGTGCAGTTGTACACAAAATGTGCAGTTCTAGATGGATTTGTGCAGTTGTAGAAGCACTTCTGTGCAGTTAAAACTAGCAAGAAATGGTCGTTGTCCTCCGATTGGAAGTGATTTACCATGGAGGATGGGAAGGAAAAGCAGGAGATGTGCAGTTCTAAAAATTCCTTAAAAACAGCCCTGTTAAAATGTTAATTTAAGTCGATATAGCTGAGCAAGATTAGAGAAGAGCAGCAATTTCATTTTCTTAACTATGGCATGTGAGGTTGTATGGCTAGTCCTCTCCCGTTGTACCTGATCCTCCCACCAACAGTGTACGGTCGGTGTACTCATTCTAGCCGAGTAAACCTATTTACAGTCTCACTCATTAAATACATTTTAAGGCGTAAATCAATTGACATTATAATCAACGACTTCAAATTTCACTTCTTACAAGCATAACATGTCCTTATGTACCAAGGCAAAGACAATTAAGTTGCTGAATTTCTGTAATATTCATTTCCAGACGAACTTTCAATACATAGCATAAAATCCAAGCTTATTCATTCGTTCAAGAAATTTTATAGCATCTCTTCAATGGAGACTACTCAGAAGCGCTCCCAACTCTAGCACAGCAAAAACTGCACTGTTGAGTTGAATAAAACAAATGCTTCAGTAAAAGCCCCAGGAAGCAGATGTACTCCTATATGACCCCATTCCAGACCAATAGGCCCACCAAGGAAAAGGCTCTATTCTTCATTCTGTATAGTTGCAGTTCGTTCGAGTGGAACCAAGAGCACCCCTTCTGTAGTTCTGTGCAGAATGAAGGGGCGGTGGCCTTGGATACCCGTGCAGCAACAGAGCTATCACAGGTCGTCTGGGGCATCACCAAGCTGATATTGCCGAACGAGAGCAGCGATCCTATTCTCAAAGCGCTGCCAGATAGGCGGAAAATATGAAAAAATTCTGAGAAGAAAAATGAACCCACAAAATTTGCAGTATCAACAGGAGACAGTAAAGTTGACAACAGCAACTGGAGACAACAATATCTTCTCACCACAGTTAACCCTTTACCAGTTCATTTTTAAATTTTAAGCCCGTTTTCAACGGATATTCTCGGGCAAACGGGTAAAAGATTAAACATCGTCAATTCAAGGATGACGTCTCGGTTCCTAACCACTTACCATCGAAAGGTTCTTCGTCTTCGCTTGAAGAATGCTGCACATCCGCAGCCAGATCCGGAAGATTTCCTTCGCTAGCGGATAGCTGATGATCTGCAGGTGGACTGGAAACACCGTACGTCTTATTTTGCCTAAGCTGCACCTTTTCTATAACCTTCACAGTGCTTTTGCTCGTCTCTCCTTTCGATGTCAATTCACTGCGAGACTCTGTTGCAGCACCTGATCCTTCTCCCCCTCTCTCATCAACGCTAGATACGGACGAGGCATGCTCTTCTGGGTAGAGAAGTTCAAGAACTCGTTTTGTGTAAGCTGTTTCAAACATGAAACCAGTTTTGTTAGGTTCCTACGCAAATCAACGTTATACGGAAGCTAATCATATAATACAATGTAATGGAATTATAAACTTTTATATAGTGCCATTTGCAGCAAAGACCATTCAGTAGCGCTTCCAGTGCATTTAACATGGTTAGCAGCTGTTTCTACTAAAACCTAACACGGTTAACAACACAGCACAGCTATCAGCATTCATAGTTTGGACACATACTTCGTAGTACGAAAATCTGCCACTTAGATATTCCAAACCTGCTCAAGAAAGGCACAATACTAGTCAAGGGGTACGCTTTAGTAAGATCAAGGGTCTATTTCTTTAATGTACATAGAACTAACTGCGCTAATAGGTAACATAAATCGAACGTACATCGTAATTCTCAACCTGCAAATTGGCTTTTTCTCATCGATTTTGCATAGTACCAGGGGCGCCGTTAGGCGTACGCACTTACGCAAGTGCGTACAGCGCGGGCGGAAAGGCAAATTTTTTTTTCACAAATTGTAAATTTATTATAAGCGATGAAATTCTATTGAAATTTTATAATCTATAGAATGTACTTACTTCCTTACTTACTTACACTCTAATAGAGAGCCATCTTGGCATTGAGCGTCTTATAGCCGCCTAGGCCCTAGAGGTCTATGGATACTGGGATTCCTGGATGTAAAACCGTTAAAACTTTTTTAAATTTAATTTTTGTTTGTATGTGTTTTTATGTGCACTTTTTATAGCCAGGGGTGGATCCAGGGGACAATCCGGCCATGGCCCCCATTTAAAACTGCCATGGGACGTGGCCCCCCATTTGGTATGAAATTAGCAATATGCATATGGGTGTAGGCTAATGGCATATTGCCCCCCGTATTCGGAAAATGGCATGGGACGTGACCTCCCAGTCGGTTTTCAGGTGGAGAAGTAAAAAAAAAGGTCATCAACTTTTTTGGCGGATGAAAAGTACTTCAGCCAAAGACTGATCCCTATTTATTTTCGACCAACAATCAAATTTCGAAATTTGTTTCACCTGTCCCATCTCAGGTTCTAAGATTTTTGCCCCGACCCCTTGAAAGAGTTCTGGATCCGCCACTGGTTATAGCGCCCCTTCAAGCTATCTACTCCGGCCGAGGCGCTGAGCAATTGTGAGTGAAGGACTTGCCCAAGGTCCTTACGCGGCGAGGTGGATTCGAACCTGGAAAATTCCGGCTTCAAGGCGACGATAGCATAGCAATATGCCGGTGTAAAGGTATCAAATTACCCCTCCTAAACATCAAACCCCCCCCCCCCGGTAACTTGTATCGTAACCGGTTTCAGATTACCCCCGGACACTAGATTTGCATAGATTTATCTGTCATCTCACTGTAGTTTGTTATCAATATTTTATTTGGAAAAAATAATAGCCTCGAAGCCATTTCTCCATGTAACTTCAGCGGCGATTTAGTATTTTAGTTACAGATGAAAATATTTATAACAAACCAAACCACGAAGTGGGATAACGGATGAAAATCTTCAGACCAAAACAAGAAGCGGGATTATTTTTCTGATATTTTTAGTCCAATAAATTCGACGATTGATGCAAATTACAGTTTGCAGGGGGGGGGGTAATGTTTAGGAGGAGGTAATAATTTGAAGCCTTTAGCATGGGCGTCCGCAGGAATTTTTCTAGGGGCGCAAACTTTTATATAATTGTCACATGGTCTAAACTTATTGGGTGACAGTTTGAATTTCCATATTACCACGAGAGAATCCTATAGATCTATCCTACCTATACGTTATGCGCCCAAAGAAAGATATATTATATAGGTTCAACATGACTGCCTAAAAATGGCTCCATTTCGTCGCCTGACAATTATCTTGTCGTATGTCCATTTTTTTCAAAATCGAGTTTAGACTTGTTTTGTAGCAAAAAATTGTTTATCTTTCTTCACTGTTAACCGTTAGGAGAGACGACAAGTCGTTTTAAAGATATTCACCGAAAACTACCTGTCGTATGTCCATGATACAGGATTGCCTTGTCGTATCTCCAATTAAATTGGAGATACGACAAGGTGCCGCATTCACGGTTTCAAAGTGCATTGTCGTATGTCCATAAAAGCTCGTCGTTGATTGGAAGATGGAGATACGACATTTTTATTCGTTGACTTCGTTGTATCCATAGTTCGAGGGTACGTATGGTACGTATTTTATTCTTTGAAAGGTACGTACGTATTTTAACGTACCTTATTGAAGGGTACGTAAAAGGTACGGTACAACACTTAACCGTAACACATGCTATAAGCCTATAAGTCATGGATTATTGGTTAGTCATGCCATGTCATGGTGTAACATACTCATTTACAAGTATTAAAGCCTTAAAATTTTATATAATCACAAAAATCACCTCAGGCCGTTCACAAGTCACAAACTTACAAAGTGAGTAATTTAATATCGGTGAAGCGTCAAAACACTGACATAAAGTAATACTCAGAAATAAAATACGCGTATGGTACGCGTATTTTATTCTTTGAAAGGTACGCACGTATTATACGCGTACCTTACATAAGGTACGCGTACGCATCGAACTATGGTTGTATCATAGTGTCGTATGTCCAGGAAATAAAAACGTTCTTTTATTTAAAAAAGGGTATTAAACTTGCGAAAATTGAAACGAACAAAGTCGCAATTGATTGTATATTGCTTGCTTTTATTAATGCATATTTTTTTTAAATTTTCTCACGTCAGGATGACTTGCAATTGATTTAAATCCATTTTATACAACATTTTCCAAAATTTCACAAAAACCATTAGGCCTATAAGTTTCAGTTTAATTTTAGTGCAACATCCTTTAATTAATTTCGATGCTTTAATATGAAGTTATTGCCTGAAGTTTTATTGCACTCATTTTTTAAAATTTCCGTCCAAAGTTGCGAAACTTCTACCTCGTTTTTCTCGGAATTCACAAAAGTGGACATACGACAAGATAATTGTCAGGCGACGATTTGAGGTCGACACAGCCAAAAATGCGCTGGTCGCTGGGTCTCCGCCCCCAGACCCCGCTAGGGGAGCTTACTGTAAAGACAAAACCTTTCTCTTTTACAATAAAATTTTGATTTTTATTGTTATCCTGGTAGCTTGCGACACTGAAAAACGACTTATTCTTAAAAATTTCGCGACTTTGTCGTTCACAAATAGCTGGCAAACAAGAGCCTAAAAATGGCTCCATTTAAGGTCCAAACAGCCAAAAATGCGCTGGTCGCTGGGGCTCCGCCCCAGACCCCGCTGGGGGAGCTTACGACGCTCCCCCATACCCCCTAGACGGGATGGGCTTCGTGCCTTCGGCACTCGCAACTTCCCGCCTTCGGCGCCGCCACTGACGACCAATTAGGCCTACAATACAGCGTCCTGGCACTTTTTTACACTTTAAGCACCAATTGGATTGGTAGTATTTACGCCCCCCCCCCCCAAACCAGAAATCCTGAATCCGCCCTTGAATATAAGCTCGTATCGATCGCTGTTCGCTTCATATTATTTTGTGCAAGTTGTGCGTACAGAAATAAAATCCTGACGGCGCCGCTGCATAGTACGACCATCGGCAAATGATATTGTGAAGTTTTTTGGGCGATATAGTAATTAATTACCAGTGTACGATCAGGATTTACGATGGCGCTAAAGAAGTTCTTATATTTAACAATGAACAAAAGATTTTAAACGTTAACTTCTAACTTCTCTTGCGTTCAGTGTCTTCCGATTTCTTCTTTACGATCATTGTTATATTTAATTTAAATTTTCATACAAGAAACTAATAAAAAATAGTAAACAATTGCGTGTGCGATGCAAAGGCATCTAAATACGAATCGGAAACTCGAGCAGTTTCTCTGTGTGCTTCCTGACACACTGATGTCGCCCCGCATCATTTTCGTCATTCCTCATTTTTATTTAAAATATTAAGTAATTAGCTAAGTATTTTCTTTATTTCTCTACTTGCAAACTTGCAAGCGTACAATGGGACATAGAACATCATTATGATACACTTAAGTAATGACAACCATTAATTTATGGGCAAATTTAGCCAACCTTAATTCATGGCTCTTCGTCAGTTTCTTTTCATAGCGTGGTGTGATCAAAATCGTAATCTCCAAATTTCTAGAGCGCCAATCGAAAGCCATGCACAGGGCACCAGCTTATTCACAAGCGCGGCGTCAAATCAGATCGGTTGTCCGAAAGAGTAGTCCGAAGGAGGTCGTAGCCCGTAGCAAAAAAATCAGAGGTGGCAGTTGGAATAGCTGTCTAGGTGAGCAATTTTAGGTCGAGAATTGGAAGACGGAAGATCAGATGAGTCGTGAGTGTCTACTATAGCCTAGAGAGGCGAGACTTTAGTTTTGAATGGAAAACCCGAGGAGTGATGGATAAAAGAGCCTTAGGAAGGTGATGTTAGGTGACCGTAAGATGGAGGAGGAAAGGGAAAAGAGCGGAATTCATGAGGGAGATAATTCCAGAGGCATTGGGCAGTGTTTGATAAGAGAACTTCAGATGCAGGTAGCGTACTCTTACAATAGGCCTATGCTTCCTACAGGTCAACGCAGCCTTTTCTTGTCTATTGGTTTTGACGCCTTGCCCGACTGCCAGGCTTGTAGTTAAATTCGATTTCTTCGATAACCTGTGATCAGGCATAAAATATGTTAGCAACGATATCGTTTCAGGGTCTACGCGAGCCTTACTTGTTTACATTGGACGACATTTTTAATTTTGGGCTTTCACCACCAGCGATCCTTGACTCCTTGGGCTTTCACCATCGCGACGACGAGTCCAAAGTTTTAGGTGGTTTCAGGTCCTTGCGATATTTTAATTGGTTGAATAAACCTTTAACAGGTATTTCTCATAGATTAGACATATAAATCATCTATCATAAACTTGTTAGCCTTGTTACACTTATAACATTGTCAAACATTGACTGATATTAAAACTATCTCAAAATCCTCCATCCCTCGCACTGACTGTGGTTGAGTCCAAATTGCAATGCATGTTGGGAGAGGTGACTCAATCAATGTCCTTGTTTATCGGTTGTCTTGCGTTGATTTAGTTTGAAATTCTGCTTTTTGATAGAAATCTTTATTTTTCGTGACAGTCGTCGCGAATCTATAACTCGAATCGTTACCATTGACGGATTTGGCGAGTTGATTTTCGAACATTTTCGGGCGGTAGTTGGGAGTCTTCATAGTTCGATTTGTCCGAACTATGGCGGCTGAGAATAAAAGGATCGACGAAAGTTTGAATCGAAATATCCTTCTGAAGCTCAAAGTGAACAGAATTTCTGGACTATTAGCCGGACCGCCGAAGGAGAAAATAAGTCGTCACCCGAACAGCGTCATCAAGAACTGTGTCGTGTGTTGTTAGAGCCGAACAATTGCTTTTTTGTTGACAGTTTCTCTTCTCTCAGGGTGTTAGTGTTTGTTGGGTAATTTTCATTGATTTCGTTACGACCAGTTTTATTTTCGTGAACGAAGCAGACCTATCTTTTACAGCGCATCCGGTTGCGACTTGTTGAAAGTAGTTTATTTTCCTAGCGTCTAGTGTCGCCAAGAAATCTGCATACGAAAATGAAGCTCCTAGAGAATCCGCAGCTTGAAGCTATCAACAAATTTCTGTCGATGGAGACGGCCGACTGCAGAATAGATGGAAGGTAATTAATTCTTGGCTATTGCTTGGATTTCTGAATTGTGATGGCCACAATGCTCTTTTTATTATTAATCTATAATTATATATTATGTGATTAACTATAAGACTTGTTATTGTAAAACAGTCCGAAGTACTGTTAAAATCCAAAATTAAAATATGTGAACTCGTTAATTCGTAAGTTTATTTGTTGGTACAACGCGTGAATTGTTAGGTCAACGGTAGAGCTGTAGCGATGTATTCTATTCACTTTGGACCTGAATAGTGCTCTGGATAGGCTATTCGTATTCAGCTGAATAGTGTCTTCGGACTGAATATGAATAGTAAATATGCTACATAATATTAGTGCTTCACTGTGCAGTTCCGTTGTGATCTAGTGATATACACGATGTAGCTTTGATCCTGGTGGGCGATTCTTAACTATTGTATGATTATCTTTGCTGGATTTTAGGTTGGAGAGCTACAGCTGCAAAATGGTTACAAGCGATAAGCGTCTGTTTCGCATGCTGAGCACTGACTCTGGTCTCGCACCAAGTGATCCTCAGGCTCTGTCTCCACCCCAATCCGCTCTTGGCTGCAGCCCAAGCAGGTAATTATTCATAAACAGTTCATGATATAAAGCTCTGCAATCGTTCAATATTCAATAATAATGGTGACTAACAATAATAATGATAATATTAATAATAATAATAATAATAATAGTAATATATAATAATGATAATAATAATAACCTTATGATGATTTAATAATAACCTATAACCTGATTTTAATCTTCTACAGCCTAAGGGATCTTTACTACCTCGGGCAAATTAAACTAAAATAATAATAATAGTAATAATAATGACAATAATAGTAATAATAATAAAAAATAATAAGGTAGTTTGTAATATCACCTATGCAGATTAGGTATAAAATTCACGTAAGAAAGGAAAATTTGATAAATTTTGAATGCTAATTTGAACTTTTTTGTATAAATTTGTGTTTTAAATCTCATCTGCTATATTCAAGTGCGGATGACTTAATAGGAAATGTTATTGAACCAACGATAATTATGCGTCAACATGATATAGAGTGAATGTGGCTGTCTGGCTAAGCTCAAGCAGTTAATTTCTATTTGAGTATTAATGTGATCAATTACATGCATGCTGTATGGTTTATGCTGTTCTAGACATTACGGAAAAAGTCAGAGTGACTGCGAGGGAGGAGTGCTTTGCGATACGATATCAACAAAGACGCTGTTCTACTTGATATCAACGTTGAATGCATCTTTCAATCCCGACTACGATTTCAGCTCGGCCAAAAGCGAGGAATTCTCGCGAGAGCCTAGCATCCAGGTGCGTAGTCCTCGGGACCATGGGCGGAGTGTATCAGGGGCTAAAATGGAAACCAAACTCTGCCCATGTTTAGGACTTCTAATACTGGGTCTACTGTCAGATATGAAAAGCAAATCATTTATAGCACCAGTTAACCCTTTACCCGCTCATTTTTCCTGTTAAGCCCGTGTTTTCAGTGGATATTCTCGGGGCAGACGAGTAAAGGGTTAAGGACATAGACCAATGGTTAAAGATCTTTTTTGAATAGTAGTGGCCGTTTGTTGAGAGCAATTATTACAAGCTCAACAACTTTCAAGAGATTGATGCACAAGTCAAAGGGTAATAATTCCACAAGGGTCGTATGGCCCGGCTGAGACTAAAGAAACTCTTTCGTTCTTGATAGCATTTGACAGCACACTGGTGAAAGTGCCAAGGTGAAATATACAGCTTGAAACGAACCCCAATTGAAAACGAAACTAACACATGACCAATATTTTAAGTCTAGTAGTCAGAAATTGAACAGAGATAAAAATTAGATTTCTACAGCGATATTGACAGCCCTGGGCTTCAAGGCTAGGTGGTTTCGAAGAATGGAACTTTGTGTGTGTGTGTGAGTGTGTGTTAGGTTATTCTGCTGGTCATAATCCACTGATCATGACGTATGTTTAATAATGTTTATCGTGTTTGCGTGTAGTGGGTGATAAATTCTGTCGAGTGCCAGCTAATAACGGTCGTTGGTGACGCGTACAACTCGTTCAAGACGCAACTGTGGAGCACGCTCGACGAAGAGATCTCGCTCAAGGACTGCGACATTTACAGGTGAACATGCGATCACCTTCCATCATCATTTATAAACAGAGGACTTTAAACTCAGTGCATTAAATTGTGTCCCTACGTTTTGGACGATAGAACTTGGGTTATGGAAAAATTTGCATTTTTTTCATAAGAAATGCATTCAATTAATTACATTTATCGATCAATCTTTTTGCTGAACCATTTCAGGGCAAGTTGCTGGTGACTAAAGAATGTAAAAACAATTAAATGTAGGGACCCTGAGCAAGTCCCTCACTGACAATTGCTCATGAATGCACTTCGGTGTGAAAATTCCAATTCTATGTCCGTGCTGTAGTTGGGAGCGCCTCTGAGTGGAAATCTTGAAGGGACGATATATAGAAGTGTTCATACAAACGTGCATACATTATGTCATTGATGAGTGATTGGTTCCATCTATTGCTATCGTATCTATGTTGTCTTTATTGTGACGGGGATGTTGTTTTGTTTTTGTTCGACAGCTATAATCCTGACTTGAATTCGGATCCGTATGGAGAATGCATCTGGTCCTTCAACTACTTCTTCTACAACAAGAAGCTGAAACGAATAGTTTTCTTCACCTGTAGTGCCACCAGGTATATATGAGCTTCTATGCCACAGTTTTTGGTCTTTGTGGTCTTGTGGTCGTGCCACAGTTTTCTCATTCAGGTCTTGTCATTCCGCTGTTTTTCGCTTTCAGGTCTTGTCATGCCACAGTTTTTCGCTTTCAGGTCTTGTCATGCCACATAGTTTGCATTTTCAGGTCTTGTGACTCTTGTCGTGCCACATTGTTTGCATTTTCAGGTCTTGTCATGCCACATTGTTTGCTTTTTCAGGTCTTGTCATGCTTGCCTTTAAAGTTTAAGTCTTGAGAGTGAACGATTTTGTCTTTATTTTAGCGGACACATTCCAGATTTGGATGAATTACAATTTGTTGGATTGAATACATGTGCTTTGAGCTATCAAATCTTGAAATATGATGTATGCAAGACCAATGACCAAGTACTTCCTAGTATGCATTGCTTAGCGTTAGCCACACGCAACACTTTAACCCTTTCCAGCTGGAATTGTTTTGATACTTATCCTGTTAAGCGGGTCATGGGTGACCCGGTCCGGCGGGAAAGGGTTAATATCAAGCTACTGAATTTTCCAAGTACCTTCACTGTTAGCAGACCACAGTAGCGAGAATTTAGTGATGCAATGAAGTGTGTATGTTAGCTGCTGTGATGAAGTTGTGTTTCATTTTGGCAGTGCAATGGACTCTGCGTCAGACGACGATGAGAAGGGTTATGACTGGTACGTCAACGACTCCATGGACTGCGCCTAAGCCGCCCAACGCAGGTCAGCTGACTTTCAAGTGAATATTTTCCATGATTACTCTGCTTTTTTTGCATATGTAGCATATGGGTGGGCCTTCATCCCTTATGGCACATGATCATTATTTTTGCTGGATTGAGCCATGGCGGTCCTCACCTGGGGAAACAAAGACGTCAAGTTGTTCAGCATTGCATTCAGAATTTAGTATTTTCAACAATGTTAAGATAAGATAAGTATATTCTACTGTCGTTTGGAATGACCTCTCCTTCTAAATTTGTTGTGAATTTCTGGCAATAAGGGGTCTCTTCCAAATCTGTTTGCCTGATACTACTACCACTACCTCTGCTACTTTGTAGAATTGCACAGACCCGACACAAATACACCAGCATGCAAAAACCTACAGTGTAAAGATAGGATAATGAAAACAAATCATCAGTTGAATTAGAGGCGAATGAGAAACTCTGGATAGTTTGTTTGTATGTTCACTTGTTATAGCGCACATACAAACAAACTATCCAGAGTTTCTCTTTCTTTCATTTTCATTGTTAATACTGTAAGAGTCACTTCACAGATGTCTAAATAGAATATACTTGTACAATGCAATTTACATTGTGAATAAAATGGTGTAAATTTCTGGTTGTGCGTGTTTCTGTTTTCAGCTGGTGACACCGCCGCTTGTGCTCCACTTCTGCAGACGGTGTCGCTTTCGATCAAAAGATGGCTTCTTGATTGGGACGAACGTTGATTGACTGAAACTTTTCACTGATTACATACAATGATACAATGACTGCATCTATTGGTGATCTGTGCGTTTGTACAGATAGTAGCCTAGCGACGGACTCCCTGCTTTCGTATGATTGATTCCCATATCAGCAGGCTTTTTAATCTAAGAAGTTCTAAATAATGGACAGCTCTGGGATGTGGACAGGAAAGAAACTCGGAATAAGTTGTTGCTGTGTGTGTGTGTGAATATTTTTCAGTGACAGAATGATTAGGGTTGTTGGCTACCAGTATGTTGTATAATATTTCTGCAATGAAACGTTAAAGTCCTCGGCTGTCTCGAGCATTCTTTATTCCGATGTTTTAAGGCTTGATATTCAGTTTGCGGTTTAACGTTACAGACAGATGCGGTGGATTTTGAATTTCTATCCTTGGTTCAAAGCTGCCGTTGCTGTACCTTGCATTTATTTTTCCCAGGAATATCTTTGCTCGACAGAGTATGATCAGAGGCTGTTTAGTTTTTAGTTGCACAGTTTTGTTTATTTGATTTGCACTGTTTTATCAGTTATTTAGTTTCTTTTGTTTATCACTATTAGAATTGTGCTTGTCATATTCTTTGCTATCCTTGAATCTTGCTGTACTCCACCAATGTTCTTACTCTGCGTCAGTGATAATGCAGTGAAAGTTGATCTCCTCAGTCACTGGCATTTCATTTGTGTGCTGTACTGACAGAAAAGTTAAGTATCATGATGTTTGCATAATGCATATAATATACACATTGTAAGGTAGTATGGATAGAAAGCTGGGCGTAAATACATTGGTCTTATGAAAACATTTATCCCAGCTGAACGATTGCTTTTTTATGGAATCATATTAAACTGGTTTTGTTCCCATTTACATTTCTTTTGTTTTAGCAGCATTTCAACTAGGTTCTAGTAAGGTGTGGGCTGTTTTCGGCATTAGGAATGTTTGACTCTTACTAGCGTTATGCACCACTGACATTTTTTTACAGGTTTCTCTTCCATTGTCTGTGACTAATTAATATCTGTAGTGCTGGTTGGATTTTATGAAAGTCATTCTTGTATCTCATCTCTTTCCTGTGACTAATAGATTCCTTATGCTAGTTGGATTTTATTAAAGTTCATTCTTTTTATTGGTTTATATTAAATAATTATGTGCTGTATGCAGGTATTTCTTGTTTGACTTGCTGTGGCTTGCCAGGTGCTTGGAGTCTAGCGTTTAAAGATCAGGTTGGTTCGCTGCGGGAGTGAACTTAAAGTTTCAAGGCAGCACATTTCGACTCTTACTTGTATGGCTGTACAAGTTGGACTTGTTTAATTTCTTAATTTTTTTGTGTAAACGTTCCTGTTTTGATATGTGTGTACCATATATATTGCGATTATTTTCATGTTGACACTGTGTGGCATTGCGAGTGCTGATAGTAACGGAGTTGTAGTAACGGAGTTGTTGAAGTCTCTTTTGCTCGCCATACATTTCTACTGGCGTGTTTGTGCTTCGTAGTTCACTTTGTTGGGGATTCAAATCCTAGTGTTAATTGATGCTGCATTCGAAAGTTATTTAGCAGTTTGGTGAGGAACTGGTGGTGTCTTGATATGGGTGTTGAATTGATCTGTAGTGTTTGTAAATGAACTGAAAATATCCAAGAATTATTGCATCTTAGACGGTTGGTGCTATGCTATAATTCTAATAAATCAATGTCTGAATAGTTCAACTTTAATTACCCTGATTAATAAGAAAAGAAACACTTTAAAAAATTCGTCAGTTGAGTTCCCAGCAGAAACCATTGAAGTCAGGCACATAATAATTGCATCTCAATCCCCATTCTCCCCAAGCATGGACCAGTGCAGTTTTAAGTTTTGGGAGCCTGGGACTGTAAGAGGAAGTTTTCAGTAATTTTTTTTATAATCTAGGCGCTCCCGACTAAATAATAATTTTCGATTATTCAACAATCCGGTTGACAGACCGCAACCGATTACAGTGTACAATTATGCAGTTTAAACAGTCTGCAGTAGGCCTAACTCGGATAACAGAATACAATACATAAATCTTTAACTAATAGGCCTACAGCCTGATTATAATCGGCGCTAATAGCAGACTTCAAAGCACGTCCTCCCTGCCCGGGGCGCGAACAGCGGCCAACTCCGTTAGGCTACCTCTTCCTCTCTAGCTTACGCCAGCATGTTATATAATGCGCTACTGCCCCCAGGACACCGTCTAAGTTTCACGCCGAAGCGCACGAGCAATTGCGAGTGAAGGACTTTCTCAAGGTCCCTACGCGACTGCTTGAGGTGGATATCACGCTGAGTGTTGCAGCATAGACGAGCCTGAGGCAGATGATTGCTGAATGATTGGCAGTGACGGAGGAGGAGGAAGGGGAAGAAGAGGAAGAGGATGGAGGAGGATTTGAAAATATGCCGAGTTCAGGAGGAAGATCGTTCCAGAGACTTGCGTGGTGCAGAGCGGTGGAATGCGTACGGAAATGTTACTGGAATGCACGCGGATCATCTGTCGGCAACTCGACACATTATGTTACATCACAAACAAACAAACGCACACACGAGTATTATTATTGTTTTGTGTACGTACATTTTCATGATTTTCATGTCGAGTTAAACTTTGGCAAAAATGCTATTGTAACGCCCGCCCCCGCGTACACTCCCGGAGTCGCCACTTCCGGTCCAACGTGTGAGAGGGCCGCGTGCGGTTGCAGGTCGTAGTTCAGAGATATAGACGGAGGAAGGGAGGCGGTAGCTTCGGGGTTCGAATCCCGTCGGGTTCGGGATGGCCAGGTATCTCGACCTCTTAGCTCTCCGTATGAAACTGGGGCCTTACTGGCCAGTCTTTCACTCTGGCGTAGGATTCCGGGGTTAACCGGAAGTGAAGGGTCCTTAGGCCTAGCCCCCGAAGCTCTTCCCAGGCCGATGGCTGAGTGGTAAGGTCTATCCGCGGTGGTACCAAAGGGAAACATTGTTTCTGGGTTCGAACCTGCAACCGGCTTCGGAGATGCCCTGGGCGTCGTCTCTAATCGTTCTATACGCGCGACGACTTCCGTCAGCGCTTCCCTAACGTTGTTTTGTACTGATGCAATTGCTTCTTCAGAATTAGTTTGGACAACAAAGATAAGGTCTTCAACATCAGTTCTCACTGAGGAAATTGCCTCTCCAACCTTACTTTGTAACACGGAGATAGCCTCTTGTGTATCTATAGCATTATTCTGGACATCAGTTTGTATAGACGCTCGCAAAGAGGTTATAGCCTCCATGACTATCGCTAGCGAAGATGATGGCCTTGAAGGCTGCGAAGGAGTTGACGTTCTGCTCTGCTCCATGGCGCTATACAAATTTCAATTATTCAACTTCCTAATGTTATCAAGAATCAAAATCAATATGTTCAATTATTATCTTATTATTCCACAAAGGCAAGCAATAATTATTAAGTCTTCTAATGCAAATCAGACATTCAACACAATGTAGATAAAATTATAATTATGCAAGTCAATGCAGTGACATATATTTATGCAGGTCAATGCAAAATGCCCTTAGATCGGAGTATGTCTAAAATATCCCCAAATTAGTTCTCAAGTGCCATCGTCAAAATTTAAAGTAGCCCAATATTTCTACTAAATATATCGCCTTAGCTTCCCCACTAAACAGTACCTGATTTCCGGGAACCAGAGACAAGGCAGGCGGCGTGCGTATGGAGACGACGAAGAGGACGAGGAATCCAGAATGAACGCCGAGGAAATGGGATCCACTATGGATATAGGTATCCAGAAGATGCGATGACGGACTCACGCCACACTCGCAGAAAATGACCACAATGAGTATGCTTCCGATGAAACAGAGAAGAACTCGCTCCGTGCGAGACGAAATGCGAAGGCCTGGGCGTTAGGCCTATATCCACGACGAGGGTGCGAAGACAGAACACACAGCGCCGACGATTCGATTCCTGCTCCGAACAGCGATACAAACGGCTCCGGCCGAAGAAGAGAATCGACACAGAAATCAGTAGCAGGAGAACTGAACGACGCTTCGAATCAATAGAAACGACTCCTGTCGCAGAAGACGCCCCGACAGAAATCCACAGCACAACGACGTCGAAACTAATACACGCGGCAATAAATCCTGCCTTCACTTCAATAAAATCAGGCTTCGAATCCACAACTTCACTATCGAGAGTCACACGTCCAACCTGCACGAAGGTGCCGACACGACTCTAACACTTTATTATCGAGAGTCGCACATCCACTCTCCACGAAGGTTCAATCACGACTCACTGCCCGTTGCGCGATCTTCTTCTATATCGGCCTCGACTGACGTAGGACGCGAGCTACTGCGCATGCGCTGCACACGCGGTGATCACGCCGGGGCAACGTGACCCGGCGTGATGGAAAATACCCACACCGGAGCCCATGCCGCATGCACAGACTACACGCAGCCGGCCAGCAGGGTGGATTGCTCCGTCCGTCTGCCTATCCGTTTATCTGTACTGCTCTGGCACTGCGTCTGTCATATCGGCCGACTCCTCTTCCTCCTTTTCGGCCGACCCTCCATTTCAGCAAGTGTATGAGAGAACCGATCAATACTGTGGTAACTATGGCGACCGCTTACGTCACCGCTGTCGGCAACTCGCATCACACACGAGCTCAACATTAAAATCTAGGTCACCAATATTATGTAGGTCACCGAATGCAGCTCAAAAATAATAATATTATAATATATATAATCTCAGACCCCGAAAATACCATAACGGATCCAAAAATATATATATGGCACCCAGAAATCAAATCCGTAGCGTCTGGTTATACCAGTCGCGACACTCTCACCGGCCATCCCCCCGAATTTCCGGCTCTATTTAATTGGACAAATGGAGCCTGAAATTCCCTGTAAGACTATACTCCGATTTTAACATTAAAAGTTCAAAATTAATTGCATAAATCAAAAGTATGCAGTGAACAGTCATATCGGCCACATAGAATAGCGATAAGCGATAAGCCGTGAGCACTGATTTAACCTCTCAGCGTAAATTGTTATGTCAATATAAATTAGAGTCACTGTGTTTATGTAGCGCCGTTGCTACGAGTTCCGTAGAGAATGTAAACATTTATAAGCTTATATATAGGTCCATTTTTATCGCAAGCGTCCATCAGTTATGCAGAGAACTGTACGGCAAACTCCAACATAATTAACAGACAGCAGTCTAAGCTTGACCCACTCAGGTCAAGAACATCAACACTAGCCTATTCTTAGGCCTATAACGCATTTGATACAGTGGGTCTTCCAGGCTCAAGTGGTAAATCATGCATTTACAGAAATACGCTTACCGACATTTCGCCAACCCTCTACTTTAACACCAAATACTATCATATATTTAATCACGGCCGATAATTATAGCAAAGGGGACACTGCTATAGCATAAAAGCAGCCCCAGTCTGAATTGTCACTCAGCCGGTAGCACACAGCTAATAACTCACAATCTTCACAGCTACATGTCTGCTAATTGTCAAGATTTACCACAGAAAACTGCATAACGAAATATTGTTTAATCTAGGCGTAGACCTGAGGTTAATATGACATTTTATATTAGGCCTACTAGTACTCGACTTTCACCGTTCAAGTATATAGCTTATTCAATTATTATATGGCAACCGATAAATGCAGAACTCAACGATAGGCAGCGAATAGGCCTGCTCTCATAAGCATCCTAATTATTAAACTGCGACTGCAAAGCATATACAGGTGCATTAACTTAAATAGGCCGCGTATTAATCTATGCCAATAATAGTGAAACATAGACCTATACCACAGCAGCGATGATTACTATTAGCTACGCAACCACTTAATTAAAGCAATAAGCCTACATTCTCAGCGCGCATTATTCGGCCGTATTAAAAATTACCTTTAATTAGTAGGCTCTACTTAGCCAATGCACAGCAATAGTAGTTTTACCGAATTACACTGTAATCGCCGTTTACGAGACTGCGTAAACGTAGGCTATATAATTATCATAGGCCTAACATAGTTTTAAAACTAAGATTCCAGTCCACTTATAAATCAACTGTCAGCTTAGCATGAATATTATTGTATCTATACTCATCTTTTCTTCAATCTATCTATCATTAATCCCATGTACAGTCCATAGGACCACCCACACGAAAGCGCTGTCGTGGGAAAATAATCATTAGATCTATCGGCTCCTTTGAAGCGTCTGAGCGTCTTGCACCCCTCCTCCCTGCAGTCGGCGTCGGAAGAAGCGTGAGACCGACCGCTCGACCAAAGCGGCCTAAACCCATGCTAAACTTAATCCACGTCACTGTACGCATAGCATCATTAGGCCGACATAAACAAATCAGAAAACAGGTCACTCATTGCAACAGATTAAAACCCTACACAACAGATAAAGAAAAATAATAATAATAATACTAACCAGCTCAAATGCCTGCTGCAGAATTAATAGTAACTTATAGGCTGATATAGACCGTCCCGCTAATGTTTATGCCACAGTATGAATATACTCAGCCGTCAATATTATTATTCTAAGCCGTGCATCTCATTAGGCCGAACTACAAAATTATTGTAAACATTGCACGGCGGAGTATTTAAACAGTGAGGTAATTTACCTACAGCAAGCCGATATTTAAATGTTATTATCATATATGCCTTATTATTATTATAAACCGTAGGCCTACAAAAAGAGAATATATATATATATAATCAACCTGAGCTAATACAATTTTTATGTAGGGCTCCGGTGGGTCTGTTAATATAATATTATTATGTCAGCTACACAAAATTATATATAGCCTATCCATTCCAGCTTATCGATGCTAATCCTTATTATTATTTCTGAACTAAGAACATATATATAGGTCTATACACATTAATGCCATGTAAAATTTTATTATTAAAACCTTCGGCTAAAAAATTACAGAGGCTAACCAACAGTATAATTAAGTATTATTATCGCTTATAGGCCTACCTTAAGCCTATAATTTAATTATATAGCGCCCTTCGGAATATAAGCCTACAATTTAATATTATAATCGCGTGTACTATTTATATGGCGCCTTGCGTTATGTACATTAATTTAATTACAACAGCTGAGCAAAGCAGAATATATAGGTCCTTCCAACAAAACAGGACATACTATAGGCCCATGTCTCAACATTATCAATGCAAACTATATATGTAATTATATCGCTGCGAGTGCTACAATATGACACTAAGGGCCTCTAGAATTTTTATATATCGCCATTTTAAATCATCAATAATGCCTCTATCATTTATTATTATATATCTGCTATGCTCACGACTAATTAAAAATCTTATGTAGGCCTACTGCTGCATCAAATTTAACTGAGTGAATCTGTTATTATTATTCTTAAACCAATTAATTAACTAATCATGCCATATATATGCAGCAAAACATAGGCTTAATGTAATTCTTGCCTCACAATATCTCAACATCAGCCTATCAGGAGGATAGGCCTATCATTATTATTACCATCACAGCTAATTAAAGATGAGCAATCTTAATCATTCTAATATATCTCCTCAGGTCAAAAATCATTCATATAGCGCCAACTATTTATATAGCGCCACACAATATATATCATCTGATGCAATATTCAAACTGCCATCGTTATAATGCAATGCAATACAATACAAATATTATTCTATGCAATGCCACACACATTTCAATCCCCCTACCATGCAACATTACAGTCATTGCACAGTAACCAGACATGTAAAACCATCACATGTAAAAATAAATCATTTTCATCACAATCGAACTAAAGATTGTTACAGATGCTCCTGCATTCAAGATGGCCGCCATTATGCGGTCACCACAAAGGTCAGTCAGTTGACCGTCAGTTCTACCCATCGGGTAGCGGACAAGACTTCAACCGAGGGGCTTTGTCGCTCATACTGACCCAGCGGCGCCCCTCCAGTGGTGCGTACTGTTCCCACCGATCCAACCGGTCCTGGAGATGATCTGGGGTGGGCGCGCGTACGGCGAACACACGACCAGTGCTAGGGTTGTCCTGATTATCGCCCACCGGTCGATCGGGATTGTCGCCAGGTGGATTCTGTTGCTGCTGCCGAAGTGGACATCTGCTTAGCAAGTGCGAGCTAGAGTCGCAGTAGAAACAGCGCTGACCCTCTCTTGGCGAATTCCGACCAACGTTAGGATTGTCGGGATTATCGCCCCCAGCCTGACCAAGATTGTCGCCAGGTGGATTCTGCTGCCGTTGTCGGAATGGACAGTCCCGCGCGACATGATTTGTAATCCGGTGACATTCGTAACATCTTCGCTCTGATCGTCCAACTTCCGGTCCCGCCGCCTGTCGGTACCAGCAGACGGAGCTCCAATGGCCTGTTCTATTACAGACTGAACAGCGTTGGTTTTTCTGCCAGTTATTTCCGTTACCGTTCGACCAACCATTTCCGTTTGAACCGTTCTGATCTCTCCACGACCCGCGATTATTGTCTCTGTATTGAGGCGCCGACACCGGTTGTTGCTTTTCCACCTGCTCCAGTCGTCGTAATATATCCTTCATTACTATAGTATCCTTTGTTGTAGTATCCTCTTCTTTAACTGCATAGACACGTCCAGGTCGTCGTTCTTGTTGCTCATGGCCACCGACTTCCGCTTGCTGATAGCCGTCCAATCGCATAGCTACCTTGTACGCTTCGTCGAGAGATTTCGGTTCCCGCTCGCGGATCTTCAGAGCGAGATTTCGGTCTCTCAAGGCATCCACGAATGCCCGAATAGCAATGGCTTCACTATGGGCGGTCGACACACCAGGATATGCTCACGACGACAGAATCCTGATATCATCCGCCAGGTCGCCCAGGTCTTCATCGGCTTTCTGCTTCCGGGTACTGAGCTGCGTTTGGAACAGGGCCTGCTGCTCAGCGGTACCGTACCGTTCCCGAAGTCGCCGAACCAAAGCCGTCCAAGTATCCACGTTCGACTCGCTCAGCAAATGGGTCGCCGGTTCGACTAGGGAGACGACCAGTTGATTAAATTTCTCTTCGTCCGACCAGTCATTGTTCTTTGCGCATACAGTGAATTTGCGCAAAAAGACTTCCACATCCGTCCTTCCGCTGTACGATCCAAGTTTCGTGTATTGCCTTTGTTTAGGAGGCGCAGCCGACGACGGTTTGACCTCGGCCGCTTTCACGGTCGTAGACGCGGTCGTTTCCGATTCCTTGTTTGTTCCAACAGTGCTACTCGTCGGAAGTTCCCAGTCGCCGGTTGTCTGTGTCGCAACTGATGTCATGGGGACGGTTTTGGCAGGACCGACGGAAGCGTTGACAGGCGCCAGCACTTTCGTTTCCCCAACCGCAGACATCGTTGCTGTACCGTCGCCAGTTGTTTCGCTTTTACCCAGATACGTCGGTTTCAGAAGCGCTTGACGAGGCAGTTCGACGTCACGACTAAATCCAAAATTCTGGGCACCGAGGCATGAGTTCATCCTCGCCGACTCAACTACGGTTGGCCACCGAGCAAAGGCGACGTCGCTGGGGCGAGGTGGGTCGAGACAGCGAAGCGGATCGAGCCACACCCGGTTGTCGATGCTGTTGTAGAGCGCGTGTGGATCGTAGTTCGGAGCGTAGTTCGGAGCAGGCATCCATGACATGTACGGATGCTCAAGGCGTGCGCTCGGTTGCATCCAGTCGACCGCTGTAGTTGCCACTGGATCGGGTCGAAGGTCGGGTCGAGCGTAGTCTCGACCAACCATGGTCGAAGTAACCCGACCATCGAAGATGCAGTCAGGCATCGAGTGATAGGTCGGCCTTCCCGACGTTGATTGGAAAGCGTCGACGCGATTTGCCGTCACTTCCGTTCTTGGCTGATCCGGATATACGAACGGTTCTTGCATCCTCCATCGTGGATCAAGTCGAGAGTAAGCGCCGTAGATGGGCGATGAAGAGGTCAAATGAATTGGATCGACCTTATCACCCCCCTCCCGCAAATTATTATTAGCGATCGGTTTATTTATTTCAAAATCTCTAAACTCCGATTGCTGAGCTGTTTGCATTCTTTTATCAATTATTTTCACAGTTTTAGGTCTAGATTCCATTATTTTGCTAACTTCAATGTCTATGCTACCATCATCAGACATAATCTCTACATTATCAGAAAATTCCCTTTCCTTCCTTCTTTCAAAAGATAATGCAGTTTCTCTTCTTCCGGCATTTTCCGTTTCCTCTTCCTCGTCAAAATCTCTAGAACTAATTCGACCCCACTGACTGGGACCAATTGTAACGCCCGCCCCCGCGTACACTCCCGGAGTCGCCACTTCCGGTCCAACGTGTGAGAGGGCCGCGTGCGGTTGCAGGTCGTAGTTCAGAGATATAGACGGAGGAAGGGAGGCGGTAGCTTCGGGGTTCGAATCCCGTCGGGTTCGGGATGGCCAGGTATCTCGACCTCTTAGCTCTCCGTATGAAACTGGGGCCTTACTGGCCAGTCTTTCACTCTGGCGTAGGATTCCGGGGTTAACCGGAAGTGAAGGGTCCTTAGGCCTAGCCCCCGAAGCTCTTCCCAGGCCGATGGCTGAGTGGTAAGGTCTATCCGCGGTGGTACCAAAGGGAAACATTGTTTCTGGGTTCGAACCTGCAACCGGCTTCGGAGATGCCCTGGGCGTCGTCTCTAATCGTTCTATACGCGCGACGACTTCCGTCAGCGCTTCCCTAACGTTGTTTTGTACTGATGCAATTGCTTCTTCAGAATTAGTTTGGACAACAAAGATAAGGTCTTCAACATCAGTTCTCACTGAGGAAATTGCCTCTCCAACCTTACTTTGTAACACGGAGATAGCCTCTTGTGTATCTATAGCATTATTCTGGACATCAGTTTGTATAGACGCTCGCAAAGAGGTTATAGCCTCCATGACTATCGCTAGCGAAGATGATGGCCTTGAAGGCTGCGAAGGAGTTGACGTTCTGCTCTGCTCCATGGCGCTATACAAATTTCAATTATTCAACTTCCTAATGTTATCAAGAATCAAAATCAATATGTTCAATTATTATCTTATTATTCCACAAAGGCAAGCAATAATTATTAAGTCTTCTAATGCAAATCAGACATTCAACACAATGTAGATAAAATTATAATTATGCAAGTCAATGCAGTGACATATATTTATGCAGGTCAATGCAAAATGCCCTTAGATCGGAGTATGTCTAAAATATCCCCAAATTAGTTCTCAAGTGCCATCGTCAAAATTTAAAGTAGCCCAATATTTCTACTAAATACATCGCCTTAGCTTCCCCACTAAACAGTACCTGATTTCCGGGAACCAGAGACAAGGCAGGCGGCGTGCGTATGGAGACGACGAAGAGGACGAGGAATCCAGAATGAACGCCGAGGAAATGGGATCCACTATGGATATAGGTATCCAGAAGATGCGATGACGGACTCACGCCACACTCGCAGAAAATGACCACAATGAGTATGCTTCCGATGAAACAGAGAAGAACTCGCTCCGTGCGAGACGAAATGCGAAGGCCTGGGCGTTAGGCCTATATCCACGACGAGGGTGCGAAGACAGAACACACAGCGCCGACGATTCGATTCCTGCTCCGAACAGCGATACAAACGGCTCCGGCCGAAGAAGAGAATCGACACAGAAATCAGTAGCAGGAGAACTGAACGACGCTTCGAATCAATAGAAACGACTCCTGTCGCAGAAGACGCCCCGACAGAAATCCACAGCACAACGACGTCGAAACTAATACACGCGGCAATAAATCCTGCCTTCACTTCAATAAAATCAGGCTTCGAATCCACAACTTCACTATCGAGAGTCACACGTCCAACCTGCACGAAGGTTCCGACACGACTCTAACACTTTATTATCGAGAGTCGCACATCCACTCTCCACGAAGGTTCAATCACGACTCACTGCCCGTTGCGCGATCTTCTTCTATATCGGCCTCGACTGACGTAGGACGCGAGCTACTGCGCATGCGCTGCACACGCGGTGATCACGCCGGGGCAACGTGACCCGGCGTGATGGAAAATACCCACACCGGAGCCCATGCCGCATGCACAGACTACACGCAGCCGGCCAGCAGGGTGGATTGCTCCGTCCGTCTGCCTATCCGTTTATCTGTACTGCTCTGGCACTGCGTCTGTCATATCGGCCGACTCCTCTTCCTCCTTTTCGGCCGACCCTCCATTTCAGCAAGTGTATGAGAGAACCGATCAATACTGTGGTAACTATGGCGACCGCTTACGTCACCGCTGTCGGCAACTCGCATCACACACGAGCTCAACATTAAAATCTAGGTCACCAATATTATGTAGGTCACCGAATGCAGCTCAAAAATAATAATATTATAATATATATAATCTCAGACCCCGAAAATACCATAACGGATCCAAAAATATATATATGGCACCCAGAAATCAAATCCGTAGCGTCTGGTTATACCAGTCGCGACACTATCCCTGTTTTTAAGCTTCTTGATTCTGGATCACACTCAGTAATTGGGTAGTTTATTTTATTATTTTATTTCTCGCATTTTGTTAGAGCGCACCTTCAAGCTTTAATCGGAGGTAGGCTACAGCATCTGAGTTTCACGCCGAAGCGCACGACAATTGCGAGTAAAGGACTCGCTCAAGGGCCTACGCGGCGATTGAGAGTGGATTCGAACCTGGAACCCTCCGGATGAAAGGAACCGAACCCACCACTGCACCGCGTCCCTCATCTAGAAAAAAATTCTGTTTATGTAGAAGGCGTAATGGCAATAATTTTTAAGCGCAGTCTACAGATATAATATATATTATATATCTATATATATAAAAATCTAACCGCGTTTGGCACCTGACGCAAGATCTCCGAACTTTCTTCATTGATTGCTTTCGAAACTTCACCAAAACGTTTAGTTCCAACACGGCCGGGTTGTCAGAATGATTTTTGGGAAAAAGCGCAATCTTTTAAGCTAAAAAAGCAACTTTGCAAATTCCGCCGTTTTCAACACATAGCCTACGCCCGTCAATAAGCCTTGCATACCAATTCAGGCATGTTTGTTCCGTAAATTTCTTTAGCGCATTTCATTACGGCCTTCGCATTTCATTACGGCCTTCTTGCTCAAGCGTTTTATGGCGTGATCCGCGTGGCCATCGCGGAGGGGGAGGGGGAGAGGGAGGGGGAGGGGGAGGGGGACGGGTAGGGGAGGGGAAGTCTTTTTTGACACAGCAACGCGTGGCTGGGTACAGCTAGTATAATATATATTATATATAATATATATACATGTATATACAGCTGGAGGCGTAGGTTACGTGTATGCTACGTGCACGCATTACCGCAGGTAGTGTGCGCCGTGTGCAACGACTCGACTGTGATGTATTGGCGGCTGGTGTAGGTAGCCTCAGTTCGAGGCAAAGTAGCAGGCGGAGAGTTAAATAGGGACCCGTCGGCCATACAGTCTTTGCATCGCTTCTTTAGCCTCAGAAACAAAACAGTAGCATAACCACCCCGTATTCAGCCAGGCGGACAGACGGACGAAGGGTGTGATGGCAAAAAATGACGGCATAATATGTTCCGAGAAATGCTGTAATGCGGTCACGTGACCAGGCGTTATCTAAAAATAGAACTATTAATTTTTTTTGCCTCAAATATACATACATGCAAACTTACGTAGGCCTACATGGAGTGTAATTACAGTTCATAGTATGAACGGATGATGGCAAGTTATTTATTTCCTCCCAAAAGAAATCCTATGTCAATTAGGCCTAATTAGCCTATCAACTAGTTTATCATTGGAGGCTGCCTTCGCAAAGTAACCAATCTCGCTCCAATTAAAGCGGTGGTTAGCTTAGCTATGTTGGTAATTTACCGTAATTAAGAGCGTTGGCCGCGTGCGAACCGCAGTTCGCTTCCCAAAGGTGGCTTACTAAATCTTGAACTATAGTAGGTTACTTCCACACTCCACAGGAACCTTAAATGACCTGCAGTTGTCAATTAAAACGGGCAGCGGTGATGGAAAATTTATGGAAACCAACTTATCAATTCAAACTTAGGCTAATCGTTGAGATTTATATTGCGCCGAGCCAAAAACCATTATTTTGATTCACAGACACTCGGTGAAATTAAGGCAAAACAACATAAACGTCGTCTTGATCGTCTTCCGAGTCGGTACAGAACAGTTGGGACAACGTTTGGCTTAGTTATAGTAAGCGGGACCGACGTGTTGGTAATGGTTAGGTTCAGGTTTAGGAATCGTGAGGGTCGGTTAGGGTCAAGTTAGGCATCGTGAGGGTCGGTTAGGGATAGGGTTAGTGCGGTCATTCGGTCCCGCTTACGGCTTACTATAACTGTGCCCAACGTTGAGTCAAGAATGGTTGACAATGGTGCTCTCATAGCCAGTCACTTTATTTGCTCAAAATTCTAAATAGCTTTTAGCCGTGGCTGGGCTGGAGCGCCTCCGAGAAGATCACTTAACAGATGTTATATAAATTCAGGGAATAAACGAACGTGTCTATACAGGCTGGAATAAATAATTCCAAACATGACGCTCCAGTAGTCGCGGGAAGTTGGGAACCGGAACTACATTCGCAAGGGAACGATCTCGCACCACCTCGCCATCAACCCTACGGCTATTTCTCCTCCTACGCAACACTTCTGCAGACGCTAAGCGCTCGAACGACGTAAGCGCTGCCGCAGGGTGCGGATACTCTCAACTCCTCACATATAATTATAAGTTCCGGGACCGAACGCACTGCACCCTATTGCCGTGTCTGTTGATGGAGGTTGGCCTGTTCTCAGCGCACGCTTACAGCCGGCGAGGAGGAGATTATTAAAGCAGTCTGGCGTTTCGTTAAAGTGGTTGTCTACCAACCTCATCAGTTTCGCTGTTGTTTTGGTTGATATGGCAAGCTATTCCCATCGAAACACCATCGTCTAAGTTTACCGAGTTGCCGCTACTCGTGGACTATAAGCAATCTGCTTTTGAACGCAAATAACATTAGATTAATAAACGCCAGTTGCGTTTCGAGGGAGCGATCGGTTTAGCTGCAGTCGGAGAGGTCTCTAGAATGACCGTTACTCAAGCCATGGGTAAACAAGCCGCCGTTGCCAAGCCTGTCCAAGTTCTCTCGCTAAACCCGTCAACGAATCTAACGTTTCGAGGTAAGAGGTTAATAATAATAATTATATATAATTACAGCCTATAAATATTCTGCCAAGTGCCAACCCATTCAGCAAATTCCCGATTACGATTACGTCTGCTCTGCATCATGCATGCACTCTAAAAGGTGGGGACCATATTCCAGGAAAGGTGGATAGGCCTACCATAAAATTATACGATTGTGTACCATAGGTTGTGTGTACAAACTGTGCACTATATATCATGTTATGTGAAAGCAACGTTTGTACACGATATTTTGGGTCACGTTAGGTGAACAATACAGGACCATAGCCTAGATCATGTTATATGTATGCTATAGATGATATTATGTGTATTCCATAGATCATGTTATGTGTAGCTTGCGCCATACACTATAGGTATGCGTTCTCTATAAGATCATGTTATGTGTAGGCTACGCCATAGACTATTCTATGTGTACGCTGTAGATCATGTTATGTGTACATCATATGTCATGCATGTGTACGCTATAAATCAAGTTATGTGTAGGCTACGCTATAGATCAAGTTATGTGTACTCTATAGATCAAGTTATGTGTACGCTATAGATCAAGTTATGTGTACACCATAGATCAAGTTATGTGTACGCTATAGACATAGTATAGACTATAGAGTATAGATATTAGATCATGCATGTGTACACCATAGACATGTTATGTGTATGCTATGGATCATGTATGTGTACACATCAGGTCAAGTTATGTGTACGCTATAGTTCATGTATGTGTACACCATAGACATGTTATTTGTACGGTATTGTAGATCAGTCATAATGGATGACTACATGGACCCAACTTGACTCCTTCATTGATCTTCGGTTTATTTTATTTTTTTTATAAATCGTGGTCTTATCACAAACTCTGGATTTCTTCAGCACTCAGAATCAGATAAGATAACCTAGAGAACCAGAACCAGATAATTCTGCGCAGACAGATCAGGAAGGGGTAATCAGTTGGATCTGGTTTGCCACAAATAGAACCGTGGAGGTCATGCAGGCAAACAGGATGACTGATACTGCCTGTAGCCTGGGTGAGAATTGCTGGAGAGTTGGGTTTTTTAAGCCCCCAGTCTTTTCCTTCGACCACAAATTTAAGTCTTCTTTGTATACTTATAATATATACATACAAGTCATAGGTTAAATGTACTTATTACTTATATATATAATATATATAATTTTGTGTATATATATAAATGTCTATGCACAAATATACATATATATTATACGTGTCTTACTATATATATAATATATATAATATATATATTATATTATATATATATAGGATTATAGGTTAGTAAGACATGTGTAATACGTAGGCCTATGTATATTTTTGTGCCTTGACATTTTACAATAGTAAGGTGTTTGGTTATCCCTGCAGGTGATTTTCGTGAAGTCATCAACGCTGAATTGTCGTTGACGAATCCGACGAATCGTCGAGTTGTCTTCAAAGTGAAGACGAATTATCCGCACAGATATTTCGTACGACCCAATGGCGGACTCATCGAACCAACGCAACAGCAGACGGTTACCAGTGAGAACAACACAGTCACACGCACGCACACACACACGCGGACACAGAGACATACACACAGACGCACATACACTCACGAGACACAGAGAAAGAGATAGGCACGGAGGGACACACAAACATGCACGCATACACATAGACACAAAGACACTCACACAGACACAGACACATACAGACGCCCACGCATACACAGACTGAGAGAAAGACAAACAGAGAGAGACACACAGTCACACGCACATACGTACACGTACACAAACAGACACACATGCACTGACACACATACACACGGAGACACACTGACAAATAGACACACATGCACGCACACGCACACACACACACACACACGTATACTCACCCACAGGTCCCACACCCACACCACATGCACACAGCCAATGTATGCAACGACGCAGCATGACATAAATAACACAACATAAAATAGCCGTATAGGACAGCAGGATATAATATATTATAGACATACAGCAGAGCATATACATTATACAATACATAGCAGAGCATAATTATACATTATACAATACATAGCAGAGCATAACGTAACAGAGCATTACATTTCATCCGGATAGACAGCATAGCCAGCATACCAGAAGGGCCTTGCATAGCAGAAAGTAACATATACTGCATAGGCCTATAGAATGTGTATTAAGATCAAGTTATGTGTGTGCTATGTATATATAATTATATATATATATATATATATATATATATATATATATATATATATACATTCTTAATTAATATTTAAGTCCCTGAGGGATCCTAAATACCTCAGGGCAAAAAAATAATCCATAAATTCTTTATCTATAATTTTTAAAAATAATCTATTTTTTATGGTTTCTGTCAATAGTTATGCTGCAGCCTCTGGAATACAATAATGACGAAATGAAACTGCACAAGTTCATGGTCCAATCAATATTCGCACCAGAAGGTCCAATTAACGGTCTGGAAAAACTGGTAACACTCTTCCCATAATGAGTTCTTTATTACTTACACGATGCTATAATTTTCTTGTGTGTACAACATGGATTATTATTAATTAATTCAGTAATTTATTCAGAGAACCACTTCTATATATTATGTATAATTATATAAGTGATTGATTATATATATATATATATATGTATGTATATATATATATATATCGATCTTTAAAATCCTATTGTTTTCATCTTGTATTGCTACTTCTTGGATTCTGACGATGGGCGCTCGTGAGGTATGCGTAGCAGTGATGCATCGTCTTTAATATAATTTATGATCTTTTATTAACGAATAGAGTTTAATTAATCAATTAATGGATGCACTGCAAGCACAAACCATCCACAAAATGTTATAAGCGCATAATTACATAATTAGGGCCTATATTTATGGTATTTCTGTAGCGACCATGCATAAAGCCAGTCAGCCGCGTTATAATGACCTATGATATGGTATACCTACTGAAGTGTATGCCCTTAACCATCCTCTTGTTACCTCTTCTTGTACGATCGTGACGCCAAGGTCTACTCCGAGTTGCATGTGTGGACTGTGCTACAGTGCGTTAGTAGCATGAGATCACTATAAAAACCACCTAGCTAGTCCTGGACACCGGGGCTTTTTAACGTGCAGTTGTACACAAATTGTGCAGTTCTAAATGGATTTGTGCAGTTGTAGAAGCACCTCTGTACAGTTAAAACTAGCAAAAACGTCATTGTCCTCAGATTGGAAGTAAATTACCATGGAGGATGGGAAGGAAAAGAAGGAGCTGTGCAGTTCTTAAAATTCCATAAAAACAGCCCTGCCCGATAGCCCCTCCAACATGGAAGTTCTTTCCAGAAAGGATTGCGTTGAACTTGTGGTCTTCCTCCTCTCGTCCTTCTTTCGCCAGTTGCTTCAGCGGTAATTGGCTTAATTTTGTTTCAGTGGAAAGATGCTAAACCCGATGAGATCATGGACACGAAAATCAAATGCCAATTCGAACGATTAATCCCATCACCTACCGAAGAGGTCAGTGTCATGGTTCTTGATAATGAATGAATGAATGAATGAATGATGACGATGATGATGATGATGATGATGATGATGATGATGATGATGATGATGATGATGATGACGACGACGACGACGACGACGACGTCTACGACGACGTCTACGACGACGTCTACGACGACTATTGATAGAAGTTTCCCTGGGACAAGGTTACCGCAATAAAAATTGTCCCTGTATTACCTGCGCATGCAGGTTCCAGAATAACGCAGGGCAATGGGGCTCATACAGTAAATTCTGCTCATGAACCGAAATAACCTAAGACCGGTGTGCTGCGAGGTGGTGTCCTGGGTGGAGATTTGTCCGGCACCTCCAACTTCCGTTGCCAAGACAGCAGTGGTTAAAGTGTAGAAAAAGAAGTGGCTGGACGCTCCTTATATTTCCTGTTGTGCGGGCCAAATAAGTGGCAGGACGGTGTTAAGATTTTAAAACAAGTGCCTGGACGCCGTCCATGACCGTCCAGGCACACTTTAAGCCCTGCAAGACAGTATATATATATATATATATATATATATATATATGGCGCGACATAATAACTTATGGTAGACCTATTGGCCTATATATTGTCCGTGTGAATTAATTTTCAGACCATTATTTTTTATTATAGGCTTATATTTAGTAAGACGGCGATGAAAGTATTTTGCTGGCGTTTCAAGTAGGCTATCGTGTAAATATTGTGGTGTGAAAGTTACAATTTTTCGGCCACCCAGATTTTTATCACCACCCCGTAGGCCTACATCTCGCATCACACCGGCACTGAAATAAACATGTTAATTGCACTGAAAAAACACGTGGTTATTTTCACTGAAATAAATGTTAATTGCACTAATAATAAATGTTAATTTATGGTGGGTCTTAGTGTCTTAGTGTTTTTCTTGGGTGGGGCATGGTATATATGTCCACGTGAACAACAATTCAAGATTTTTCTGGTGACAAAATGTCATTCCTGAGAGGGGGACTTTCCCTCCAGACAGAGACTTCTAGATTAATGTTAATAAATGTTAATTGCACTGAAATAAACATGTTGTTATGTCAATAACGTGTGTTCTGGTATGCATGCGTTCGCTGTAGGTACCAAGGTATCGTGGCAAGGAGTTGGACGGTAACGGTATAAGCACGAAGTCCGTCGAGTCTCTTTCATCGGGGAAAGACGTGAAGACAGCCGGGGCAGACGGTGGAAACACGGCCACCGTTGTCATCTTCGTCATATTCTTGATCATATGCCTTGTTGTGTTTGGCTACGTAAAGTCTAAGCAGGCCTAGTCTTTCAAAGCGAACATTGAGGCACGTGCACGTACATTATTCGCTCATGTGTAGCCTACGCGGTGCTGACCCTGGTGGGTCTTAGTGTAATCCAGTGTTTAATCTGGTTCCCTGCCTTGGAAGGAAAGGCATTTCGTGGGCGGGTGGGAGGGTGAGCGGGAAAAATGGTCGAGACTGCTGCAACACCCTGCGAACCTAAAATTTCTGACGACCTTTTTTTAAGTCTTTCACCCAAAATTTCCGAAAAACATATCAATTTCACTGCCTTAAAATCTTATAACCATTTTTAGTTTTTCTCCCTACATTTACCCAAAACATTGTGTTTGCTTTTACGGAGGGTTGGGGGGAAGAATGTTCCATGCAGTGTTTTTCTGGGGGGACATGGTATGTATGTCCACGTGAACAACAATTCATGAATTTTTATGGGGGCAAAAATGTCATTCCTGAGAGGGGGACTTTCCCTCCAGACAGAGACTTATAGATTAAACACTGGTGTAGCCTAACCAGTGGTGTAGTGGGGCGGGAACGCGGGGGAGCGCCGTTCCCTCACTTTTTTCATGGAGGGAACGCGATCGGCGATCCCTCACTATTTTGCAGCATTTCTGCTGAAATAAATGAATACTCGAATACAAGATGTTACAAATAACAAATTCCTATGTATAAATTTACATAATTAATTACATTTATTAATTTCTTTGTTATTTTTTTACATTCAACAGTTTCAAAAATAGCAGCACTCACAATATGCAAAATTCTTGCAAGATTGCATTTTTTTGGCTACAGTTGCTACTTCAATTTCCAGGCGTTCCCCCACTTCGTTTCTTAGGACTACACCACTGAGCCTAACCCTAAGAAGGTACAGGATGTTTCGACCGTACCTATAGGGAAATAAGGTTTAATTTGACCGATTCGTGTAAGCATGGTCAAATGACTTAGGAATTTTAGGAAAATTCTTCACTCTTCTAACTGGAATGATTTCTTTGTCCCTCGATTTGTCCTTTTGGCTCAAAGCCTCAAACTAGATCATTGGCCACCACTGGCCTGCCTGTCTAGAATGCCCTTCCCTCCATTTGACGTGTTGCCACTATTATAGATCTGTGGTACGTAGGCCTATCTGTCTATCCTCAAACCTTTTCTTATCTCTGGGTGTATAGTAGCCTATACACGCACTGGAAGCGTAGACCTACTAGATAGGCCTAAATTCGATGTCCATTCAATGTCCATTGTCTCGGTTAGCGGAGCTATATAAATTTCAAATTACATTACATATTGCGATTCCGCCTTCTTAGCTTTCTTATGTTAATCATATCAATGATATTTTATTGATCCCAGTAGTATAGACTCAAAAATCCTCTTCAAGAATTTATTCCCCCATGCAACTCATCTGATCATCCACTGGCCATTCTCAACCTAATAACATCAACATTGGCAGCTAGCCTACGATTGTACGTATTGTATTATGTGTTCGTTTAAGTGAAAATCAGACAATTCCTAGTGACATAAGCTTACCTCACCCGGTCACATGTCAAAAATGTAAAATAAAACACAGAAATAATAAGAAAGTTTAGTAATAATTATATAGGCCTAGAAGAGAATTATTAAAAACTTAAAAAGTCATGGCCGGATCGTACCCCTATAGGCCTATATGGAGCAAAAACATGGACTATAGGAAAAGCAGAATGATGTGGAAAAACTTGAGGCATTTGAAATGTGGTTATGGAGAAGAATTGCCAAGATTTTAATTTAGTCGGATGGACTACAAAACCAACGAGGAGGTGCTGCAACTATAATGTAATGTAGTGTAAATCTTCAACAAAAAGGGTTTTCCACAAAACCCACATCAAGGTGACCAGCTTATTAACTGGTTACAGAAAAAGATTGCTGATTGATAGGCCTACAATGCGGAAGAGGCAGATGAACAGTTAGGCCTTCTGGTTTGGTCACAATGTCATGTTGAGAGGAGACTCGCTAATGAAGATAGTATAGGGCAACGACCTTAACGGTATATATAGGGCCTACCCGAGGGAAATCAACCACCAGCAGGACGACCACGATAGAATGATATGATGATGGGTTGGTTAATGGACAAAGAAAAGGGGACGAGGATATAGGCCTAAAGAAATAGAGTCAAAAGAACAGAATAGACAAGAATGGTGTCGTTGGAATCTTGTATCTGCCTAAGGTAAGAACATTAATGAAGAAGAAGTAATATGCCTAATAATAATGTAATAGGCTAAAGGAAAATAGCGTCAGCCACAATTTTGAAGCTCTTATTTCTATGCGACATTTTGCAATAGATTAAATCGTCCGTTGATTCGGTTGCTCGTGACCATGCAGCAGCTCGTCGGCTTGCTGGAAGTCGAGTTAACACCTCCGAAATAAAATCCTGGCTACGGCCTTGAAACGTTACAAACAAACCACTGACACTCAGTAGCATAATATTATCATGTCTTATCGTCGCTGTAGCCTATAGCCTACATACCCGCGTCTCGTGTACAGCCTTGCACGTAATGTTGTAGTCTATTAGGACCCGCAGTATAGTCGTCTTTTCACACCCCAACTCGACGTGGATAATTATTATTATAGCCTCATAATTACTTTTATACAATAATAATTATTCTCATACGGGCCCGAGATTGAGCCACTATCTCTTGAGACAAATTTAGTTACGGTCGTGAGCCGGACGCAACGCAGTGCTTTCTCTAGTTCAAATATAATCTCTTCGAAAATGTCTTGACGTCCGCTAAGAGCATCTTGTTTGAAATTTGTCAACGACAGTTATTAATTTCTTTATCTGTTGAGGCGTCGAGTGTGAATTTTGTTAGCGGACTGTGAGATTGTACAATTCAACGCGTCCAAATATATATATAATATTATATCCAAAATGAGGAGAGGGGCAATGAAGGCGATGGCGAGAAAAGGGGTTTCTATAGGAAAAGACCTGCGTGAGATGACGCAGGAAAGGCGTGACAAGCGTAGGGCAAAAAGACGTAAAAGGGCTCAATTTGTTTACGAAATGGCGAAATGTAAGTATGTGTTTGTCTTGCGATCAGACCTTTAGAATGGTAAGTCGACCTTGACCACCATGGACTATTCTTACGGACAACCTGTTTGACTCAACGCAGCGCTCGTGAATAAGCTGGTGCCCCGCGCTTGGCTTTCGAGTGGCGCTTTAAAAATTTGGAGATTACGATTACGATATAGAATCTCGACCATGCAGCGAGTAACCACTTGTAATAACTAATAAGTTATAAGTATAGCTTTTATTACTCCATTTGCAAGCGCGCATTGGGACAAGGACACCATTATATAGAAGTAGGCCTACTAATAAAAAGTATACAAGTTTATATACGGTACTTGGAAAGTAAAGTAAAAAGTAATTTGTTATCAGCAATATTTTATTTATCTTGAAATAAGGTACAATATTGCGGGAATGTACACTTGACACAGGTCTATTTATAGGCATAGGACATTGTAACACATTCCGTGAGCACCGTCTTCCAGTTTGAATTGGAAGCCGAAATTTTGTCCAAATGATGCTATTGATATGTCTAACACACTGAGAGGCTTCCCTGGTTTCTAGCTTGAACTTTATTTTTGCCATGTATCTGTGAATCATCCTAACCGCATACATACACACACACCCGCATATACTTATATAAAAAGAAAATAGACACTATACACTATACTGCAGGCATAATTCTTTAGGCATTGATAATTTGTTCCCTCGCAGTCACAGGTTAACAGTATCGTGATATATCAATGAGATATTTGTTCTTGCCTCGAGTGGATAATAGTTTAACTGTTCCTATTAAGGGGTTACAGAGCTTGAGAAGTCTCCAATAAGCCTAAAAAATATACTTTGTTAAGGAGATTATAACTAACCTGTTTCTTTGATAATGGCTGAAGTGTAAAACAAAGTCCTCCTTCCAGTCCAGTAGGCCTAAGTCTGAGGAAATTATTTGTTTGTAGCAGATGCCTGCAGGTGACAGATAAACTATTTAAGCATGTTGAAAACTTAGTTTTGAAATTAATTTTAACATGTTTCAGTGCACTAAAATAGTTTTATTTGCACCCATGCTTTGATATCAATGGCGTGGTTTGTTCCAGACAAAGCGACATTGGCGGTTCCGCCATTAAAGCTTTTGGAGATCGGGGTAGTCGGTGCCAAATTCGGATATTCGATGCACAAGGTAGGAAAGGCTAGTAGGAAGTTGCAAAAACAGGCAATTAAAAGAGTGGACTTGTTTGGATATCACGGTCGACAGCAGTTGAATACAGATCGAGCTGCTATTGGCCTGCCGCCTGTGCGATCGCTGTACGTATATGACATCTTTAATACCATTTCTTTTTAAGTCAGTTGACGTTTTTGAAGGTATTTGTTCTAATCTAATCTAATAGCATAGATCTAAGATAGAGTTAAATCTTACACTAAGAATAGCTGTTAAGTCTATGAATTACAAATCATGTTAAAAGGTTTATTATAATTCACATCAACTGAATAAGCTAATACAGGAATACTGGAATAAGGCTGGGGAACTATAGACACATGTTTCGAGAGCACTCGAAGATAACGCATTTAAAGATTATGCAGTTATTAATATAATGTTAGTCCGTTAAATCAATAATAATAGTAATAATAATACTATTTGCAAAGGTTACTTATCTTGTATTTTCTTTAGTCATCTCTTATTTCATCTTTCTTGTTCTTTTCCATCTTAGACTGATGTTTCTTGGCTCCGTCCTGGTAGACGCTTCTGTCCTCTCCTTCGAACTCCTTTTCTCGACTGGCTGCTTGTCTAATCTGATGTCTTAAACTTTTCTTTCTGGGTATTTAGTCAGAACCTGGTCAGTTCTTGGCTATCCAGCTGACCCTTCCTCCTAAACCTCATGCTCCATTCCTAATCTTTGCTGCTATCGTTTTTTATTCAGGCCAGCAAGGTTGTGTATCAACTTCATGAACGTAGTTACATCGTTTTGTTATGCTTGCTGGTGTCCATGCTTGAAATATAAGGAAGAAAAGGAATTTAACTGGGAATCGACACCATTGTGCCAGAAAGATACTTACTACAACATGCTGCTTCGCAGATGCATGGGTAATGACTTTGGCTATGCAGTTGCTTTCAATTATATCCAGATTATGACTACTCTAATTTCCAATGCTTATTGGGATTCCACACAGTGCATGAAGTGGAAATGTGTTGATTGTTTGTTGATTTTCATTTATACCATTCTTGTCGTCACAGGAACAGATACATCGGAGGCCATTGACGATCGCAGCCGCGACATACTAAATAAAAGTCTTGTAAATACAAAACATAACAACTTTTTGCAATGTATAATAATGTTTAGAATGTAAACAGAACTGATATTTTTTGCTTTTCAGCTTTCTTTGCTGGGATGCTACTTCCAATTCCACTGCTATTCGTGGGAGTCTATGTGTTCAATCTTCCGATTCCAAAGACTGCATTCTGTGTTGGAGTGATTGGGTGCATTTCAAGCCTTGGCATGAGTGTGTCTGTGGCATTTCAGTGTGCAGTGCTGCTTACCTTTTTGACCTTGATAGCATGTAAGTTGCACAATGCTTGATTTGTGTTTTTCCCAAAGCATGCTGCCTATTACAATATTTTTGTATCATTTACACCTGTGATACATTTCATAGGTACATCAGGTTCACACGGTTGCATCGATACTCTGTATGCTATTATTATTATTATTATTGTTATTATTATTGTATTGTTATTATTATTATTATGGAACAACTTCATTTATTGCAAAACAGACAAGTTCCTATTCTAACATCAATTCCGAAGAGTGATAAATGATATTATTATTATTATTATTATTATTATTATTATTATTATTATTACATTCAGAATATTATAACTTTTTTAGATTTCGTTTTTGGTTTTTGTAGATCAATTTAGTTTGCTCTATAAATGTTTTAATACATTACAATACAATACATGCACCAATGAGGCTGAGTCTGTCAGTTTCTGTTCACTGCAGAATTGTTTTGTGCAAAGACTATAATATTATATGTGTTTTTCTCTTGTTTCTTTAGCAAAACTTCGGATCTTCATATTTGCTTGGACTGTTTACCTCGTTTACGTTGGTCCAATTCATAACATTCGAGCCAACTGTGCAATCATGTCGAACGGCTGGGGTTGCATACAGGAAGTAACCGCAAACGCTACAGACTTCTATTTAAAATCAGGGACTCAACCCCTTAAAGGTAGTAGCATCTTTTTCAGAAAACTATTTAATATTTTTGTTCCGTTACATTGTCCGCACGCAAGGAGCCACTAAAGTGATTCTATTTCATCAGCTGCAGCTCACTTAGTCCAGCAGTTGTAGGTTAACTCCATGATCAACTTTGTCCGCACAGAACAGAAGAGTTGAACATCGGTAACAAATATTCTTGAAAACGTGCTTTACAATTTTGTGTTTACGATAATGATACAGTTAACTTCTTGCAAGAGTTGTGTAATTTGTGATTTCAAATTACATGTTTGTTTGGTTTGGTGTCTTTTAGATTTGTTGAAGTCGCTTAACGTAACTCTCGACAATTTGGAAGTTATGGGCTTCAATGTCCGTTCTGCATTCACAAGAGTGAAAAACCTTTTCAACGAAGTGTGTATGTATGCTACGTGTCTATTTATGGAACATGTGAGCATACATTTATGTATTTAATGCACTTATTGTTGTGCAAAGGAAGACGATCACAACCAAAAGCACAAATGTATGTTCACCTGGGACAAGAGAAAAGTAACTCGAAAGCCAGTGAAGAGCAGTTAGTCTTGACAAGTGATTTAACGCTTAACGACAAAATTAGTCTTGACAAGTGATTTAACGCTTAACGACAAAATTTGTGAATGTGTACGAAGGGTCACTTCCTCGGCAAATTCATAATTTTTTACCTATTCTAGATGTCAGGTGTCAGTCCCCTCGGTTGACCATTCTTATTGCTGAACCTGTTGAATTTATTTCCAATTGTAGGCATATGTTGTTAGCTTAGACCTGTAGTTACACTGTATATTATTTATGTATTTTAAATCTGTCTATATACATGTATAGCGATTCCACCAGTTTCTGTCTTACGGGTATTGTGCTATTTTTCACTATTGTATGCTTTTTCGTTGCTAAGTGTGGGCGATTTTCTTGTGTTAATAGCAATTAATTGCTTACAAGTAATTCCTGAAGGCCTCTGTTTTCCTCTTTGCTTCATTGTCTTCTGCATTTGTAGTGAAAATAAAATTTCTCAGACTAGGTCCTTGTACAAAATTCTTCCACATATGTGATGAGTATTGGAAAACGAATATTTACTAGTCGTTCTGATTTCTTTTTAGTTGATGGATTTGTCGCCATTTATGATATGATGAAAGACACGAAAGGCCTTTGCAACAGAATGGTTAGAATTCCATACAATAGGTGTGTCGACTGGGTTGAATATATTAAAAGGGATTGCAGGTATGTAGTCCTATACCATTTGTTTCTTATATGCTTTGCGAATGAGGTGCTTCAGTTCATGTTAACATACCTTGCTTACCTTACTTGGGCTTGTTAATGCCGTTCTAATTAAACATTATCGGGACTATTTAAATTTCGTTGTTTTGCCATGCCAAATGCTTTAAACTGATGCCCAGTTATTTTAATTTACCTCATTGAACCATACATTCACAAACCAATCGGCACATGTGCCCGAGGCTTTCGAGCAATTTTTGCAAACCAGCGAAAGTTTTAATTTTTACTTTGGCTATAGGTTAGAAAATATAATATGGCCTCAACACGTTATAACACAAAATTGTTTAACTTTAGTCAGCATGATGATTATTCTATTTCTGTGTCATTTATTCCCTGTGTCTCCACGGAGGTGATGCGACAAAAGCGTGCAGGACAAAAGCGCGCAAACAAATGTACACAGCGCAGATAATAGCGCACAAAAAGCAAAATAGACGATAGAATGAACATTTATTTATACTCGAAATGAATGAGATTGGTAAAAACTTTAGGCACAAGAAAAAACATAAAAATTATAGAACATATTTAAACTAGAAATTGTCGTGAAATGTTCTGAAATTTCACTAGTACTATCAGCCAAACTTTGCAATGCCGTCTTTAGATAATAACATCTTTGTATCTAAGATATGTAATTTATGTCTAATATTCTGTTTTATGATTATCTCTTTTCACTTTTCTGCTTTCTCCTGTTTTTACTCTTGTGAATTAACACAGGCTTGGAATTTGGGTTTGTGCGTACTTTTGTGCGTACTTACATGTATGTGCATACTTAATCTGCTGTTTGAAGGCCTCAGCACTTTTGAAAGGCACTATATTAATGTCTATTTTATATTAAGTTGATGCATTTAAATCGTCATGCTTACTTATCCGTTAAATAAAAGTTGAAATGATATGGGTTTATACCTGCTTAACAAGCCTTTCTGTATGGTTTTATCATTGCTGCATTTGGCCCAAGCTGCAGCTCTAGGGCTGTTGCCTGTTGATAGTTAATTGGAAACAATAAGGGACTGAGAATAGACCCCTGGGGAACTCTGAGGTTAATTTGCCATAAATTAGGAGGGCTGCAACAGTAAACTCATATGCGGCAGCTAAAATTTATCCATTTAATTGTTAACTGTATTGAAAATTTAAAATGTTTGGTATGGACAGTTGAAACATATGCTGCTGAGTGCTGGACAATGACTGGTATGGATAGGAAGAGAATAGAGGCCTTGAAATGTGGACTTGGAGGCAAATGCTGGAAATAAGCTGGAGAGACAGATGTTGATTTGCTCTTTTATGATAATATTGTCTTTCTTTGCAAATTGTTCGCAGAAGAATCGTGGGATGGTTTTTCGGCTTCTTGTGCGAATTGGTGGGCGTACTCTGGTGGCTTTGTCTGCTTCTAAAGCGTTAGTATTGTCATTTTTCGTTTTTTATGATAAAGACTAAAATAATAAAATAATTATTTGCCATGCTAGTTACGTAATTATAAGTCTGAATAGTGTTGGTATGACATATCATTTCAACTTCTATTTAACGGATAAGTAGGCATGATGAAAATGCATCAACTTAATACAAAATAGACATTAAGATAGTGCCTTTCAAAAGTGCTGAGGCCTTCAAACAGCAGATTAAGTATGCACCCAGACGTTTCCCAGAGCGAGGGTTTTTCCAGAAATTACATTTTCCCCAGAAAATTTGACAAAGTAGTAATAGTTTTTAGTTGCCATTTACATTTGTATGTTTGTATGTGATCATTGTAGTACATGAACTATCATACCGTGATATTATTTAGTCGCTGGTGATTGATGGTGCTTCTGTCCCCTAATGAATGATTGTCTGAATACCTACGGTAACCTACCATCAAATCAACAATAAGGGACTGCTGGGCGGATGTTATCCTGTACTGCAAATGCTATTGCTACGGAAACAGCCCTCCTTTCCATGCTTTCTGATATTTACTCTGCTGTTGACAAGTCTCAAGTCACTCTTGGCTCTCTTCGACGTCTCTGCAGCCTTTGACATGGTTGATCATGAGATTCTCTTGCAACGACTTGAAACATCCTGCGGACTCAAGGGTTCTCCTCTCCTTTGGTTTCGGTCCTACCTGTCTGATCGCACCCAAATGATCATCTCTGGTGACTCTAGGACTCAGTGGGTCCCTGTTGTCTTGGGTGTTCCTCAGGGTTCTGTCCTAGGCCCACTCCTTTTCATCCTTTACACGGCTGGCATTACCTCTCTTTTTCCTGGCCACTCTGCAACTGGCCACCTTTTCGCTGATGATGTCCAAGCCTATGTCCATGGACCCTCTTCTGCTCAACTCCTTCTTGCAGGTCGAATTGATGCTCTATCACAAGATCTGTGGATGTCATCTAATCGTCTTTCTTTGAACTCTTCCAAAACCCAGTTGATTTGGTTTGGCACTCCTCAACAGCTTCAAAAACTTGACTACACACTGCTCTCTCAAACTTTTCCTCACTTCAACTTCTCCTCCAGTGTTCGTGACTTAGGTGTCACCCTAGATAGTTCTCTTACCTTCACTGAGCACATTGCCAATCTTACTCGCTCTTCCTACTTCCAGCTAAGGCTTCTCAGGGCTATTCGAAAATCTGTGACATCTTCGATCTTTACCTCAATTGTTCATGCTTTTGTATGTTCTCGCCTTGACTATTGTAATTCTGTTCTTATTGGTCTACCCAAGGTTCGCCTAGCTCCTCTGCAATCTGTACTCAATGCTGCCGCTAGGCTCATTGCCTGCCTTCCTCGATTCTCCCACATTTCTTCTTTCATGACTGAACAACTTCACTGGCTTCCATTCTCGACCCGTATACAATTTAAGGTCCTAATTTTGGTCATCAAGTCTCAAATGGGTCTTGCTCCGAAGTATCTGTGTGATCAGATACTTCGCCCCCCTTCTGCCACTTCGCTGCGTCCTCTTAGGTCCTCTGATCGGCTTGACCTCTTTGTCCCGCGAGTCAGGACTGCCATGGCGCAATCCAGATCATTTGCTTGCATTGGTCCCTCTCTATGGAATGGGCTTCCCCCATCAGTTCGCTCTGCCATCCTCTCTGGTAGTGTATCCTCATCTTTCTCTCGTCTAAAAACTTGCCTTTTTTCTCGGAGATGAACGCACTGGGAGCGCTTCTGAAAGGCTCTTGCTGCAAGAACCGCTTTATAAATTGTCAGATAAGATAAGATAAGATAAGGTTGTTGTTTGCCGGCGTACACCATCAGTAAGAACAGAGTGTGGTACACTGATTATAAAGCTAGCAACTTGGTGCTTAATTATCTTTAAATTATGTCTCCTAAGAGCATCATATATATATATATATATATATATATATATATATATATATATATATATATATATATATATATATATATATATATATATATATATATATATATATTCTAATTATAAATAGTGATTGCTTCGATACTTGTGTGGACACCAATATCTTGACTATCAAATAGGTAACCCTGTTTTGCGGAACCATATGTTCCTTTGGGTTTACCTATTGATAACCTGCACACAAATTTGTAAACTGTGAGCTTGTATTACTTTGTGGTGGTTTTCAATAAAGTTGATTGATTGATTGATTGTGATGCCATTGTGTTTCGCTGCACCAAATGTATGAATCTGTTTGCTTGTTTTAGTTCTTGATCTTCTGTGCGTACTCTTTGAAGCCGTACGTAAACGGTTTGAGGGTCCCATTGCAGCATGTGAGCAGTTCAAACTTTGATTTAAATGTGACATAGAACGTTTATACACTTTACATACAAATATTAGAAATTTGTTTTTAATTGTGTGCCAGTTATGGAGTACCGTACTATACTGAGATGATTGATCTTTGACCTCATTATTAGTGTTTTGGCAGACTTTTGTTTGTTGTTTTGACCAGGTAATTTTTACAGGGGTTTTAGCTTGAAATCTGTAAGTCTTTAATGTAGCAATATATACACGTTGTCTTGATGAAGAGAATACCCCCAACAAAAAGTGTCATTCGGTAAAAACGTTTAAGTGTTTCCCTAAAACATTTTAAACAACGGTAGCCAATCTAAAATGGAAAGTCGCCTGAAATTGTTTTATTATCTCAATCATTTGTTTCATTATCTCAATCATTTGTTTCATTTTCTCAATCATGCACCTATCAGTATTTGCATGTTTTTACAAAATTAAAAATTGTATATATCAATTTAGATTATGTTGTTTATTCAGCTGTGATTGTGCAACTATCCTGTCTAAGCACGGAATGTTTGACTTTTGCAGTTATATCAGCTCTGATAGATAAAATTTACTTGAATTTCTACTTCAAACTCTCCTTTAACCATGACTTCTACTACAATGTCACCGTGACGAAAACATATGGCGAGTTGCTTGATCAGTTTCAAGAACAAGCCAGTTATCGATTCTGGTATTTTTCATACTACATCAGTGTTGCACAGCTTGGAGTCGGTATTCTATTCATTCTCATAGTGGCAGAGTAAGTATGCTGTGAATATTCTTATAGATAACTTTCTAATACTAAACTTCTATATGTTTCTGCAAAAGCAGAGGAAATTATTGCATTTATTTAGGAGTGCAGAGTGCAAATGTCAGTGGTAAACCAGGATGAGTTTATTACATGCCCCCTCATTACAATCTTCAGTGACTACCCTTGGGTTTCAGGTCAACAGTAAGATGTGATTACTGCAGTCATGGAGCTGAACAAATAGTGAGACAGTTGATTGTTTTGGCTGTGTTTACTTTATCCTATTTGCAAAGGCTCTTGCTTTTCAGTGATGTGTTAATGTAGAATCTAAGAGATTTAGAAGTTTTGTGAATGCTGCATTGAGTCAAAAACAAGAACACTCATTTGCAGTAGTAGAATCTCTGACAAATCAGAAGGCAGGTTGCCTCAAGTTGAAGGGCGGCAGCGTGGCTCCTACATATCTCCATGGGTTGCAGACTGCAGCGGTCGTCAACGCAGCTGACCAGAGACTGGAACACAGGTCCCTGGTGTGTGCTGAAAGTGGTGCCAATAAACGAGGCAGTTGTCAGCGTGATGGTCGCAGTGTAGCTGGCAGCCAATGTAGCGTATCTCCCATTAAGATATTCATGTACCGGTATATCCAATGTGCACGTGTTGTCAGTGATTGTGTTGGCAGGGTTTGTCGCCAGCCACAAGTTCGAACTAAGTATCCAAGGAGGGGACTACATTAAACACTGCTGCTTGAGTTGGGATGACATCTTTGTAAATGCTGGTATTGCTGTTGTTTTGTGATTGCAGATCGGCTCGGTACCTCTACAATTTCATCTATTATGATAGTTTTGATAACATTTATGTCACCAAAGAAGTCATACTAATTGATGAAAGACGCAAAAACCAGGGCAGAGCAACTGTACTGCCGCTTATCGATGCAGAGCAGAAAGAGTATGTGCTGGATAGTGAGTATATGGGTGCAATATTGTGGGATAGGACAAGAAAAGTCTTGTCACTTTCCTTTCAATCTAACCAGTTTTCAAAGCAGTGCATGTGTGAGTTTGACCATTCCCAGTGTAAAAATTGTGGAAAAATAACTGGGGGGTTGGACCATTATCCACTTGGAATCGGGGTGTGAAAACAGACTTTAACATGGGGCTTTAAGAAAGACTGGGAGGTTGAAACCCCCCTCCAACAATTCTCACCCTGACCATTCCTGGGAAAACCCTCAGAGTAACAAAACTAAATTTGTAAGAAATAAGTCAAATAGGCAAAGAATAGGTAATTTATATAGCGCCCCTTGAGGAAACTACTCAGAAGTGCTTCCGACTCCAACGTGCCCATGAGAGAACAGTTTTAAGTTTGCTGCTCAGGACGATTTCAGATAGAGGCACACATTTTGACGATTTGCATCTAGGCGTAATGGCAAAGTTAAAATGCACAGGATTTAATAATGGGTAAGCCTATAAGGAGAAGATTTTATGTTCTTTGGATACAATGTAGAAGATGTTATTTTCCTTGGAGTAATTTTTAATTGATTTTATATTCTTTGGTGGTGATGGAGATCATGGAGAAGCTTTATATTCTTTGGTGGTGGGGTGCGGCCGGTGAGGTATTGGAGAAGATGTTATTATTCTTTGGGTAATTGAGAAGTTTTGTTATGTCCTTTGAAAGTAATAGAGAACTTTGTGTATAATGGTAACATCAAAGAATTGAAAGTGATATCTAGATGTTTATTTTCTTTACAGAGACATTCATGACTATGAAGAACTTAAAGGGTTTTGCAAGGCGGTTTACCTTCTGGTTTTGTATCACCTTATGCATTTCTGTATTTGTTGGACTTGATTATCTCATACAATACTGCTTCCAGCTGGTATCAAAAGCAATGAGAGATTTCCATATTGGTGACGTCTGTAAGTTCTGGCTAGATTTAAGATGCTGATAATTTTACGTACTTCAAACTTGTCTCATCTGATGGGCTGCGGACTTTTTTTCAAAGAGTATCTTCTAGGCTTTTTTGTTATTTTTGGATTTCATGGATTGAGGACAATAGTTCTTTGATCAGGGGCGGATACAAAATATTTTGAAGGATGGGGGGCATAAGTCATATGCTATTTTTCTCTCTGTTTCTGTGTCACCTTTTCCTGCTGCATTGATTGAAAGTCTGTACGAACCTGATAAGGGGGACGTCCATTTCGCCCACCAGAATAGCTGGTGACAAAATGTGCAAATTTCTCAATGGGGGCCATGGCCGGATTCCCCCCTTTGGGTCCGCCCCTGCTTTGATTATGTATTACTGTTGCTGTTTTCCTTTTGGGGGGAATCACTCAGCAGAAGTTCCGGCCCACTCAGTGTTATCATCATTTAAAGTCACATTTCAGCATTCACTATTTTACTCTAAACTTTGCATGACTTCATCTTGGCCCTAGCAAACAGGAGGTCATAGTCCGGTTACCAAAGGATCAAAGGTTGCAGAATAGCTGTTAAGGGGGGTAGCGTTTATGCAGAGAATTTTAAGGTGGAAAATTAGGTGAGACGGGGCAAAACTTTAGTTTTGAATGGATAGTCGAAGGAGTGATGGATAGAGGAATCTGAGGAGGGTGATGGTGGGTGACCAGTGTGACTATTGACTATACTAATGCATGACTGAGATTCTTTATAAGGCGCTATACAAATGGTCATTATACATACATACATACATACATAATACAGGGTGGGCCAATAGAAATGCAACAACTTTGACGCCTTTTAACGTGAACATTTTTTATCCGAACATCGTGATCAATATACTAAATTGAAGGTAATTATCCATTCTACTAATGTGTCAAATCTTCCGCTGATATACGGCACTGTTTAAATAAAAATTTTGGTGCGGCGCACACCTCTCAATTTTGAATGTAAATAATGAACATCATGGCGCCGCTCACGGAAGAGGATAGAATTTTAATCAGAATTTTAAGAGTAGAAAAAGAATACAATGCACATCAGATGTTGATAGAATTCCCTTCTATAAAATGGAATAAATATGCTCTACATCGATTGATTAAACAAATTGATGCCACGGGAACGTCTAACAGCCGCAACTGTGATCGCAAACGTTCTCCCGCCGGCGCATCGTTCACGTCATACGGTTGCCTATCTGAACGCTAACGTACCTGAGTTTATTGAACCGGAGAACTGGCCACCGAACAGTCCAGATTAAAACCCGATTGACTATTCGATCTGGGGTTGTCTTCAGCAACTGGTCTATCGTGAACCGATTCGTGATGTTGAACATTTGAAAGAAGTGATTCTGTGCTGCTGGGCTGAAATAACCCAAGCACTGGTGGACTCAGCCATCGATCAATGGTCGTCTCGTGTCCATGCTGTCATTAAAGCACGTGGTGGACTTATTGAATATTTTGTTTGACTTATGATAAATTAACTCAAGATATGAATTGTTATTAATTGTTAGAACTAGTGATTGTTTAGAATTGAGTCATTGACATTTTTCAGTTTAAGACTTTTGGTTTTTTCTTGCAGTTTCATGGCAAAAAAGGGACATCGAACATTAATAGCATTATCTCAAAAAGTCGTAATAGTATCTTTTAGATATTTTGCAGAATGATAAAATGGATAATTATGTTCAATCTGATATATAGGCCAAGACGCTCAGATAACAATTGTTAAAGTTATAAGGCGTCAAAGTTGTTGCATTTCTATTGGCCCACCCTGTACATGCATACATACATACATACATACATACATACATACATACATACATACATACATGACTAGCTTCTAAGTCCTGGACCATTTTTTGATGTTATTTGGGTCTAAATTTAAACCTCTTTCAACATCCTTCCTCACCATAACTTAACTTCCGACTGCTGTGATGTACATGTATAGTAGTGACAAAGTCCGGTAGATGTCATTATATTAGAATTGCTCATGTTCAAAGAGATTTTAATTTGCAATTGAAAAACTGACGAGTGCATGGCAAAATGTGATCAAATTATCGACCTACAGCACCATTCCAACGTATGTCCGGAAATTTGCATCGTTTGATAATTTTTTTCATAATTATGTGTTTGTGCATTTAGTGGGTAACATTGTGAAGATTCACGTTGAAGGAAAGGGTGTCATAGCCGACGTCTACAGGTCAATTATCACTAAGTTTGATGACCTTGACAATCCTACAAACGAGAATGACGTCAATGCATGCATTCCAGATTACAAAGCGCCAAATGTCCAGCGAATTATTCAGATTTGTAAGTAACTTAAATAAATTTTTTAAATAAGTTGATCTGTCACTTGTGCAAAAATTCGCATGAAGACAACACTAAGTTTTCGATGTCCAAAGTCTTTCCTTATTCGTTTAAATTGTAAGAAAATTACCTAAAGAAATGTCTTAGGTTTCGAAAGTTAATTTGAAATGTCTTTCTCTCCTCTACCTGCTTCCAGGTGCTCATTGGGCAGTGGTGGGCCATTGGTGACGTACCTTTTGCTTCTATTCTCTCATGACATTGTATGCATTTGCCTTCGATAGAATTGAGTATTAACTGGAGACAATGTCAAATTGGTAACATGGTTGAGATTAGTTGTACATGTTTTTACTGTTGCAGATTCTACGCTCGGGGCCATAATAGTGTCGTGCATTATTCAGGGTTTCGTAAAAATGTTTCGACATAATTTCTGCGAGTATTATTATCCGAAGAAAAAGCATCTCCGGGCTGTCAATCTGTATTCCAGAATTCTTCGACAGCGGGTGCCTCTCATTAGGCACCGGTATGATAACCTTCAAAGTGATTTCCACAGAGAAGCACAAAGCTCAAAGATGGAGGTTTCTCTCATAGATAAATTGTCGTCCAGGTAGGAAACATTTGAAGTTGTAAATTCTTGTGGTTTTATTGTGACCATGGAAGTCAGATTATGGAACAGGATGGAAAGACGTGCATTGTAGTTCTAAATATGTTTGAATTTTTAGGCAGATTGAAAAGGCACATTGTGTGTTTAATGTATGTGGCAGATGTATTGAGTATCAGTAGGTTTCACATGGATTCAGAGAGTATATTTTACAAAATGCGTTTCTGGTCACAGCATGAAAATTTTTCTGAAGCAATTTAGGTTCATGCATCTTTTTTACCGTCACATGTTTGTAACATTTGGTCAAGCCTATCAGTTATGAGTGAAGGACTTGCTCAAGGTCCCTACACAGTTACAATTTCAGGGAAGGCTCAAGCCCATACTCTTTGAGTTGCAAACGTTGTAATGCAAAAAGTTTAAGCCTAATACAAGGTCATCACTCTAGTCGATTAGGCACGGTGACCACACGAGGACTTGAAGAGTCACCAGAGGCTGGGTGACACATGCATCTTGAGTACATAATTTCAACTGGTGTCAACGACCATTGATGTAATATTATGATGATGTTAAACATTGGAATAAATAAAATTGAATGTCATTGAATGTATCATCCTGCTCCAACCGACTGTGTTCTACCCTGATGTCACTTTCGCCTTCAAACTACCTGTAAATATCGCTGACATCCAAATTCATAGACTTATAATTAAGCAGAAGGTTGTTTTTTTTTGTTTTCTCATGACAGTTCGGAAACGATCTCGAAAATAATGGATTGGCTTGGCTTTTCTAAGCGAGGTTGTTTGTTGTGTGGAACTGCAGCTGTGATGACAAATGATGTTACTTTCACCAAGTGCGAACACTATGGGTGCAAAGGTAATTTCTATTAAATTAATTGTTACAGGTATGATAGAAAATTGTATGCAGTAACAGGAAACTTGTACGGAACAAACCTCTTTTGATTTAAGTGTTCCTGCATATATTAATGTTGTCAGTTAGATGGATGGATCCGATTTGACCAGGGTCTATGACAACAGAGGCCGTTACCCTGGACAGAAATTTGCTTGGCATATTACAGCACTTATGAGCAAGGTACTAGACCAGTTTTAACATAAAACTGAAATGTTTCATTATTCATGAAAATGTGTTCATAATAATATTTTCATTCAGAAACTTATATAGCGCCCCTTCAAGGAAACTACTTCGAGGCGCTCCCGACTCTGCCAAACAGTTGTCAAACTAATCGTATATTATAGCCAGTGGTGAAGTGGCTTGGGTGAGCAGTGGGAATGCCAGAAAAGAGTTTTATTGGAATGCATACATTTGTTTATTTAGAATTATTTAGTTACGTGGATGCATGTGTCCCGGTTGATCTTTTCAGGTTATTACTGTATGTTTTGCTTCGATGATCTGAACAACATCTGCATAATCTGCAATAAAATGGTCTTGTTTGAGGATGAAGACGTCTCAGAAGAACAGTAAGTTTGCAGAGATAGCATGTACTGGCATGCAGTGGTATAGCAATATACGCTCTACTTTGTAACTGGAGGGTTGCAGGTTCGAATCTACATCAAGCCGCTGCATAGCAACACTGGACAAGTCGCTCTGCCACTGTTGTTTGCCTGTGAGGAAGGCAACTGGAAACCAGCTTGCTCACTAGCTTTATAGTTGTCTCATAGGATGTGTTCCTGTTCTCGTTTCTATAGACGTTCTTAAGCGACATCTAATTTTTTTCGCTTTGATTTGCTGTAATTTTAATTAGTCATATTTATTGAAAACTTAAACCAATCTTTTTATTGGCACTGAACTAATACAGTAATTTTGTTAAGATGACTTCTTAAAATGTAATGCCATTACAATGTGGAAACTCATCAAGAAATTTTTATTATTGTAAGTAGGCCTATATTTATTGAAGGTTAGATCACTCATATCAGTGCTGGAATAGTAGAGCCATTTTTAAATGATTTTTTATAAGATGACAGCTAGAATACTGCCATTTACAGGGACTCAAGTGAAGAAGAAATGCGAGACTTTCGACCGATCATCCGTCTCCACCACTTGCAGAAGAGCGGAAAGCCTGGACTGCATCCGGAATTCTCTTACATGTCGAAGCGGGATCAGTTGGAACCGTTTTCCATCACTCTTTCCTCATCCCATGGCCGATCAGGTTCAACACCATCTGATGTCATGCAACCAACGTTTCCAGCAGCACCCTATAGAATGAGACCTCAGCCGTATGGAGTGAGACCTGGTATGCCGCCTGGAGCGTTTCCGCAACCTCTTTCACCTGGTATGCCACCAGGAATGCGACCTATGTCACCAGGAATGCCACTAGGTATGCGACCTATGCCACCAGGAATGCGACCTATGTCTCCGGGTATGCGATCTATGTCTCCAGGTATGCGACCTATGTCTCCAGATATGCGACCTGTTTCGCCTATGCCTCCACCTTTTGGAATGAGACCTGGTATGTCGCCTGGAGCGTTTCCGCAGGTGCGACCCCTTTCACCTCTGATGATGCCACCAATGTCACATGGATCAAAGTCATCAGATGGAGGATCTTCACAGGGGCGATCGTCACCTGGAATTATGCCTGTGTTGAGGCCTGGAATGCCACCAGGTATGCGACCTATGCCACCAGGTATGCGGCCTATGCCACCAGGTATGCCACCAATGCCACCAGGTATGCGACCTATGCCACCAGGTATGCGACCTATGCCACCAGGAATGCGACCCATGCCACCAGGTATGCGACCTATGCCACCAGGAATGCGACCCATGCCTCCGGGTATGCGACCTATGCCTCCGGGTATGCCACTAGGTATGCGACCTATGCCACCAGGAATGCGCCCTATGCCACCAGGTATGCGACCTATTCCGCCAGGAGTGCGACCCATGCCTCCGGGTATGCCACCAGGTATGCGACCTATGCCACCAGGTATGCGACCTATGCCACCAGGTATGCGACCTATGCCACCAGGAATGCGACCTATGCCACCAGGAATGCGACCCATGCCTCCGGGTATGCCACCAGGTATGCGCCCTATGCCACGAGGTATGCGACCTATGCCACCAGGAATGCGACCCATGCCTCCAGGTATGCCACCAGGTATGCGACCTATGCCACCAGGAATGCGACCTATGCCACCAGGTATGCGACCTATGCCACCAGGAATGCGACCTATGCCACCAGGAATGCGATCTATGCCACCAGGTATGCGACCTATGCCACCAGGAATGCGACCTATGCCACCAGGTATGCGACCTATGCCACCAGGAATGCGACCCATGCCACCAGGAATGCGACCTATGCCTCCATAACCTTTTCCATCTGGAATGAAGCCTAAACTGTGAAGTTAGCTGCCTTGAGAGTCTGCTGTTAACAACAAACTCTGTTGATATTTCTGATTTAGTTTGTATTATCAAACTGATAAAATATGCATAGACTAATAATTCAATGGCCGAACAGTGTGTGTCGATGCTTCAAGAACTTATGTGCGCAGGCATACCTATGTTACTGTGTAGTCCAAATATCGGTGAAATATGCATAACATGATTTCCTTACTGATCCATCTAACATCTCTGCACATTTGTTGTCTAGATTATTTAGATAAGTTTACAGTTTTGTGTTATGATCTTAAAGACTCTTGCAACGTATGTAAAACACGAACTGTATTCCGTTTGTTTCTAGCCATTATTTTGTTAAGATTTCTTGCTGCTACCTATTTTAAATAATATATGCATAAATTATATTTTTATAATGTGTTCATAGTGTAAGTCCTATACCGTTATCTTAGTCTGACCGTCAGTCATGGTAATGAGCATTAAGCAGTCATGTATAAACCATAAGCATAGTTTTTTTGCTCAAATTTACAGTTGACAATGACAAAACATCTTATTTTACTCATAATGGATACATTTCCAGTTTATAGTGCGGCAGGTGAAGGAGCTTTCTGGAAAGTGGAAAGTTGAGCAAATGTTAACTGCTATACGGAACAAAATGACTGGCTCATTGTGAAATATACCAGATAACGAGTCGGAGTCTGTAATAATTATTTTGTCAGTGGTGTTCCTTGTCGATTTAATCTAGCCTATAATAATGTAGTGGATGTACTCTATACAGGCTTCGTGTTAAAGTAAGCTAGCACCAGCAGTCCAACATCAAATGTTTTAAATAACTGAATTAAAATGCTGCTTATTTCACCAACTTTGTCAGCAGTAACAAAATGTATCTTGAGTCAGCCAAAGACTTGGCTTCGCAGTAGTATATAGGCCTATAGGCCGACAATTGAATGCTGCAGATCAAACTGTTTGTCAAACGCATGCAAGAATTTTAGACAGCTTAAACGTGGTTGATTTGGAACTTGGAAGGATAGGCCTATTTAATGTCGAGAAGTGGAACTACGAACTGGTCCTTTTGCAAAGAAGAAGGAAGACCAAAAACTGCTAGTGTTTAAACTATAGGCACACTGCCTTGGGGTGGAGGTTCAGGTTTCTGCAGTATGAGAATTGTGGAAAAATAACTGGGGGGGGGGGGTTGGCCTATGATAAACTTGAAATTGGGGTATGAAAAACATACTTTAACATGGGGCTCTAAAAATGACTGGGGAACCCCCCAACCCCCCCGGCAATTCTCACCCTGGGTTTCTGGGGTAGTGGCCGGTCAATTCGGCGAGCGGAATGGTGAAATCGTGAGCTCTTGTCGAAAGTTATATATAATGGACAACACTGTTGTGGGAAGAAGTTAGGCCTACATTATTTGTGTGAGGTTAAACACGCATTTGTTTACATTTGATTGAGATAAATAGTCTGTAGTTGCATTTCCAAAATTCTGATTAGTGTTCATGAAACGGCTGATTTACGATTGCCAATAATTAACTGGTTTCCAAAACTTAGCTTCCTGGTAATATTTTCACTCAACAGCTGCGAAAATTTATAAAATAGGCGATTGTTTAAAACTTAGCGCCTCATATTAAACGCTGTAATCGTCGTGCCCATTATTTGGTTAAAAATAGCGAAGCTTAAAGTAGGTCAAGGCTGGCCCTCGGACATAAACATACGTACACGTTCCGAAGATGATGTTATTATAATGGAATAGCAATGAAATAAACAATAACTTTGAGTTTGCAATTCGTAGTATAAAGGCGTAAGAGTTTTGTATGTGTAGCCTATATGTGCCATTTTAATGGAAATTAAATTAAATATCGCTGAATGCGTTAACTAATTTCCGATATTCCTGACGTCGCTTTCTTCTTTGTACGTGGTTTGAGGTCGGCTTTCTAGATGTAAAAAAAATCGTATCACACATTTTTCTCACTGACTTCCCACATTCGTAATAATGTGCTGGATCATAAATTTTGCAATTTCTCAAATTTCGCACGTCTTCCATAGCCACTGTATGGCTGCGACCCATCTCAGTTTTCAAAAGTAAGAGAAAGTCCAATGAAATTTGACTGTAGCCTATGCTAATGAAATGCACTATTCAAGGTGTAGGCCTAATTTAGGCTACATTTTTGACATGTAGGCCTAGGCGTAACCGGGTGCGGTGTGTCACCAGGAATTGTATGAGTTTCAATTAAACGAATATACATACATAATTTTGGCGTTGTGCAAAAGTTTTCGCGGACAGTGACACACTCGGTAGTAGAGGCCCCTACGGTCCTACCATTTTACTCAGGCGCCTTCAGCTCTCTGCTGCTTGCTGCTGTTTAACGGCACTCACGCCAAGAGCGATCGTGTCGCCCTCCTTTTCTCTCCAGGCTTGGGATTGACACTACCAACCAAGCTAGACGAGCAGTTGTATATAGTTAGCCTACTTGAGCTTTCTGGCCATGGACTTGCTGGAAAATATCAATTGCCACTGGCCCGTTATTAAAAATGTTTTTTTACCTCTGCGTTAGCCTATCTCGTCAATTTCTGTTCTTTTATTTCATGGTGTCGACACAATTTCCTCATTTTTATGCATAATTCTAGCTAATTGGATCTTCAATTTGCGCCAACATTAGCTCGTGTTTGAAAAATGTATTATTAGTTGGAAATTTCTCTACTGGGGATATAATTTAACTGGGTTGATATTCAGTCACACTTGGCTCTATTACTCAATGCTCAATGTTAGCCGGTGACTGTTGTGTACGATCGGCGTGCTTTGCTTTTCCTACTTCAAGGCCGAATTATATTCGACTAGGAAGCCGACAACGACGACGAAGAAACGGAAATATTTCGGCCAACCGGACCAACATTTTGCTATACGATCGTTCGTTCTTCTCTGGTTGGCTCTAAAGATCGATCTGTACACACGGATTTTAAATCGGTAAGTAGATGATCGAAGCGGACACCGTCGATCGTATTGTTGTCGTTTTAGGTCATCGGCCAACGTTGGGTCATGGACGTATTGGACGCGTTGTTATAATATTATTTGCTGAACTTTTGACCGTTCTGTTTCGTTGCTCGCCATTTCGTTGCATCATGCTACTGGTGTATTATTTTTGGACGTTTGCGGCAATTCTGCGTTCGTTTTGCGATACTAATGGCCGCTATGATTACAGTAGTGCCCTTGTTATAATTTTTCTGTCATGCAAAAATACTCGTTTGGAGTGAAGAATGAAGAATGTGCTGTGAGAATAGACATTGATTAGACTTGTGTGGGTTAATGTGACTCACCCCTTTGACGATGCAGCTATTTATGGCTAATCGTTTATTCATTCTCTCATGCTGTGATGACGCTGCAAGTTAGGCTGTTTTTGTTCCAAAATCCATATGCTTTAATTCCTTGATCCATTTTTTCTAGCGATGATTGTTGTAAGATTGGGGTGCGGCCTGAATCCATGAATCCTGATTTCCCCTAAACGAATTTCGATCGGATCCCCAAACTCGATTTTCTAAGTGCGACACACAATCTGATGATTTTAAAACGCTGAACTGGTTTATCATCAACACTAATACATTATGTCATCGTGTCATGTGCTTAATTTCACTCTGATTGCTTAGGAGTTCGGCTGCTTTCTATCAAACGTAGAGATATAAGGATGTCTATTTTTTATAGATTTAAGGGATTCAGGTTTTGGGGATTCTGGTGGACCTCATAGGATTTTGCTGCTAGGCTGGCAACCATATGGGCACTCCTCCATGAATTGATTGTGTATGCGTATTGTATCCAGTGTATTTAGTCGTTGTTCGTGAGGTTGTATTTATCTATTTTAATTTCAAGGTTTAAATTTAAATATCGTAAGTTGTATGGCCTGTTATGGCGATTTTAATGGATTGTGTGGGCTGACGTAGTGCTTGCAGCCTCATTAACCCTTTGATGCCGGAGGGTATAGGATTTCCCATACCATTTACTACCATCTCGGCATTAAAGGGTTAAAGGTAGAATCTCATGAAATAACTTTATGGCATTCCTTTCTATGCCGTATAAATTTCCAAAGTGTGGGAAGTTCATTGAACCTTTTCTTTAATCAGTTTAGTTATGTCTGACAATTTGACCTGGTTACATAATTACGACTGACAACATTTGCCTGATAGAGTTGACCTGGTTACATAATTATGACTGACAAGAATTGTCTAATAGAGTTGACCTGGTTACATAATTACGACTGACAAGAATTGTCTGACAGAGTTGACCTGGTTGCATAATTAAGACTGACACCATTCATTTGTCTTACTACATAGATGCCTTAGCTACATAGTTATGACAGAAAACATTTGTCTGGTAGACTTTTCCAGCTAGCTCCTGGCTTCAATGATGGTGATGTATTGGTGTGCAGTTTTTGACTTGTGACCAAGTCCTTTATCATAATCATTCTATACTGTTTCCTAGATCTATATTAAACTTTTGTGTTGGGCTGCTGCTCTTCAATGCTTTGCTTTAGTTGGTTAACAGGTCACCCTGGCATGCCTTGCTGCTTTTCATCTGCTGGGCTTCTATCCTTCACCTTTTGAGAGTGCTGTCAAATTTCATGCCTTTGTGCGCTCATCTTGGCAACTTGCCAGCATTGCATTGCAAAGCCGCGGGGCCGACCGAGTTGAATCACCTACCGAACTGCTTCAGTTTTGACAGCAGGACAACATGAGTCTGTGTGTATTGAAGTCAGGTCAAGGACTTCTCAGCGTTCAGGTTGTGCCCACTCAGATGATATGGCGGTGTAGTTGCAGTTTAACGTCACTGTGTGGTAACAAAGACCATTAGCGATGCCCTCCTCCTTTATCCAGGCTTCGGACTGGCACTGGCAGAGTGCAACCAGTGGCAGAGTTTCAGATATGGCGGCTGGTCGTATTAAACCGAATAAATGCTGCGGCCATGTTGAATTTTTGTCGGCCATGTTGATTTTTGTCAGACCAGTGTGGTGTGGTGGACCGGATTATTAACCTTGCTTCTCAGGTTAAAATTGTTGTTGACTGCATACATGTATTTCATCCTTGACTCATGAAAGCTAATGAATGTGTATTTGAATATAGCTGCTCATCAGGTTATATGGCCATCATGGGAGTGGGAGGGGGGTAGTCATTCGGCTGCTGTATCAATTCCTGGTTATTGGACATGGGTTGCGCTGTGTGAAACATCCTTTTGTATTGTATTGTCTTTGACCATAATTATAAAGCGCTTCTCTCAGCCAGAGCCTTTCAGGAGCGCTGCCAGTGCGACCAACCCCTAGAGAATAAGCAAGAGTTGATGTGAAGGGACGATGAGAAGGAAAAGACTACCAGAGAGGATGACAGAGCGAACTGATGCGGGAGGGGAGAGACAGAGAGACCTTTGCAGTACTCAAAAGATCTGCATTGAAGATTTTGATGACCATGTACATGTACGTGGAAGGTTCTGCGCTTGGGAAGTCTAAGCGTAAATATCTGCTTCATTGGTAAATTGCTCTCAAAATTCAAATCTGTGACAGAGTCAACGTTCTACTGCCTCTCAAAAACAATTATTCTCTTCCCTCTGCTTCTCATTCCACTGACTTTCCACTCCAAACGAAAGTCCTGGCATCTCTTGGAGGATTCCTGCTCCGATCCGTCCAATCTTCAACTTTCCATGCTTTCACATCGTCATTTGCCACTCCTCTGCCTCCACTCCTCTGCCTCCACCCTCTGGTAACCAGACACCAATCTCTATTCTGAACAACCCATTTGACTTGACGTAGTGCTCGTGAATAAGCTGATGCCCTCCAGATGGCTTCTGAATAGCACTTTAGTTGTCTATGGAGGTTGGTATGATGAACTGCAGCTCTTCTCTGCGTGAGCTGTTGCTTTGATATGATCTCATGAATATTTATCAACTGCTGTTGCGCTGATATATAATCTCATGAATATTTATGCACTGCTGTTGCTGCTAATTTTTTATGCAAATATGCTGTCTAATGATGAAAAGAACAGCTGCGACATAATAAATGTTTCAAATTTGAATTCATGATCAATATGATGATGGTTTCAAATTTATGCGAGTTGATGTCACGTTAATTTATATTATTTTTATGCCATTTATTATTGCATTATTTATCATTATATAGCATTGACTGCTTAATACCGTTGCTCTTTTATCATGTATGGTTATTATTACCATTAGCGTGATGCTTTTTTGTTAGCTGTGCAGCAAGAATGATGTCGCTGTTAATGCTACTCTGTATGCATACTAGCTATGCATGCCTAGTCAAATTTCGAAGAGTCTGACCATGATGCTAAGCTGTTTCTGTTATGAATGAGTTACAGTTTCATCATATACACAATATTACACATTATCATATTGTTAGACTGTGAGGTTATTGGTTTTTCTTGATAATATAGTTGAAAGGTTCATGATTTTTTAGCGATGTTGTGCGCACCATGAATGATAAATTTGATAATGGCAGTACCGAAATCTCTAGATTGGATTATTGGAAAAATTCATTGACTTGAAGCCATAGTAGACACTGACAAAAAGCTATCCCACTGTTCTGTTGTACATTCTGGGCATCTGAGAATACTATGAGGCAAGTTGTTATGATTGTTGTGTACTCGAATATCAGACACATGTTGTCAATCATAATTATGCAGTCAACTCTATTAGACAAATTATGTCAGTCAGTGCATCTTTACCAGACAAATTGTGTCAGCCATAATTATGCAACTAGGTCAACTATACAATTGTTTACATGATAAATGTTGTCAGTCGTAATTATGCAATTGGGTCAACTCTATCAGAGAAATGTCAGTCATATTGGAATTATGCAACTAAGGCTGCAGGCTGTTTGTTCGGATCATCACTGGACAATTGGAATATATAACTCTAGAGCATTTCCTTTGGCTTCGGCTCTGCTATGTCTGCTATAGTGCTATATGAACTGTCTTATTATTATTAATGATACGGGTTTCATTAGGACGTTTCTGTTGGCTATATTTCATCATAAGACAAGATTTTCATTCTGACAGAATCTAATTTAGAATCGTGAGGTTTCAGTTGGAACACAACCGTGGCAACATAAACGAAACCATTGCCTTCAACGTTTATTATGAAGCCTTAATTTCATTGAAGCAAAGTTCAATTCAAACTTCAAAGAGGACATAGTGACATTTCTCGTCATTTTCATTATTAATAATAGTATGTTTAAAAAACATTAATCAAGGCTGTAGTTAAATTATTTCGTTAGACTATAATTATGTTGATAGTTGCTTGTAGGTACAGACATTCTGCAAGTATGAGCATGTAATATAGTCACACATAACACATGCTTCGGTGCGGCATGTATCTTTGTGTATTGTGTAGAAATATCTTTTAAAGATATTTTCCAAACTATGCCCATTGTTTTAAACCTTTGTTTAATACCGAAAACGCACCTTTATTTTTGGCCTATGGGTAGGAGTTGAGTACTAAAGCCGGATTTATACAAGTTGAGATGCTATATACTGTACAAGAGTCTACATGATATTACAGCAGAGAGCATGCCGTGATGACTCATGCTTAAACAATGAGTGTGGTTTATTTTAGGCAGATCCTTTTAGGTAGGTCTCTATAGAATAATTCTGCCACTGCTAGTTCTCTGGTAGTGCCAGTGCTGTGACTGGCTAAGGGGGAGGGTGACGCTTATCATCCTCATCACGTCGTTAAGTGGCAACTACAGGCACACAGTGCCACACACACACACACACACACACACACACACACACTTAGGCAGCCTTCCTTTTCCAATTTGGTTCTTCTGCCTCTCCTGGATGCTACATATCTACAGAGAGAGTTTGTTAGGAGATGATTTACCATTAGCGCTTAAGTGGAAGAGAAGTTTTTCTAGACATCCCTGCAGCTCTCTCTTCTCTTTTGAGCACTGCTGTTTTGAACTCCACTTCATAGCTAACAAACCTTGTGATGATGATAACGAAGTCGAGACTGCAGACTGATGGTGGTGATGATGGTGGTGGTGGTCAGGGCCACCGTGTGGGTGGCTGAGGGTCAAATTCCCAGGGGCTCGGCAAATTTTAAGAGCCCGTGTCAGGTAGTCATGTATACAAAGTTTATGATTTTTATGCCAGGTTTCTAAATATTATAATACTGCAAAGTGTTGACTACAATCAATTAAACTTTAAATTTTACAACTGAATAAAATCACATTCTATATAATATATATAAATTTAAAATCGTTGATTGTACCTGCATTTTTATTATTTCCATCGGTATGACTATGACCGAACTTCTGACAATGCACAACATGCAGACTTTGAAGGAAAGCAGAACAAAGGCAGATGAAGAAAGACTGCACTGGAATATAAATGAGGACATGAATCACTTGTACTGACGCATGTAAGGAGAGCATTGGGACTCAATAAATGACAGAGGACAAATGGAGGTCATTTATTCGTACCCATCGCCGCCAAATGACTGCTATCAGGAACGGTTGATGATGATGAGTTTTTTTCTTGAATTTTTTCATGAGGCTTTAGGATAGCTTTAGGACTGCTCTGCCTTGGGTGGTTGTGGTGATAGTGGAAATTTTTCGTGAGGCTTTACGATAGCTTAGGGGTCCGTCCGTGACTGCTCTGCCTAGGGTGGTGGTGGTGGTGATGGTGGTGGTACCTGGTGGTGGTGGTAGGGGTGGTGGTGTTGGTACCTGGTGGTGGTGGTACCTGATGGTGGTGGTGGTGGTGGTGGTGGTGGTAGCGGTGGTGGTAGTGGTACCAGGTGGTGGTACCTTGTGGTGGTGGTCGGCGGATCAGAGGATTCATGCAGTTCTAAGGAAGAAGGTCGACCACCGTCTAATGCATTTAGCAGTTTTTTAGCCGATCTGCCAGAAGGAAGCTGCCGAGGCTGAGAAGCATTGATCGTCGTTGTCTATGGATGCGAGTTATAATATCATGCACAGGCATCTGCCGACCCCAACCCCCCCCCCCCACCCGACCCCCACTGCTGTTGGCTTTGTCTTCTCCGAGGTAGGGGTGAAGGGGCAGCCATTGAGACAGGCATATCCTCGGAGAGCTATTGATTGTCTGCTGAGACAAAGTGCTATTGTCTGTCTCGGCGGAGGCCAGCCGCTTTGCTTGCCGCCCAGAGGTAGGCCGCGCTGCTGCCCAGGGAACCAGTCCACCGTTAATACTGTGTTACGGGAACAGGGAGGACAGTGTATCCCCTCCACCCCCCTTCGCGTGGTTGACAGTGATCCAGTTCAACCATCGACGTATACGTCGATGAGTTCAACCAATAAATAGAAGAAATTGGATCTATCAGTTGATCTCTCGGAAAACAATGGTAAATGGAAAATTTTTATGCAGGTATATACTATAATATATGCAAATTTCGTACAGGTGAATGACGTAGGCAGTTCTCATGGCAACAGCAGATCCACCTGTTTCCAGTTTGTGCTTGCATCCAAGATTCATCCACTGAGTGAAAGGATCTTTGGCCGATGACGTTGGTAAAATGAAAGATAGGCACCTTGCATGGCTGCCACACCGTTAAATTTGATGCCTGTAGTATTGTGTAGTAACTTATGTATGTATGTATGTATGTATGTATGTATGTATGTATGTATGAGCGCCCCTTCAATATTTTTATTCAGAGTCGCTTCAGACTACGACGCAGACACTGAATCTGAGTTTCACGCCGAAGCGCACGAGCAATTGCAAGTGAAGGACTTGCTCAGGGTTCCTAAGTGGCGGCTGGAGATTGATTCGGATTTGAACCCGCAAACTTCAAGGCAGAGAACATGCCCACTGCACCACAGCACCACTTGCAATCATCTGTTCATACTCTGAATTGAAATGATCCTGCAGTTTATCAGTTTGAAATAAAAATATCAAAGAATTTGTGGATTATATTTTAAATAAAACCACAACAGAATGATCGTCAAACACTTGCTTGCCGGAAAGAGGCAACTTAGATATTCTGAGATAGTTTCATAATTTCTCCAAGGGTGTGGTCCAACCACTGTCGTGTAAATCAACCATGGAGCATCATCATACGAATGCTTGCGCCAAGATTGCAGCAGCCTCAGTTGTGAGCAGACAGTACATGGTGCGAACCTATCTGATGCAGGTGCTAATTTAGCGCATTCCTCACATGCTCTGAGAAGGTCATTCCATCGTCCAAGGTCACTGGAAGCCGCACGCACGCACACCGTGGTTGAAATGGAGGAGGACTGGGCAGGTGGAGTTTGGTATTCTGCCCATGGCTACCAATCCAGATGAGCTGTTCAAAGGAAAAGGTTGGACACTGGTAGGCACCATGAGTCCAGGCACCAAGCGCCTCCAATGCCTCAGGCATTCTCTCCATCAAGGCGATAACCTAACCTCTGCTGCTGCTGGGGTGGGGTCTTGGACAAATGCAACAGTCTTATTATTCTTATTCTTTTTCAAATTTGACTACCTTTATTAGTTCTATGAATTAATTATATAATTATGTTTATTATTACTATGGCTGATGTCTTTAGTCTGAACACCAAAATGCGGAAGCAGTTGGTTAAATAAAGAACATTCTTTTGTTATCTTCCTGACCATGGGAAGAACCCAGGAGCAGTGGCAGAGTAAAAGATTGTCTTTTAATATAATTATATTGGAGCCTTGGTTGATGGGAGGATGGAGAGTAGCGGTTTTGTAATTGCTAGGCAGAGGATGAACTCATATTGAGGGGTGCATTTTCCTGTACTCATTAACCTCGGGGTTGGGGGGGGGCTGAAGGTAGGGCAGGGGAGAAGGTCGTCAAAGCTGTCTGGTCGATGACCTAAGAGAGCAAATGCCGTTGGCCTTTTATGGAGGATTACAGTTTAGAGTTTCAGTAAGGCCTACAAAAAAAAGTGTTGTGTTTCCGGTAACAGAGCTAAAAAAAATTGGGTAGGTAGGTCGGAAAATATTTTTATTTTGTAAAATATTTTTATGCAGTGACTATCCGAAAAAGTATACCCCACTAGTCTTTTTTGCACGCTGAAACAAAGTACGTGTTCTAAGCAAGTACAAACTGCCTATTTCCCGACTGTCTGCACCTAAAACTGCTCTAGAAACAGTCCTATTAATTTCATTTTGTTGACGTCTCTTATGTTATGTTAATACAAATGTAAAAAAAAAAAATTTTGAAAAAAAAATTTAATTTAAAAAAAAATAAAAAATTAAAAAAAAAGAAAAAAAAATTTATAAATTTTTTTTACAAAAATATTTGGGTCGCGGCCGTAAAAATGGGTCGGTCGGGTTACCGGAAACACAACACTTTTTTTTTTACGCCTAATGTTAGAGCCGAACAAGATCTTTAGTTTCGTCATCGGAATGCAAGGTCTTTCTTCTTCAATAAATATTTAGTTTAAATAAAATGATATTTTTCATTTTATGGGTCAGACGAATCTGTCAAATTTAGATGATGATGATTATGATGATGATGAGTGTGTGTGTGTGCGCGTGCATCCGTGCGTGTGTGGTGGGTGTGGTTGGCTATCTTTGGAGCTGTGAGTGATGTTACCATTGAAGACAAATGGGAATAGAGCGAAACGGGGATACGTTATCTCCTTGAACGGAGAGGAGCACTTCGCTTCGGGGGGGGCGGGGGCTACCCAACCCCCCCCCCATCTACCCAATTGTTGACGTCAGAGACTTTGGATGGCTGGTAACGGGTCTGCCGCCTGATCGGAGGTAACTGTTTCCGATAATGGAGCCACGTCGGATATTCCAAGAGATTCTTTTATTGGTATCCAAGAACAACAATAGCACCAGTGTGTGTGTGTGCTTGCGTGTGTGTGTGTGCTTGCGTGAGTTTATGTGTGCTTGCGTGAGTGTGTGTGCTTGTGCTTGCATGTGTGTTAGTTTGTGTGTGTGTGTGTGTGTGTGGTGGGGGGGGGGGTTGGTCAGAGGTACCTGCTCCAGGAAAGGTGAATGAATGTGCTTCCTCCCATGGTTGATAAGCATTCAAGGTTATGCAGTAAAAAGATGTGGCATGCTTTTCGACTATTGTTTTTGGCAGCAGCTGGATGAGCTAGATGCCGCCATGTATAGAAGCCATGAAGTTCTGATGACAGCAGCTACTACTATTGAGATAAATGTATAACAGGCATGCGGGACTCTGCAGTCCATTCTTGGTTCCCTTTTGTGTACGATGAGATGTTAGTTTGTATGCTTGTAGCTCAATAAATTAATGGTTATATAGTTAAGGCATATTATATACCGTGTTTGGTATACAACCAGACAATTTGGCCTTCCTTAAATACTACTAAAGTTGCACGATTGCCTAGCTGTGAGTTGTTATCAATGACTGCATGGTTGGTTTTTGGCCACACACAACCAATTACTCTTTCCAGTGTCGGCTTCTGTAACTAGTGTATTGGAATGCCCTGCTGCGTAAATCCACTGGCAGCATTTCGAAAAGCCTTTTTTTCCTGCTAAAAGCAGATCGTGACGCAACCAATTTGCCGTCTGCCAACATTTTATTGAATGCGTCCTGTTGTTTGGTAGAATAATTTTCACGGTCATTGACTTGACTCTGTGCATGTCTAGCGTTCCAGACATCACTGTTGATGAATATGAATCATTGAGAGTTGATTTCATGTTTCTCTTTGAATGTTGTTGTTGTACAACTAGAAAGTAGGGCAGCGGTGTTTAACAGGACAGCCTTTGATTGATGTAGAGTTCACCTTTTAAAGTTTACAGTACTACAATCTCTGCCTTTACTCAGGGCTTAAAGTGTGGCAGGACGGTCATGGACGGCGTCCTGGCACTTATTTTCAAATCTCTATGCCGTCCTGCCACTTACTTGGCCAGCACACCTGAAAATGTAACGGGGGTCCTGGCACTTCTTTTGAAAAGGTAAGGGGTGTCCATTCACTTTTTTACACTTTTAGCACTGCCTTTACTGTGTATGATTTCATTTCGTTTGAAAAGGAGTGTTATCGATTTTGTTGGCTACGTGATTGTAGAAATTTTAATTTAAGCCCATTATTGAGTTTTTAACGGTTTTTTTTGGTTTTAATCGAAAATCTGCTGTTCTCTGCTGCACAGTGATAAAAAAACATGGCGGCCGTTTTGCTTCATTGCATTCGACGACGTTTTAGACGTCAAAAAGTGTTTAAGAGATTCTGTATAATCACCTCGTTTCATTCGCTGACAACGATCTTTTTAGATTGGGTTTAAGTTTTATCATCGCAAAATGTTAAATTTGCCGCTGTTGCATTAAAAATACCGCGCACGTTACCAATTACCATACCCTGGAAAACGCAGGTACCATTTATGTGAGCTGCAATTAGTTTGTTAATCCATACACGGGAATTAAGCACCCCCGTATACATAGTAGTACTAGGGTTTGTTTACATAGATCTGCAAGTCATCTCTCGTCTGCTGGTTTGGAAAGCTGCCATATATAAATATATATATATATATAACATATAAATATATATATATATATATATATATATATATATATATATATATATATATATATAGCTGACGTCCAGATTAGAAAGGTTGACTGCTAAATATAGTTGGGACAGAAAGGTCATTGGAAAGAAAAGCGCTGTGCAGCTGTTTCGAATGAGCGCTGAGACTAAGCTGCGAAGATCTAGCGCTGTCTCGTTCTCACAGCAGGTCAACCAAGAGAATAATTATTGTTTACGTTCCGTCCCAGTTCGTTTTTTCTTCAGCATGGCTTGAAGTTTGAAGCTGCTATGTATGGTAGCCGTTGCTGTTGATGCTTCTAGGTCTGAAAGAATTGGTTGATTCATTCAAGCGTTGTAAATGGATCAACCGTATCTGCTTATGTATATAAGCTTGCTTCTTGAACTTAGCTTCTGCTTCTTACATTGCATATTTGCATACATGTGTTCATACATTCATACATAAATACGTACATGCATACATACATACACATGTACAATTGTACATACATACAGGCACACATGTATATTAGTTATATACCTAATTACCTACCTATAGACGGCCATGGGAATGTGAACATTCATACATGTACACATGCACACTTTGTTACATACATATGATATATTATATCCATGTATTGTTTAGACATGCATTGATGCATAATTGTAAGAAAAAATACTCGCAGGCATCTGGCATATGTACGTACATCTGATGCCAATCATTGTTCAGGTCTATCTTTCTCTCAGCGTTACATATCCATTGTTAACAGACAAGTTGTTCACATTGTTTACGCAGTTTCTTCTTCTCCTATCATCGTGCTTCGCTGCATCACTTTTCTATTATTCCGATTTATTCGGTTTGGCAAAGACGACTTTCAATTCCAGGCAGAATTTGTCTGATTCTATTTCACTCTGGCTCTATTTCACTCTGGCTCTATTTCACTCTGGCTATAATTCACTTTCTCTCACAAGTGTATTTAAGTTTTCACTATGCATGCTTATTCGTGTAAGGTTTGTACATTGTTGCCAGTCTGGGTTTATTATATTATAAGTAATTATTAGTTACTTGAATTGCACTGGTGTCTAATGAACATGGCATCAACTAATTGTCATCCACAGCCAGGCTGTAATTAAGTCAAAGTGCAGATTTAATAGTAGTATAACTTAACACAGATAGACATACAACGCAATTCTTGTTGTTTGCTAATTGGTAAGTATCCAATTAAAGCTAAGGGCAGTTTTAAGTGTTTTGGAATTTCATTATTTGCAGTAGTTGTTAAATTGAATTAGGATTTCCGGTGTAGACTTCAATTATGTCACATAAAGTTTAGATATATGTAGAAATTGAAGACTTTTAAGAAAATACACCTCACTTCCTAAACTTACAGATCTGTCTAACTGTGATCATGATTATTAAATCAGTACTTGGTGAATACTTGTTGCATTCTCGATGAATACTTGCTGACTATTTGGTGAGTACTTGCTGACTACTTGACGCATAGTAATTAGGGCTACCGGGGAAGTTCTTGCTGAAAGCATAAGAACTCCATTTCGACCTAGAGGGCGTTACCACCCAGCCATTCTTTCAACTATTGTGGCATACCCTCCCACCTTCTGCCAGATGGCCTGATGCTGGCAATGCCCTATGATCACAGAGGGCTAGGGGTGGCTGCACTCTCTCCCTCTCTCTCTGACTGGCTTGGTTAGTCAGTCTTGCATCATGTATCCACATATACATATTGTATGTGCAGTTTATATGTGTATAATATATATATACATGTGCTATACATGTATAGTTATATATATGCATGTTTTGTGCGCATAACTATATGTATATATAAATAAATATAATTAAATATAGGCCTATGTATATATGCGTGTGTGTCTATTTATAAGTATACTAGCTGAACCCGGCCACGCGTTGCTGTGGCTGAAAAGAGCATCCAACCATCCCTCCCTACCTCCTCCTCCTCCCCCTCCCCCTCCCACCAACTCACCCTTCCCCTTCCCGCCCCCACCCTCCCCTCCCCCTCCCCTCCTCCCGCTAGAGCCCAAGAAATGCGAAGGCCGCTTTTTGAAATAACGGAAATTATTTATGACGTCACGGCACGCAACCTCATTGAATGTTTAGTCTTGTCAGTGTTGATTAGCGGCGACGTGGAAATTGCACAGAAATAGCCGTCGAATTTGATAAAATATTATTTTTTTTAAAGATTGCGGTTTTTTTAAGCAAAAAAAACATTCAAAGAACACGCACGTATTTGAATGGAACGTTTTGGTGAGATTTTGAAAAGAATCGCCCCGTTACTTTGGGAAATCCTGTTCGCCTAAGTTTGCAACGGTGCGAACGCCGTTACATTTTTATTTATATAGATATAGATATATATCTATGTATATTATATAGGTATATTTGTGTGTATTATATAGATATATTTATGTATATTATATAGATATATTTATGTATATATATATACACTATATAATATAGTTTATACATGCATGGTGTAGTCTGTTAGCAGTGATCTTATCTTGGTTAGATGTCTTGAGGCAAGCCTTGTTTTTGCTGTGATGAGAATGTGTTGAGACATTCCAGCCCAAAACAAACCATCTATGTGTGAACAAACCATACCCTATAATAGCATCAAGGTTACATGCGATGATGATCTTGGATATCGTATATGTAGCCAGGATGGATGAAGACTAACAACAAGAGATGCTGTTCCTTTATCCAGTCTGAGAAGTCAGCCATGGATACGAAGTGTTAGCGACTTCATTTTCTTAGCCTCAGCATATGTTAGGCGTCTTTTCATGGACAGTATGCCCAGTGTGAACCGCGACTTCTCGATCAACAGTCTGGGAGGTTAGGGTGATGGACCATGGTAGCCCTCTGGCACAAAGATGGGATCACTTCTCTCAAACGACGTTTTTTGGAAGCGAATAAAAAACGAAAAAAACGTCTTAAACAACTATGGCGCTGACCATAAGACCATAATAGCAAAGACAAAACTTATCTCAAACGGATGTGTTGACTTGGGTTCGTATGGTGGTACCTGGAGACGTTTGGTTCAGGTGGAAGGGATGGATTGCATGGAGGGAGTGGGTGGGGGATGGAGGGATGGAGGTTGGTGGGGGGGATGATGATGCCACCTGCATCAGATGATGATTCTCTTTTGATTATTTCATTTCGATTAGCTCTGATAATAAAATATATCAAAGCCACAACATCTAATCAGATTGTGCTATTGTTGTTTGGCTGGACTAGAGCTTTGTATTTATAATCAGAGGCTCTTAGATCTTTAGATTTATGTAATCTAATCATTTGATATATATATAGTTTAATTTTATATATAGATTTGCTATATGTTATATATACATATATATGATTATATATATTATGTAATTATATATTCATAGCATAGATTGTTAGTACCGATTTGGATGGTTGCGGGAAGCGAAACGGCATCCCTGTTTATCTGCTTTTCGTGGCCAATTGTTACCAGAATTATTAGAACACATTCCCCCCCATGCAATTAGATTAAGTCGTCCAGCGTGAAGTCTTTGCCGCTAATAACTCCAAACCAGCCAAACCTACCTTTCCCATTGCGTACTACATAAAACCAGACTGACTTTGGTAGGAGCCGATACCTCTCTCCCTCTCCAGTCTGCCGTGCTTTGAACCAATAAGGTTCAGCTCTGTTTACCAGTTTACCTCCTTGCTTTGAACTGAAGGCCCAGAATATGGATGTTACCTGATGGTTGTGGCTGATTTACGCACCAAATACCATGTGCTATCCATTTTACTATCCACCAAAAGTAACTGTTATACGCTTCTTTCCACGAACTTCCTTCCTTCCTACTCTGCTTGCCTCGCCTATTTAATCGTCGGCCTTGATACATAATATAATATACATACTATGTATACCACCAGTGATCTCCCGCGGTCACTCTAACCTCCCCCTCCCCGCCAGCCCACTGCCAACTTGTGGATGTCCGCTTTGTCTAGCTGTTGCTAAAAAATTGCCTGCTGGTCTACTTGTATATCAGATCTGTTTCACGAAACAGGGCCACCTCCATTTAGAAGGGAGTTCAGAACTCCCTCATCTTATAACTTAGAACTGATTCTCTCCTTGGGTTCTGTTTAAAAATAAATTGGCCCCTGCCAGGAGACTATTCAAAGCTGCGAGACGGGAAAAAGTTCCATTTTTTCTCTTGGAATTGAACAGATATGACAGGACAGATATCATATCATCAATCATCATGTCAAACGGTACGAGACGGAAGTTGTTTTGGGGTTACTACATTTTGTGACACCCAATGTTTAATCTAGACGTCTGCGGGTGCGAGGTTCCCCCTCGCACACCTCCTCCTCGAATGAATCCCCCCCACCCAGGAAAAAACGATAGGTCTTGAGCAACTGGTAGAAAGCAGGCAAATTATTCCGAGGTCGTATTTAAAGCGCAGTGCAAGCAGGAGCCCATTCCATGTGGATGGGCCGACAACTGGTAGTAGTAGTGGTAGTGCTAATGGTTATAATAGCAGCAGCAGGAGCAGCAGTAGTAGTGGTAGTAGCAATAGTAGTTACGTCAGTCATCAACCTTCCATTAGCTGCATGATGTGATGAAACTGGTAGTGTCCGGGGTGACGGAAATATTGTAATTAGATCACGTGACCAACGACGAGGTGTAAGGAAACTGTCAACTGAAATATTCATGGCAATGCGAGATTTGGACGGGGAAAGACATTAAGACGGTGAGTGCTAGAATGAAGGCAAGTAATGGAAGAAACACCTTGGATGGACGGACAGACAACAGTGCCAGCCATTATTCTTTGACTCCTGTGTGGCATGCTTTGTTATTTTCTTGCGTTACTTTTTATTTGGCTGCCTGATAATGGAAACACCAACAGACACATGCGTACACACTCAACCTTCCATTTGGCAGATGAAGTTGGTAAACGGAGCAGTAGAACAAGCCTGCAACAGTTGAATTCGACTCCCGTGAAAAAAACTTGTGATCATCCGTTTTAGGCTAATATATATATAGTTATACGATGAATTGTGATCCTGCTGCGTTGTGTCAGTTTTGAAATTAAGAACGAAGGTTATTATTATCGAAGTGACTAGCGGACCTCCAAGCGGCCGTCGAATCTCAAATACTAGCGGACCGCCAGTCACGTGTAACCTGTCACATGACGAGTCTTGATTCTTGAATATTGTTACAATGGCGGCAGTTACCGATAGTTCGTTTTATGTCGGACAAAAGTTTTCTTGTTTTAATGACTTAGAAAATTACTAGAAACAGAGTAAGCAACCAATTTTTTCGTGAGTGTTGGTTAGGTTCAGGTTAGGCGTCGTGAGGGTCGGTTAGGGTTAGTTTTAGGGTTTGTTTAGCCATTAGAAACTCTTGTGGATTGGTGTAAATAGAAAGCCTGGCGGCTTGCTAGTATTCAGTATTGGACGGCCGCCAGTCATGTGACAGGTTACACGTGACTGGCGGTCCGCTAGTATTTGAGATTCGACGGCCGCTTGGAGGTCCGCTAGTCACAGCCTATTATTATAGCTATATTGGACTATTGACCTACATCTGATTCCTTGATCTCTTCACACAGATAATGGTTAATTAGACTAACTAATTGTAATTAGGACTTGCTGACTTCCGAGAAAACTGGGCAGTATTGATTGGCTATATGTCATTGTCATTGTCAAATGTTTTGTCATTGTCAAATGTTTTGTCATTGTCATATATATCGGTAATTAATTGGGTGAGGGTATTGTAGTGGCCTTGAGATAAGAGTTATTTATATCTATAGTTTCAGGATTAGGTCTTGATCAGCCATGATTAGGAGACAATGAACCATGGGTGTAAATATAGGGCCTACATGCACACACACCCACACACACACACACACACACACACACACACACACACACACACACACACACACACACACACACAACCGACACATATGTATATACACCGTGATTCAATAAAAACTAAGCCAAATTGTTTTTCATATATCTCTAATGCCTGATAACATATCAAGCTAAATGTTTCCAAATATTTAGAGAAGTGGACCAAGAATATGATCCCAAAATTGCATGAGAAAAAGCTGAACGGGTAAAAAGATATGAATATTTAAACTTCATATGCCGAAATTGCAGTTTACAAGCAATTTTCTGTCAGATTCAATAAGATGTTTCCTTATTATCTCTAATGCCTGACAATTAATCATTCTAAAAATTTCCAGATATGTAGAGAATTGAAGTAACAATAAAAAATTATGACCCCAACAGCATGGTTTCATTATTTAATTAAAAACATGCTCAAAATGTCCTCCTCCTGCTTGCACGCAAACCTGCAGGCGCTGGCGCCATGCATTGGGAAACGGCATCGTCGATTATCCTCGGGTCCAGGGCCCCAGGCCATCTCACACTTCCAACAAGCGTTGCTTCATATCGTTTATATCATGGATTGTTGCCTGCTAGACTTGGTCTTGCGTCATGCACGCTCCACACTTTTAGTCGAATGTGGGAGAAATGAAGTCTGGCGTCTCTCTTGTCAGCATTTCGATGGTTTCCTTGGCTCTGTTGGCTGGCGCTATTCTGTTGAAAAAGAAAACAGCCTTCTGGGGCTATATATTTCTGATAACAGGTGGAAGATGTTGTGACAGCAGAACATTGCAATAATATACTCCGTTAATTTTACCCCAGGATCCATGAAGACCAAAATTGGGAACTATCAAGCATCGAAACCGCAACGAACACCATAACAGACTTGCTGAAAACTGAAATTTCTGGAGATGACGTTTAAATATTAATATCTTTCTATTCGTTCAAATATATGACATGATATTTTGGAATCCTATTCTGGGTTCAATTCTCTAAATATCTGGAAAATTTTAGCATGATTAATTATTAGGCATTGAAGATATAAGAAAAACAGTTTAGCTTGCTTTTTTATTGAATCTGACAGAAAATTGCTTGTAAACTGCAATTTCTGCATATGAAGTTTAAATATTCATATCTTTTTACCCGTTCAACTTTTTCTCATGAAATTTTGGAATCATATTTGTGGTCCACTTCTCTAAATATTTGGAAACTTTTAGCATGATATGTTATCAGGCATTAGAGATATATGAAAAACAATTTGGCTTAGTTTTTATTGAATCACGGTGTATGTACCTTTTTTATCTGTTCTCCTGTCTGTCTGTGTGCATGTCTCTGTCTGTTTGTCTGTGTGTCTCTGTACGTCTGTCTCACTGTCTAGAAAAATGTTGTTAAGTATAAAAAAGATAGTTTCCTACAGTTTCCGTGGGCGTGAGAGTTCAGCTGTGATATATGCGTCAGTTCTATAATTAAACTTGTCGTCTACTAGAGTGGCTAAGCTAAGCGCGTCCACATCCAAGGTTCTTCCAATACACTGTGTCTATAGATCTTGGTCCACATCCATATCGCAGCGCTAGGTTTGCTGGGCTATTGTGTATATATATATATTGTGTGTCGTCTGCTAGCCTCGCTTTCATTGGCCGCCATTTGTTGACTGAGACTGGTTCACTGCCCTCCAGGCGGCCGCGGCCTAAGAAGCGTGCGCTGTTATGACTGATTGCTGCGTAAGCACGGCGGCAGTGGATCTGGTTGGATCTCTTCACAAGGCGTAATATTAGTTGAAACGCATTTATATTAGCGGTGTAGGCCACAAACAGTTGAGAGTTTGAGACCGGATTGAGCGTGCGTATAATGGCCACGGTCGTCGGGATTTATACAAGCGTAGTCTTATTATACGGAGGATTACTTTGCTGTCTATAGTTTCTATGAACTACAGGTTTGGGTATACATGTACAATCAGGGGGCGAAAATTACTTACTTTTTTGCAGTGCCGTCAGCGTTGTCATTGCACGCCTTTTTCGTGAGTGTTGGTTAGGTTCAGGTTAGGCGTCGTGAGGGTCGGTTAGGGTTAGTGTTAGGGTTAGTTTAGCCATTAGAAACTCTGGTGGATTGATAGCAAAAGACACTGTGTAGTTTTCGCCCCCTGATAGTACATGATCGCCCAGGTTTGACCTTTCTTCGTTCTTTACAAATACTCGTTTGAGGGGTTTGCGTATGGATTAGCGGCTGAGTATGATTGATGGTATAGTAAAGGGTGTCGAAAGTCAGACGATGGTTTTTTTTTCTCAGGCCAGCTGAGCCTCCTTGTCTAGAGATTGGGACTGCGGATTTTAACGATTTATTTAATTGAGTAATCGTTTAGAATTTTAAATTATTTACTATTGTTGTTTGTTTGATTAATATTCGATTAATTTTTGCGCTTATTTTGCGATGTCAGTGGGTCATTTACAAAGCAAACAACATGATAATTAATGTGAAGCTTTTGAGTGGATAATCATTTTGCATTCGCGGTAAATGATGATGGAAATTCCAAAGATGGAAACAAAATAAAGGCATAAACCTATGGCATTCCAAAATCCAAATCCAAACAATAATAGGGTAAACATCTAGGGTAAGATGAGTCGGTGAACGAGCATAGGCCGAGGCTAAGAAAATGAAAGCGCTAGCACTTTGTACTCATCATGGCTGCATCAGCATAGGGTGTTCAAGGTTACAAATTAGTTTTCTTGTAGAGACTGTGTAAGGGATTCTATATGAAAAAGTATGACATTGGTGCTACTGAGTCCATCGGATGTTATTCGTATTGTGTTACTGTGTTGTGTATTTAAATGAGATCGAAATGCCTGGTATGTGTTTTTCGATTAGTTCGGCTGTGCGGCCTTGTGATTTAATTACCTGCAGTGAGGGAGTCGGGGGAGAGAGCGTGAGACACAACGGGCATTGACCCACGTTGTCCTTCATGCCTCTTTTTCACGATTCTCTTCAATTGGACAATGGGATCTAGATGCTCCAAGATGTTAATGGTATGGAGCAGACCTGCTGACCGGACCGGTTGAGGCTGGGCAGCATGACGCGAGGCAGACTCAGACAGAGAGTGACGTCGGACTCTTACGGGCATTGAGCCCAATGATATTGATGATGATGATGAGTGAGGGAGAGAAGGAGGAGGAGGAGAGAGGGAGAAGATTAAGAATATGAAAAAGTGGTTGAAGTGGAAGATTGGGGAAAGAAGAGGCGGCGGAAGAAGGATAAAAAAAGAGGAAGAAGTGGAAGAGGAGGAGGAAGAGGAGGAGGAGGAAGAGAAGGTAGAGGAGGAGGAGGAGGAGGAATAGAACAGAAACGGAGGAAAAGGAGGAGAAGGAGTTAAAACAAAGGTAGAGGCCGATGAAAAGAGGAGGGAGGTGAAAAAGAAGGTAGAGGAGGAGGAAGGGAATGGGTAGGAGGAGGATAAGGAGGAATGGGTAGAAGGAGGAGAGATCATTTTGAGTTCGTAAAAACGCTGTTAAGCCGATCTCACCAGTTCAGCAATCGGCTGAAAGGGAAAATTAACGAATGCAAACAAAGGATCGAGTTTATTTATCCTTGTTCGCTGTGTCAACGTACGTGTGTGTGTGTGTGCGTGCGTGTGTGTGTGCGTGGGAGGGGGAGGAGGACGACGTTCAGTGTTTTGTTCGTCGAAGTTTTCAAGTGCATAGAGTCCGACTGTACGGCTACACCGACCAACGCGGTCGACGAACCCCGTTAGTGTAATTGGATCGGTTATGACCAGTTAATTCCGCTTCGTATGTAAATAGGTCAAGGAGTTCTGTATATGTAAATAGGTCAAGGATGGCTGTCGAATAGCAAGATCTATAGACAGTATTGGAAGAACCTTGGTCGAATAGGGTCGGCTCTAGTCAACAGCTGCTGACTCATTCTGGGTCGGTCGGAACGGATTGATTGGTTCGGTTCGGCAAAATGCGTCTTTAAAAGGCATTTAATCGCTGCGAGATTATGATTATGATTAGCGTGTCGAAATGATTAGCGTGTCGAAATGATTAGCGTGTCGAAATGATTTAGCGTGTCCGATGCGCAAGCATTGTGGTAGATTCCATCGTTCGAAAGAAAGATCTTGAGTTGCCTGACATAAAAATTATTACTGTGAATGCCTTCTAGTGGTTTGGGGAGGAGGGTTTGGAGGGTTCGTGCGGTAGCCCTACGCAACGATCTGCAGCCTAAAACGTACGTCAGAGGAGGCCGTCTCTCTCTTATGGGGGGGGGGGGGAAGTTATATGACTGAGCGGGGCTAGCCCAGGGCTGGCCCATGGCTGGCCGGTGGTGTACGGCTGTGTATGGAGCGATAAAAAGTGTGTTTACGATGGTTGAGTAAATAGACTGTGTGAAGGTGGTGTACAGGGTAAGGTCAGAGACGTTGCTGGGCCAGGTCAATGACTGGGTTGGGCGGAGGGGGGGGGGGCAAGGTCAGAGCGCGGCAAGGCGTCGTCGCTCGGGCTGATAAACAGTTGCAATGTGATAGGCAAGATCAGTGCGTGGCAAGGTCAATGATGATAAAAGGCAAGGCCAATAGCCATCAAGGTCATTGTAAGGCAAGGTCATTGAGTATGAAAGGCAAAGTGACAGTTGAAGACATGGTTAATGACAGCAGCTAAAGCTACCCCGCCCCATCGGGACTCTATTTCGAAACAGATACTCTCCCCTTCCCCACTGTGGATCTGTTTCAGAATAAATTCGCCCCAGAGACCATATCCTATCATCTTCTATTCTTCATGTTGTAGTCCGCTGGAAGGGTTGGACATTATGCCAAAGTTACATTCTCTTAGGCATCATTTCTGGCATGCAGTTGTTCAGCATGAGCCTTGGATGGGCTTGGAGCGCCTCTGAGTAGACTTCTTGAAATAAAATCCCTTGTGGAGAGAATATTTCCTCCGTTGGTGAAATAAAGCTTCCGTTCAGCGTGAAATGGCTACAGTCGCATAATGTATAGAATATAAACCGTAAGTTAACGTTGTGAATTTAACGTTCCCAAATTATTAACTTCTATATAAGAAAATTCCTTTCAATACACAGTTTCTGCCAGGGCAGGCTCTGTTTCGGGGAGATTTTATACGTAAATTTTCGAGGGATGGCCAAAATTTTGGGGAAAATTTGTTGATCTTTTGCTAAAAAAAAGACTTCTTTTAGTCATTTTGTCCAACTTGCCTTGAAATATATATACCATTTTCCTGCCCAAAAAACTGATGACCTTTTTTTTAGCCATTTACTCAAAATGTCTGGAAAATATACCATTGAAACCTACTGTTGAAACCTGATGGAGGGGGGCACGTTCAATAGACATTTGTCAATTGGGGGGGGCATGGCCAGATTTTCCCTCTGGATCCACTCCTGGGGGAAAATTTTATTGTGACACCGGCCTTGTGTAGGTCAAGATCGAGGACGCTGTGGGCCAGGTCGAATGCTGTCAGCAGGAAACATATTATGTTTCTTTTATTCGGTTTTTACAACTATGATCTTCTAGTTCTATTTGTGGAGGTTCCTTGTGGGCTGCAACCCAGCTGCTTGACTCCCTTCCTTCACACATGATTAATTATATGATCTCCAACCTTGGGGAGGGGGGTCCTCTTACTATTATCTTGGTCGAATTTGACCTTGACCTGCCTGAGTCTCTGACCCTATGTCAAAACCTGTTGTACTAACACGGAATCATGGAGGCTCTTGTTTTGATCTGGTTTTTTTAAAGAATGATTGAGCCATCTCCTCCTACTTTTCCTCCTCCTCTTCATCCTCCTCCTCTTCATCCTCCTCCTGCTTCTTCTTCTTCTCATTCTCGTCATTCTCCTCCACTTCTTCCTGCTCCTCCTTCTTCTCTTCCTCCTTCTCCTTCTGTTCTGTTGTACCCTCCTCCTACTCTTGAATAATGCATAAATCTCTTGACTATGACAGGTTCATGATGATCGTATACGATGTTTAACCGAGTCAGGCAGAATATTAATTAGATCTATGTCTAAAAAATTTGTTATATTGCATAGATGCATAACATCGTATAATCATAAAGGTAAATTTATATAGCTCCTCTTGACAGAAGCTCCCCAGTTGTATTGTATAATTTTGTTAATGTTGGTGTGCTTTCTTTGTTCGTTTTTGTGTGCATTGTTATTTGTTAATTGTTGTCGTTTGTTTCACACTAATGAGTTTTATGGCTGACTAAGAATGAGTTCCGAGAATTGTTTGTTAGAAAATTTGTTAGCACCAATTTCATTGAATCTCTTGCTTAGTCTTTACAGGAAACACTTTGATCTTGATGAGATCCTAAGCTTGTAGAAAATGACATTAAAAAATCATGAGACTGACACACGCTTGTTTTTATTTTTTCATATTATTTTTTCACTGTTCAGTTTTTCTGTTTAATACTTGATTTCTGAGTTACAAACGACATCATACGTTTAATACTTAGCCTATGTATGATGTCGTTTGTAACTCAGAATGTGGTCTGCAAAGTTTTGAAAATTAAAGTTGATGCTTATTTATGTGTGCACTGCTGTGCAGTGTGCACGGATGGAATTCCTTGAAGAAGATACATGCACAAGCAGGTAGACAGACAGACAGAGATATTCACAGAGACGGAGAAGGGCAGTGATTCTAGAGCTGGGTAAGAGAGATGAATGCTTGAGTGTTGTCAGAACTGTTAGTTTTGAATGACAGTGACAAATATTGATCTTCCTTGGTCCCCTTTTATTAGCAAACAATTTCATGACAAGGGTAGGAACCCTTCAACCAATCAATCAATCAATCAATCAGGCTCTTGCATTCAACGTTATATTGAAAGCTTGATGTAATAACCTATCCTCCACTGTCCAGTTCTCTATGGACTGTTGGCAGGCTGGTGAAATTGGAGTGGTTTATTGAATATATTGCGATCATCTTCGTGTAATGTTGTAGTCCGATGGAAAGGTTGAGCAATGGCATTATGTCAAAGTTACATTCTCATAGGTATCATTTCTGACATGCATCAAGTACTGAGTTAATAATCGTGGTCACAGTTCATTCATTATTAGAATTTATATAGCGCCTCTTCAAAAAACTACTCAGAGGCGCTCCCAGCCCTGCCACGACTAAAGAAAAAGATTTAAGGGACAAGTGAGAAATAAAGATTGACTGGTCAGGTGGAGGAGATGGAGGCCATATGTTAGCTAGGCAGTGAGGAGTATTCTCTTTGAAATCTTCAATCTTTACACCAGGTTCAACATCAGCCATGGTGGATGGGCTGGGAACGCCTCTGAGTAGACTTCTTGAAAGGGCGCTATATAAATTTGCTGAATGAACGAATGAATGAACATTGTGTTCTCCGCAGGAAATTATTATGACTGTGCAATATGTTATGTATGTCAACTTACTAGCTGCTTGATGATTCAGTCCTTATATTTGGACAATGGGACATACATGTATTTAATTTTGTAATGACTGTCTAAAAATATCTGTTATGTTTTGTAAATAAAAGTTTGTTTTTGAGCCACAACTCTTGATTGAGTCACATCATGGAAAAGTTCTGTGCTTCTTTGTTTCTGTCTATCTCTGTGTTTCTGCCTGTCTCTGTGTGTGTGTTTCTGTGTTTCTGTCTGTCTGTATCTGTGTGTCTCAGTGTGTTTCAGTCTGTCTCTCTTTGTCTGTTTGTATGTTTATGTCACACTGTTTTGCAAGATGTATAGATTTACTATATGATAAATCTGAAAAACTAAATGAACATCTGTCAGCTCTGTATTGGTTAACTAACTAAGGGCTTTTTTAACGTGCAGTTGTACACAAAATGTGCAGTTCTAAATGAGTTTGTGCAGTTGTAGAAGCACTTCGTGGGGCGCGGTGGTCTAGTGGTGGCGTCGTTGTCTTGGAACCGGAAGGTCCGAGGTTCGAATCCACCCTCAAGCCGCGTAAGGACCTTGGGCAAGTCCTTCACTTACAATTGCTCAGCGCTTCGGCGTGAAACTCCGATGCAGTGTCCGCTCTGCATCGGGAGCGCCTCTGAGTAGAGAGCTTGAAGGGGCGCTATAACAAGTACGCATACAAACAATACAAACAAACTTCTGTACGGTTAAAACTAGTAAAAAATGATCAATGTCCTCCGATTTAAAGTAATTTACCATGGAGGATGGGAAGGAAATGAAGCAGTTGTGCAGTTCTAAAAATTTCTTAGAAACAGCCCTGAACTAACTATTAAACTGGTAATTCTCACACAGTACAATAGACCTTTCTCTACCAAAAAGACACACACAGCTCCTCTGCACAGTGTGAATTTTTATTGCATGCCTTTCCCTTGAAATGGGTCAAGTCTGACTAAACCCGTTAGAATCTGGGTCACATCTATAGTCTTATCAGTTTCCCATTCAAAGACAAAGAGCAGGTTACAAAGGTTTAGCACCACTTCTGTCTAGCACCACTTCCATCCAAAAAGAGTACTCTTCCGTCTGGTGCTGAGCTATGTGTACTGTATACAGTGTATAGTGTATAAGATCCATCCATGTTGCATAGAATTGTAGAAACATTAAGATGCTAATAATTATGTCTAGATGTTTATAAGCCATTTTGTTTCAGTGGATAAGTGCGGCTCGTGCGCGTTTAGTTCTCAGTGTAGAAAAGGAATTGTATATATTTTGTGAGTATATATATACAGGATTGTATAATATTTTGTGACTATATATATATATATATATATATACATGATTGTATATATTTTGTGAGTATATACCGTATACGTTGTATGAAGATCTGTTCAAGAGATTCTCTGAGCATTCTTAGTGAGGCATCATAAGTCATTAGATCTGTCAGCAGTGGTCTTGAGATGACTTGCCTCAGAAACGTTTCCTTTTCATTCGTCTACCACTCTACCTATTGTGTCAAACTCATTTCCATGGTTAGGTTCTACAATCTACATGTGCGAGTGGGCATGCCTTCGTGACTCATCCAGTTCTCTGTTTTGCAAATGGAAGAAATGTCTATTTTTCGGAACAACTAGCATCATTGTATAGTGCAAGTGCACTGGTGCATGCAATGCCTTTGTGAAGTACTCAAAGATGCTATTTTATATGTATTCACTTGCCTATCGTCATCATCATCATCATCATTTCCTGAGGCCAGCCATTTTGCGGGGATGGGTACAAATAAATATCTCGATTGTCCTCAGGGGCCATTGCTGACCGTAGTGTTAGAGACTTCAGACTGTTATGTATTCATTTATATCATTATCTATCCAGCACAGTCTTAATCGTCCTTTGCTTCCTTTTCATTTGAATCTTGCATATAGGATCGTTGGAGTTCATAAAGTTTAGTTTCGCAGCTGTTTGTCAAGCTTTTGCTTTTTTTGAGCGTAAAAAGAAAGTTCTGTTTTGTTCGGTTGGTAGAACTTTTTTTTCCTACGACGCAAATAGTTTTTCTGTTGTTGTCGTAAAGGCTTTTCTGTTTGATCAGGAATCGATTGCTCTGAAAGCAGACACGCTTTGCTGAAGAAGGAGAAGTGGAAGGGGGAGAGGAGAAGGACGAAGAGGACAATGGGGGAGGAGGAGGACAATGGAGGAGGAGGACGAAGAGGACAATGGAGGAGGAGGAGGACAAAGAGGACAATGGAGGAAGAGGAGGAGGACAATGGAGGAGGAGGACAGGAGAGGACGAAGGAGGAGGACAAAGAGGACAATGGAAGAGGAGGACAATGGAGGAGGAGGACAGGAGAGGACGAAGGAGGAGGACAAAGAGGACAATGGAGGAGGAGGACAGTGGAGGGGAGGACGAAGAGGACAATGGAGGAGGAGGAGGACAATGGAGAAGGAGGAGGACAGAGGGGAGGACGAAGAAGGAGGATGAGGGAGTAGAGGATGAAGGAGGAGGACGAAGAGGAGGGAAAACAAGAAGAAGGTGTGCAGGAAGAAGGACAAGAAGAAGAGGAAAGAAAAGGAGGAGGAGGAGGAGGAGGAGAAGGGGAAGAAAGATTAAGCTGGAGAAGTAAAAGAAAGTTCTAGTAAGAAGAATCCATGGCTGTTTTTTTCTGGTTGAGACAGATGGAGATATCTTGTAGAGATATGTTGTAGTGGCAATCGGCTTCTTTGTTGATTCAGCTGAAGGGGGAAACAGTGGAGCAGTGCCACCGCCCTTTCACAGACAGACAGACAGGCAGACAGACAGACTAATCAATGGTGTCAGTCTGTGACTGACTGACTGGCTTGAAGCCACGACCGACCGTCCGTCTGTGCCAATCGACGACTTTAAGAACGTTATTTGCCAAACTCATTGACATCCACAATTTATTTTCGTTCATTCCAGAATTTTCATTCTTTTTGGAGGGTGGGGTCTGGTGGTGGTCGTGGGTGCTGTGGTGGTGGTTGTAATTTTGGTGGCGGCTTGCAGTGGTGGTGGTGTGCGTTTGGGATTGGTGGTGGTGGTGTGCGAAACACGTTGCCATCCACTTTTATTTTCGTTCATTCCAGAACTTTCATTCTTTTTGGAGGGTGTTACGTGGTGGTGGTGGTGTTATGATGTGCAGTGGGGTGGTGGTGGTTCGGTGTGCAGTGGGGTGGTTGTGTGCAGTGGGGGTGTGATTTGGGTGGTGGTGGTGTTGGTGGTGGTGGCGGCGGTTTATTCCGTCTGTGCGTGTGTTCGTGCTGCAGGTTTTTTGTAGAGGAAGTCTATTTTTCGGTACGGGTGAATGATCCTGACTTGCTTTTGTACAACGAGAAACATTCTTTCGAACTGCGTTTGAGACTCTTTGTTTGGACAGCACGATTGACTACATTGCATTCACGCTGTGCATCTGATTTGCTCAGTGGGGATGGCGTGCAGGGGGGGAGATGCTATAGGTTGGACTCGGTTAACCCGGCCATCCGTCAGAGCCATTTTTAAGCGTTACTACGGCCGTTAGTCTCGGTGGAGATGATGGTGCGCTGGGTGCATGCCATGCCTGCCCACCACCGTCTTCGTCTGTTTGCTTATGATTCATAACATTATTATATATTATGTTCGGACTGAGGTTTCCTGCACATTTTTCTCTTCATGTGTGCACAATTGATTGCGTAAAAAATGATCAAATATGCTTGCTATGTTTATGTGTGCGTGATGCTATTTAGCATTGATTTGAATGGTAAATTTTCGACCTTTTCGATGTAATGATCGGTTCAATAGCTTGTCGGTTATTTTTCTGGCTTGCACCATTTGTGCAAGTTAAACAGTTTACGAACTTTTAAGAAACACGTTGTGTGTATAATCAGAGATCAGTCACAAAATGCTACCAATGGGATTTAATTCAACTGTAATATTATTGATTCAACTCAATAAAACTGTATTTTATGTTAGGCTACCTTTTTTTGGCTAGCCCAGTTAGCTACATAAGTAAGAGTGCTGCTGGTCGTTCGTCTATAATATGTGACTCTGTGTTAAAGATCGTGTGGACCGGGGTTCGATTCCTAAAGGTGGCTTATTTAAGAGATTCGAATCTCGGGCTCATACGGTCCGTCCACAGGGACCTATATGGCGTGGCGTCCATTCAAACGGTCGAGCGGTGGTGAAGGATCTCACCCATTCAATTCATTGACAAATGAGCAAGATCGAGGTTATATAGAAACCGAGTGCATTTACATTTCCAAGGTTCATACACAACCATACGATAGAACCCCGATGGTAATGAGCAACATTGTGATATCTCTACAGATTATAGGGGGGAGGGTTTAAGCCCTCATTCTCTTTCTCATTAATTATTAGTCGGGCGCTGTAACTAATTGATTATCTGTTCCACAAATACCATGCATCCAATTGAGTAATATTTGCTGAACTAGTCGACGTAGATCTCTGTTTGTCCATTTGAATTTGCACTTTTCTGGCGTAGTGTTTTTCATATTAGAACAGTCGGCAGCGACTAGAAGTTGTTCAGATATAATTCCAACCTTGGTTATAATTAATATGATGTATTCCCAGTCACATGTTGTTTTTCTAGAGCTATAGGACCAAGGCTGTCATTAAATCGCAAAACGCCTATGAACCTGTGATGTGCTGCTTCCTCCTCAGCTGATATTAGTTGGCCTCTCTGAAAAGATATTGCATCAGCTTTTTATTTATAATGTGCTCTGCCCAACTTGCAGTTGGTCTAGATAACACATGGTATCAAGGTTGAGTGTATTTCGAGTGAGATTTTTTAGAAAGGTGTTATACAGAGGCATAGCCAGGGAACAATTTTGTGGGTGGATTTTTGGGAGGAGGGGTTGATGCATTTTGCGTTGAGAAGTTTTTATGTAATTGTGTTGAGAAGTTTTTATGTAATTGTGTTGAGAAATTTTTATGTAATTGTGTTGAGAAGTTTGATGTAATTGTGTTGAGAAGTTTCCGTCGTTGCCTACAATGACTGCCAACAGTGGTGACTGGTGTGTGTAGTGATTGCAATGTTATTCAAGTTAACTAAAACTGAAACTGAATCTGAGTTAACTCAAAAGTTCCATTTGAGTTTACTGAAACTAAAACTAAAACTGAAAAGTTCTGAAAACTGAAACTAGAACTAAACTGAAAAGTTCAAAACTTAAACAAAAACTAAACTTGAAAGTTTAAAACTGAATTAATTTATCTGTGTGGCGCACAAACCAAATGGCGGAATCTCTGCAACAGTTAGCGGCGTACATGTATGAGAGCAATATGTGTCAAGCAGACATCCAGTCTAACCCTTTCTCTATCTGCTTTCTCTTTAGAGGTCAGCCTATTGTAAAATGCGGTCAACCATAAAGATTGTCTGTGGCCAGAACAAGATAGTGATGTGTACAATTAATTCGATTACAATGCGTCAGTTAAACAGCCCGACAAGGCTGACATTGATTAGCTATTGTTACGGATGGCTTGGCACCGCTGACCACTGGGCGAGCGAAGTTAGTTACAGGTGCATTTGAAGCATGGTCCGTGTAGGGGAAGGGTATGAATATTTGAACTTGAGCCTGTATAGATACATGACACATAGGCGGCCTACGGATCACATGTAAGATTGTACATGATTCCAATGTCAACAAACATTGTCTGCCAACCAATATGGAGCAGCATGAGGCCGTTACCTCATTATGCAAGAATGACCCCCATATAAATATGTTTGAAATAAGATGTTTATGGATAGGACAAATGAAGATGGAAATAGACGTGTCTATTGGCTATTTCAAGCCTATTTGTGGCTGGTGGACCTAATTGAAACTTCACTGATCTTGGAACAGGGCGCTGAGTTTTATTACATCTCCAATAAAGGATCCGAGATCACACTTTTGGATTACAGCATAATGGCAGACTCGTTTGACACTTACTGGCCTGTGCTGGTGTATTGAGAGGGCAGATTATAATTTATCATCACAGAAGATAGGCCATTCTCATACACATGCTCCCAACGCTTACTTTAAAAGTAGAGGTGTTGCTGACGGGCAGCAAAATTTATTGTGACAGGAAGTTTAAGTCTCAACATAGCAGTATGTATAAGGTAGACCTACGTAGCCTATGTTGAATCTGTGTTCACTGTTCAACAGATTTTTTATCCATCCCATTGTGCCAGATTACTGCACATAACTTTATCTAGTTTAGTGTTTTTAAATTTCAATTTGGGTAAGTTACATTTACAATTCTTTCTTCATAAAATTCAATACCGTGCTCTGGAACTAAATCGGACTAATGCTACTTTATTTCGAAATAAAAAGTGGAGTGCTTCAAACTGCAGCTCATGTATCACATGACAACATGAATTTAGCTTAATCTATTGCTCTTGCTAATAAAAATGAAAAATGTTATTAATAAAATAATTCAATTCCTTCTGTTGAATGTTTACAGAAACTTAATTAAAACTGAAAAGTTCTGAAAACTGAAACTAAAACTAAAACTGAAAAGATTTGAAAACTTAAACTAAAACTAAACTGAAAAGTTAAAACAAAACTAAAACTAAAACTGGAACTGAAAAGTAAATTGAAACTTAAATAACACTGAGTGATTGCACCAGTTTTGGTGTGGTCTATAATAAGTTGATGACGTTCTTTGTTGTGCACAGTAGATGTATTGTTGTTGTTGTTGTTTTGTTGGACACACAAAGACAATGTCAGCAGTACATGATTGTCTGTCTTTGTTTTCGTCTCTTCCTGTTTTTCTGGTTGTGTGTTTCTCTCTATCTGTCTCTCTGTCTCTCTCTCTCACTGTTTCTCTAGCAGTCTGTCTTGCTCTCTTTGTCTCTCTCACTCTGTGTGTGTTTGTCTGTCTCTCTCTCTCGCTGTCTGTCTGTCTGTCTGTCTGTCTGTCTGTCACTCTCTGTCTATCTACCTCTCTATCTCTCTCTCTCTCTCGATTAGCCGGAAGCGTGTGCCACTGTTTGGCTTCCATGAGCGACCAGCGTAGCATAAGGCTTAATGTTGATTTCTAAGGTAATATTATTGACCTGCTTTGCATGAATTTATTAATGACTTGCCAAGGCTGCAGGATATTTATAATTGACTCAGGTGCAGATGCTATGCTGTGCATCTATGACTATAGAAAACCTTGTGATCAATCATTCAAGCATATCAACGGGTCAGAAAGACAGTGTATAGTCGGTAGTTAATAGGTAATGAAGTCGCATCCTATATTTTTACCTGATTCAGAAGTCGATGATGTCGGACATAAAACGCGTCCAGCCGGTCTCTTCATTCTATCAGAGACTCTTCTTCTCTGGTAGGTGAGTAAGTAAGTAAGTATTAGCATGAGAGAAGCACAGCACTCGTGGAGTAAGGTTTATCCTCTAGTGACTGATTTGTCATGAAGTGCAACTTTGATGTAATTGAACGCTTGCAGGGCTCGGAGTGTTTGAGAGGTTGAGATTAGAAACTGTGCTCATTTATTGTGTATGTGGATGTTTCTAAAGTCTGCTACAGTCTCGGTGGAATGATCTTGAGATCAGCCTGCAGTTTTTTGGAATTTGAGGATTGGATCCAGTGGGATCATCTGCATTGCAGGAGAGATATTTCTAGGATTGCTATGTACTGTATGTTAACTATTAACTAAATGTTAGACTGAACACATATTGGTGCACTCTATTAAGCAGTAACCATCTTAGATGGGAAGACTTAGATGCTCTCCACATTACAATGGACCAATCAATCATTCAATCAATGAATCAACCAATAATCAATATTAATATTAACTTGATTGATTGATTGATTGACTGATATATTGATTGATTGACTGATTGATTGATTGACTGATTGGTTGATTGATTGGTTTGGTTGAATCGGCATCCATTTTGGACAAAAAGCATATTCCAGATGATTTCTTTCATCATACTTAAGCAGTGCATTCATGGAACAGGATCTGAATGTAGCATGCATTACATGTATAGGTGCAGGCCCTGCAGAGTGGGGGAGAGATTGGTCAGAGGCGGTCTAGACATTCTTCTGATGGTTGTTACTCATCATGATAGACTTAGTAGACTGGTTCAATGTTGTGCAACCACACTAAGACTGACAGGGATGAATCAACAATAGGAACCCTTCGTCATCTATAGGTGTAACTTTGTAGTGTAACTTTGTATCATGGGTGGATGGATGGATGGATGGATGGATGGATGGATTGATGGATGGATGGATGGATGTATGGATTGATGGTTGTATGGATGGATGGATTATGCATGCATGGATGTATGTATGGATGGATGGATGGATGGATGGATGGATGGATGGATTTATTGATGGATGGATTGATTGATTGATTGATGAATGAATTGATGGATGGATTGATCACTTGGCTTCTGAAATTTGTCCTCGTTTCGTTCACCCAGCTGTTGCCAACGTTTCTATTTTGGTCTCTTTAGGTAGGCCATGTGTCATATGTTTTTATCTCTGTGTATGTGTCTTTTTAATGACCAACAATAACAAACCTACGTTTGTGTGTGTGTGTGTGTGTGTATCTCTATGTCTCTGTCCTTGTGTGTCTGTCTGTCTGTCTGTCTGTGTGCATTTAATGTGGCCTGATCTGTAAAGGTTCATTGTCCGTCCATGTCTCCGTATCTCCTTCTCAGTCATCTTGGTTATCTGGCAGATGACAATGACCTTCCGCCATTGTCTGAACCTGGCCGATATGTCTGAACCAGCAGCCATTGTCTTCGTTGGTATGACATTGTGTCTGTCTTATCTCGAGACTCCTACCAACCTTTGAGGCCATTGAACGATCAACGACTAGTAATGGAGGAGCCGCCTATCAGCAAGGTCACTTCTAACATTGACTTTGGATTGCTCTAAGGAGAGACCTGGCCATGACCAGTCCCGTTTTGTTTTCAGCACAGCAGATTGCTTTATATTGTATCAGGAGTGCATCGCAGGGGGGGGGAGAGAGGGATGAATGGAGGGAGAGAGAGACAGACAGAGACAGACAGAGACAGACTGAAGCATACATACAGAAGAGAGACATACAGAGAGAGACATACAGAGAGACATACAGAGACATACACACACAGACAAACGGACAGAGAGAGAGAGGAGAGGAGAAAGGGAAAGAGAGTCATGACCAATAACAGCAGCTGGCGGGCGGCCTGGACTCGAGCGCGGCACACGGCCGACTTGAGTGTTCAAGGCCCTAAAATTTCCAATGCATTAAGATAATACGACATCGTGTTACAGCATCCAAGAAAGTGCTTAATACTGCGAAAGAAACGCCGACTGAAAAGAAGACATGTCGACAGCATATTATTAATAATTATGGTTTCTGCTTAACATTATTATTTTTTTTTTGCCCCGAGGTATACAGGATCCCTCAGGGACTTATCTACCGCCTAATATAAAATCACAGTCTGGAACGGCCCTATTATTATTATTATTATTATTATTATTATGTGTCATATAACGAGGAAATCGTTTTTAACGAGAATGCTTTATCTTATTTAAATGTCACACTGTATTTGAACCAAAGTGCAGTATGAATAGTTGGTCATTAAAAGAACATATTTATTTTTATTGGATTTAGGACTTTGTGCAATTTTCAAACATTTGACATTGGTTGGATATAGAAATGATGTACGTTTGTTTATTATACCATGTCTGTTGTACACCAAAATGCGGATAGCAAAATTTGGGGCTATTAAAGAATATTCTTATCTTATTTAAAATATTGCTTCTTGATGAATACCAGGATTCCCAAGCCATGACCTAAGACAAAGAGATCATGGAGATATGCCTGGGTTCACCTAAATAACAACAGCCTTAGTTAGAACACAACATGTCAAATTGTGTTGTATTGCATTGTATTAAATTTATTAAGTGCCTCTAATACAGTGTGCAAGGTCATGAGAGAATAAAAATGGTTTTGAGAAAGAAAACGAGGAGGAGTAATGACGCAGTTAGAATTTGAAATTTAGTAGCTGGGATAGCACATGGAGAAAATGCAGTTCTAAGTATTGCAAATTACTTGGCACATGTAATCAAATGTGTTTAAATTGAATGCCTGGTTGTATCATTTAGGTCTAGGGTGTATCTATAGAAGAAGCTGGATTGCATCAGTTGTTCTGTTTACAATTTATTTTTGCAGACACTGTAATATGGAACTTTGCTCCTCTTTGAGTCTTGATATGAGAATAGGTCTAGGTTCGTAAACTGTTCATGCATGTACATAGTTTATTGATTACAATGGTTTTATGTAGGGCCGTGGCACTGGCGAGGCCAAGGAAAAGGATACTGCGCATGAGTTAAAAAATCAATATGACAGTCGTTTGATAATGTCGATCATACAGTTGAGATGGATGGATGGGTGGGTGGGTTGGGGGGGTGGATGGATGGCAAGGGAGTCTTCCATGTAGAACGGCTGGAATTTATGCATAATATGCGGGAGCGGCGGTATTACTCGAACCAAATGGCTTGTGTATATGCGCCACCGTGTTTTTATTGCATAGTCGCACGACTAGGCTTACCTCGATTACTGCGTTTATGCAGTTGATATTTTATGTTGTCAGGCTTTGTGTCATGCTTAGATCATTTTTTATTATTCGGTGCTTTGTCGTGGGTCCTTGCAATAAACGTTGTTTGTGGGCGGATAGATACTATTAGATAGACAGTTATTTGATGTGTGATTGCACTCAAAACCCAACGCCAACGCTTCAATGTAGTTTCACGTCTGCTCCTCTGCCTCTAGATGATTATATGATTATTTTTATGTACAGTATGTTCATAAACTCATTTCCACGCTTATGATTGTTGGCTAATGTGTTCGTTCGAGCAAGTCGGTAACTAAGACTGAAGTGGTGGATGGGGGTGGGGGGCCTTTCAAGTTGGCTGGCAGGGATGGGCAACTCACTTATAAAATGTAGTTCAATTACAAATTACTTTGAGGTGTAATGGGATGATGTAATCGAGTTACAAATTACGTAATTTCTATGTGAGGGCGAGGGGAGGGAAGCAGGGGAAATGGAGGTGGAAAGGGACAGGGGAAAGGAGGGTGGGAGGCAGGGGACCGTCTTTTCAGCCACAGCAACGCGTGGCCTGGTACAGCTAGTATTCAATATATATTTAATATTTGCACTGTGTAATATTCAGTATATATGTAAGATTAACACTATTATGATTCAATATGTATATGATATTCACACTATATAATATATTCAATTTTTACACTATATATTCAGTAAATATTGTCAATTTGTCTGTTTTCTAGATGATTGATTACAATGTCAACAAGTGTTGGCAATGGAATATCGCCCGTCCTGCTGGCAATCGCCGAGAAGTTGTCTTCAGCCGGTGGTGGCAATGGAGTTCTGTCGCCTAAGTCAACCGCAGAACTCGTCGCTTCTTCGAACAACGTCGCAGGACTCAACACGCGTCCCGTCTTTGCGCTCAAAGTATGATTTCTCGGTTTTCACGATTGTTAGATTTTCAGAAAATCTCGTGCTGTTAGTAGACGTGTTTTGTGAAAGGAACTGACTGCAGGGAGTGACTGTGGTTGGGTCGGGAGCACTTCTGAGTAGATACTCTTGAAGAGGCGCTATATAAATGTCTGAAATGAATGAATGAATGGCATGTCGTGCTAATGGATTGTGGGTGGATGTTTTGTGCATGGTTGTGGCATAGTCTATGATGGTCAGAATGCTTGAGTGTTGATCAAGAGGTTAGGAGTTAGAAACCACTATTTTTAATATGTATTGTATGGTATCTATGAATTTATAAAATGCATTGTATCTGTATATTTATCAAATGCATTGTATCTGTAAATTTATAAAGCACATGTCACAGAAAACACCAATCAGAAAAGAAAGTAGTTTTGAGATGATGAAAGATGTACTTCGGGTACCAGTTAATAACAAAGAACGTATCAATGGAGAGAGCTGATTCCAGGGTGCAGGACCAATGAAGGCAGTCCTGAGCTCAAGTTTTGGCCAAAGTAGCTCTTGCTCGTGAAACAAGATCATGTCTGTCACTTGAGTGTAATGGACGAAGAGAGGATGCTGAAGTCGGCAAGCGGATGAGATCACAAAGATGCTTGAACGCTAGACCGGAATAAGACCGGTAAAGTAAAGTGAGATGTATGCTCCATTTGCATCCATAACTTTGCTCGTCTGTATAAGTATGCTGACTCAGTGTGCTCTCAGGGAGATCGTTCAGCAAAGGCTGGCCATGGCTCTTCCTCATATATTTGTTAAAGCTGAGGTCACCAGCACTTAACTGCAGATGGCTGCTTTGAAGGACTAGCCAAGGGCTGCTATATTGTGCTATAATATTATCATTATTCAGACCTTAGGACTAGCTTAGGAATCTGGTCTTCTTCAATCTAGTTTGTTTACAACTAGCACTGTGTTTCGAGACCGAGTGGCGCGATGTTGTAGTGGTTAAGATGCCCGACTGTTGATCAAGGAGATCAGGGTTGAAATCCTCACTAAGGTGTTCATTTCTTTTAAAGATTCCTAGCAGTTAACTGATTTCATTGATCAACGCTGGTTAGAGTTGGGACGTCTGCTAGAGCTCAGATATCCAGATGATTCTGAAGACATTAGATATTCAAATGATTCAGAAGAAATTAACATTCATGACAGATGCTTTTACATGGAAATTCTACAGTTGATTGATGTGAGGTTTTAAGTTCTTACTCTGCAAGGCGTTCCCAATTTGATGAGAGCCATGCTTACATCCTGTTTACGTATGTGTTTATCTCCCTTGAGTCATTTATGGAATTGTGACCCATAAGTCAATTAAGCTTTGGCAGACGAAGGAAACGAGCCACGACGACGAGTACAGTTGGAAGTAGTTCATCGAAACTCGAAAGCCAACCTTGAGCTATTCTTGTTTTATTACGAACGGATGATCTGGATTTTCCGTAGATGCTGCAAATATCCTTTGCCTGATTCAATGCACTGGAAAGAGAAGCAGATCATCGTTGTGTTTTTCTGTATGTGAGTTGATGCGTGAGCTGCTCTACTCGGTTAATAATATCTGCTCGAATTACGACGGTTGTGTGAGCCATATGGCAATGTCGGAGGACTCACAAAAACTGCACCTTTTGATATCTCAACACATGTCTTTCACGCGAAATGGAGCACAATCATTTCCACAATTATTCGTAGCCTGATTCAAGGAGGTCTGCCTCTTACCTTACCCAAGGAATCCTATATATTATATCCAGACCTCCTTGCCTTACCGTACTTCTCTCACCATCATCCACCCTTCCTCCTGAGCCGTCTGACTGTTTGCCTGCCAAGCCTTTGGATCCGGATCTGGAACGAATTCTGACAATACCTGCCTATGGATTTAGTTTTGACTGAGCGCTTGTGATTAAGATGGTTCCCACGACTTTGCTTTCTTCGGGTGCTGTCGAATCTCCTGATTAAGATTATTTGGTTTCGTGTAAAGTCAGTTGTCAGGTATTGGGACAAGTTGATCCCTATGCTTGGTAGGAAGGAGAGTACCCTGGGTCCTGCTTGCTTCATACCTCCATCATGCAAATCCGTGCTTTCTCTGTTGTTGGTCCGGCGATATCAAATGTATTGTATCGTATCGTATATGACCATTTATTAAGTGCTTTTCTTAGAAGCGCTTCCATGCAGTGCGATCAATTCCAGGAGAAAAGGCAGGATTTGAGGGGAGAAAAATACGATAAAGGACTTGCTCCTGTCCTCTAGATCACTTATCTGACGCATCCTATAAGCACTTGAAAACTGTTCTTTTTGGCCGTGCAAAAGGTGGAAGCACTTCTGAGTAGTTTCCTTGACGAGGTGCTATAATAATAATTATTATAATAATAATAATAAGACAATTTATCTAGCGCCGTAGCTCAGCCGAGACCGAAGGAAAGGGCACTGTACACTTTATCACATGTTACTGTCAAATTTTGTATGATTGTTCAAACAAATAAGTCTTGACTCTTGAGTCTGGATTTGAATTTTTCTAGCTATATAAACACTTGAATGAACGAATGCAATCTCTTTGTCTTTTAGGAAGGACAGACAATCATAATAGTCCAGAACTACCATCCAGAGGATCGAGCGGAGGATGGTGGATCGACGGGAGAGCGCAGCGAGGGTGAGAGCGGCGGCGACCTCGCAAACCCAGCGTCCTCAACCGAAGCAATGATCTGGGAACAGCCTGGAAGACCATTCCGCATGCTCAGCGGTGGACTGCACACGAATGGCGTCACGCTTTTGGTTCAGGCGAACGATTTCGCCATGACCGCTGCTTCTTCCGCATCACCATCCGACGGTGGCAGTGGTGTTGGGGGTGGTCTAAATGGAAGTGGGGGAAGCGGCGACCAGAAACATTCCAGCGGTGAAACGTACGAGCCTTGTCCGATCTGCGGCGACAAGGTTTCCGGTAAGACCTGAATCTGTATCATGATTGCAATGCACCCTAATATTGTATTTTATCTATGAATTCAAACGCTCGTAACTTTGAAAAGCTCACGACTATTTCTAATCGGCTTTAGGAGTTGCTGGTAATATATGGGCACTGTTGTTGCATTTAAAATTTCAGACAAATACTTAAAGTTTTGACTGAATTATGACCCTTTTGTTGTGCATCGGGACACCATTTATGTACATGCGAGCACTTGTTATTGTACCTTTTCAAGATTTCTGCTATATAAATGTCCATATGCGTACACACATACATTTAACCATCTCGCCGTTGTGATGACCTGTACTGACCTTTTTGACCTGATGACTAATGGGGTCATTGACTGCCCTACTACCCTCTCAGTCTATCTACAACTCCCATATACTGACCTGCTTGGCTTGGTTTTGACGACTTTTATAGGCTACCACTACGGAATCTTTTCCTGCGAAAGCTGCAAGGGTTTCTTCAAGCGGACGGTGCAGAACGGCAAATCATTCACGTGTCGGCACAAGGGCGAGTGTGCGGTCGCGATAACCAACCGCAAGAAATGCCCGGCGTGTCGCTTCATGAAATGTCGATTAGCAGGAATGCGACTCGAAGGTAAGAGGCTTTGCTCTCTCTCTCTCTTCAATGTCGGTCGATCAGTAGTAAGCACTTCAAACTTAAGTCTCTGTTGTCGTCGTTGTCTTAAGGATTTTCACGATTGACAATCGAGTTTTGCGGAATTTTCGCTCTGAAATTGTATCTTCTTATAAGTTTCTTTGCCGTGATAGGGAAATTTGTTGCTGTAGTGCTGGAAATTCTGGCGAAGGAAACGTAGTTTGTCAGTGCTATTTAGCATTTAATTATCCAGGTTTTTTTAGGTGTTGCATGTAAAAGCCATAAGCCTTAAGATGTTGATTTATAGTGATGTGGGACATGGTTGCCTACTGGGTAGAGAGTAATAGTCGTCAAAATCAAGCCAAACAGGTCAGTATATGGGAGTTGTAGATAAACTGAGAGTCAATGACCCCATTAGTCATCAGGTCAAAAAGGTCAGTACAGGTCATCACAACGGCGAGATGGTTAAATGTATGTGTGTCTGTATATGGTTGCCTACTGGGTAGAGTGTTGCATCGTCGTTGAGGGTAAGGGTTCGAGTCTTTCCTTAGATGGTGCCTTGTGTCGGAAACTTGGGCAAGTCATTCACTCTCATTAATTAAATAGCTGAGCACCATCTATTGTTGCGTGGTCATAAGATATAGTGCTGATTTGTAGGGCACCCTTGTAACGGTACCTTATAAATCGTCATTATTATAAATTTTTTAAATGATAAATTATTATTATTTGCCTTGAGGTACTTCATTTCCAGGGTCGTAGTAACTATTAAAACAGTGCATCTGGAATAGCTGCCCCTCATCCATGTCATTTCACTCATTCCCGCCGGAATTGTTCCGATACCTATTGGGTTAATCGGGTCACCCGCGACCCGATCCGGCGTGAAAGAGTTAAGGGCCAGTGAAAGCCACATCTTATCCTTCCTCTTCTTCTCCTTCTTATTTCTCTTCTCTTTCTCTTTTTACTTCTCTCTTCTCCTCCTTTTTCTTCTCCTCCTTTTTCTCCTACTTCTCCTCCTTCTCCTCTTCTACATGTTGCTCTAATTGATTTTATCCGATCCTTATTTCTTCATCGCAGCCATTCGTCCGGACCGAACACGCGGCGGTCGGAGCAACTACGAAGGTTGCTACGCTCGAACACAACCGAACGGATCCATGGATCAGCAGCAGCAGCAGCAGCAGGTCCTACACGCGACTGCAACGCCTTCCTCATCATCACAGTCTCTCTCATCCGTCAAACGCACCAACAGCAGCAGCAGCAGGGGCAGCACAGTCCCCCGACCACCACCGCCTCCCCCTTCATCATCATCCAAGACCCTCTCGTCGTCCTCCTCCTCCTCCACTCCCTCATCATCCTCATCTCTGGCTTGCTTCAACACAGTGCCTAAACCAGACAAGCCTTCATCGTCGTCATCATCCTCATCACCAACCAGGCTCAGCAGCTTCACGCAGGTGCTCGAGGACCTTCTGGCGGCTGAGTCGCTTGTTGAGGACGAAGAGAACGCGGCTGAGATGATCATCGACAATCAGGTTTCGCTGTCGAGCAACGATCCGTTTGAGTCGCTCTTCCGACTCATCGATCATTGTCTCTATAAGATCGTGCGGTGGGCGCGCAACCAACGAGACTTTGCCAACATTATGGTAAGCTCTCGAAGGTTTTTTATTGGCAGTGGTGACGATATCATACCTTGCGGCATGTCATTTCATGTGCCACCTATTTCACTCTTGCTTTTATATGGGGTGCGGTGGTTTTGGGGTATTCTTTTGTTTTTGGCACATATTAGGTTTCTTAGCTCAAATTTGTCTGCAAGTTTTTAGCACAAAGATGAGTTTTAAGTTATTTAGCACAAATATCACTTTAATGTTATTTAGCACAAATATCACTTTAAAGGCTTTCACCACAAATATGCAAGAAGAACTAGAAGAACAAAACAAGAATATATGCAGGCGTAGGAGCTGTAGTATTTTGACACAAAGTATGCTTTTGTTTTTTAGCACAGATTTGCTTTTATATTTTGTTTTTTTATAGCACAAATGTACTTTTGTTTTTTTTAGCACACAATGCTTTTAGGTTTTTAATTATAGCATAAATATGCTTGTAGGTTTTGTATTTTTGCGACAGGATGCTGTAGGTTTGTTATCTTAACATCGACTGTATGTTTTCTCTCTGCACAAAAATATATGCCTTTAGGTTGCACTTGTTTTGGTGCAAATCCAGCAGTGATCATAATTTTTGAGTTCGGTTGTTGTTGTTTGCAGACGGACGATCAGATCATCCTGTTGCAGAACTGCTGGGCAGAGCTGCTCTTCATCAACTGTTGCTGGAAGTCGCTGACAGTTTCCGATGGTCTCCACGTCGGCAAGGATCACGTCATCACAACGGAAATGGCCAAGGACATGGACATCGAGAAGGTGACGCAGCGGCTCATCGATTACACCAATTTCCTACGTAATTATCAGGTGGACATCTACGAGATCGTCGCTCTCAAGATGCTGCTTCTGCTGTCACCAGGTTCGTTGCATCTCTATTTCTGTATTTCTTCAGGTACTCGGTTACGTGTACAACTCTGTACGTGGTACTTATCTCTTTTCTCACGTTATTTAAGTTGATCTCATGTGTACTGGTAACTAAAGTAAAGCAAGGAAGACAACTGTGAAAGACTAAAAGAGTTGAAACCCACCAGCCCACCAAAGAAACAAAAATAATAATAATGACAATTTATATGGCACCATAATGTGTCAATACCGCTACAAGGGCACCTAATCAGATGTTGATAGGGCAACACCAAGGATTACTGTTGACCAAGGGACTGCTAATCAGATACTGGCTGTTTCGTAGAGTATTTTGTGAAAAATCGGAGCACAGTGTTGTATGAAGTTATTTTATATACATGCGTGTGATGCGTTGTTTCAGATGTTGACAACCTGAGCGATCCCGACGTAGTGAAGACATACCAGGAGCACATGCTCGACATATTCATGACGTATACGAACGAACACTATCCGCACATACCAAACAAGTTCGGCCATCTGTTGGCGAAACAGGCGGAACTGTCGCGTACGTGTTGTCTCGCAAAAGAACTTCTGATTCCACACGAGAGGTCCGGCAAGGTTCCAGACAAAAGCCTCTTGCACGAACTGCTCAAGGGAGATATTGCTCTTCACTGACAACACATCGTGCTCGATCGCTTGCTCGTTCGTCCTGATGCTCCTGCTGCCCTTCGTGAACCTCTTGTGCCTGCACAGCGCATCCCACGGAGGTAGGAAAAGGCGCTTTGTTGCCGGAAGAAGTGCGAGGGTGGCGGCACGTCTTTCCCCTGCCTCTGCCTTCAGCGGCATGTGCCTCAAACCGCCAGCATCGTCGGATCCACGTTCCAAATTTGCAAAATCGTCTTGCAAAAGAATTATTCCAATTTCTGCGTCTGTCCTTCTCGTCGGCGGCGACACTGATCATGCGACTGCGACGATTTTTTTAGATAAGCCCGTTGAGAATAATGGAAGCCAATTTTATTTGTCTGGGATTTTTGCGTGCGAAACGTATCCGAATCAGGTGTGCGTGTCGTATACGCGGCCAGCATGACGCTCTCGGTATTTGTGCGAGTAAACATGACACGTTTCTTGCGGTGATGATTGCGTGACAAATGATACGCTCGTTGTCGAACTTTAACGAAAGTTTCTTTACCTTTTGAAGGTAAAGAAAGTTACGAGCGTTTGTTAGACAGTCATTTTATGTTGGACTGATTAAGTTTGGTATGGTGATTAGATGGACCAATTTCTGTCCTCACGTGTCAACCATGTTAATAGCGTTTTGATGTTGATTGTGTATCGTAAATGTATTCGCTCGCACATCGCACTATCATGTTGAGGAATTTTAGCGATGATTTTTATGTTTTAAGCTCAATCGTAAGATTCTGCTTGTATACATAATTTAAAGAAATTCTTTTTAGTCTTGTGTAAAGTTTGTCTAAGACAGGTTATTTGCTGGAACCAAGTTTTGCAACGTTATGTGCAGTGATCTGATATTTTTGACTGGTTAGCGGACCGATTCGAGTAACAGATCTTAACAGATTGTATAACAGATCTTGGTTAGCAACATAAGTCTTATGCAATTCAACTGGTCAGCGGGTTACACATGCCCTGTTTGCACAGAGGTTTCTATTTAAGACACCAGATGGTGCTCTCTTGTACGTGTGACCGATACTAAGTGCTCTGTTTCCTGTTAATCAATCGCTATATAATTATACAAGATTCTAATCCTGATCAACTTTTTCCTTTAGAAGATTTTTAAGTGATTTTTTAAAGCAGTAATTGTGAGATAAAATGATTCATCATTATTATATTATGTACTTAGATGTGGCAGCTGTGGACATCTCTCTCTCTCTCACATATCGAGAGACCCTAAAGTTCTTTATCAGCCTCTCTAAGAACATTCCAAAAATTTCAAGCTAATTTGTTCAAGAAACCCTTACAGTTCTTGCAGTCAAGACTTGTGCTCTTGGCGATGCTGGTAGGCATTGTTCTGCATCATCAAGAATTCCACAGGACATGTAACTGTAACTGTTGTTGCCTTTTAGGAACCTATGTAAATTAATGTATTGTCTAAGATTGTGTTACAAATTGCCCAAGCAGTTGGATGTGGCTACAGATTTTGACTAGCTAGATATTTTGGTGCATGTTGCTTTTTGTGTTCTATTTGGCATTACATTAAACAATAAACACTACGTACGGTATATCGTTTGCATGCAAAATCCTTGGTAAAGGAAGCTGATGGGCCTACAATAACTGAGTGGCATTCCTGGACCCTGCCTGGGGCAGAACACTGAAGAAAAATGAGCTCCATAATTTCTACTATTGTTAGAAACTTGTCAACAAATTTATATTTTTTATTTAAACAACAAAACCGTAGTTTCTGGAAGATGAGAATTTCCTGGTGCCATTTTAAAGTTTTATTGACAACTCTACAAATGAAATCAAACCAGACAAAGGAAAATCCTAGAAAACAGAATTTCAGTGGAAACTAATTACGTCCCAAGTCCAGTGAAGTAGAGTTAATCTGCTCAACTAATCCAATTTTTCAGTTCCAAGAAACTCGAATGTAACACTGAAACGACAAAACATTTTCTGGACGCAGCCTAATCTTTACGCAGAGGGAAATCCTCTGTACGTATGCCAGCAGCGGTTACGACTTTGATGTGCAAGCAATCCCCCGTATAGATGTCCCTCTCAGCTGCTGAAATGAAGACGTCTTTGACGAGGTCCACAGCCCTAGCCACTGTTAAAGGCGGTGCGTTGGCACCATGCTGGTTCTTGTGACCAATCTGCAACATCGAAACAAATCACTCCATCAGTTTACCATCTAAGATGCCATATTTTTTATAAGCTTGCATTGGCCCCCTATATGACATGGACTTCCCCCCAATCAGTTCGCTCTGGTGGTCTTTCGTCATCTTTCCCTCATCTCAAAATATGCCTCTTTGTCTCGGGGTTGCATGCACTAGGAGCATTTCTGAAAGGCTTTGCACTGCGAGAAGCGCTTTATACATTGTCACATACAATACAATATCAGCACGTTTCGATCCTTGCCAGTCATTTACTGTGTAGGAACATTGAACAAGTCCTTCACTCACAATTAACTATTAGTATTCTTACATATGGCCATGTGAACTTCTCAACCAGGTGTATTGTTCTCTTACCCTAGTTCACATCTTTTCAAATCATCAAGTATCAATCTCCAATTTGAAGGCAGCTCAGTGAATGCAGTAAACAGAAACCTTTGCAGTTCAATGAAAACGAGAACAAAATTGAAATATTTTTATCCAGATAAACAACAATAACTCATTTAACAATTTCGGCAAACATATCCCACAATGCATCAAGACTACTAACTTGTTCCAACGTATTAACTTCATGAACTAAGAAACAATTTCACATGCAGTTTTCCATGTTCCCACCAGGAAAGAGACCTGCACGACAAAGCAAGACAACAAAATGGCTGATTTCGATCGACTATCACCTCACCTGATTGTCCAGAAGTGGCTGTAAGATCGCTCCTGCAGATCCTGCTGCTCGATACTGCTCGCGTTCGTAAGAGCCGACTGGATCGAAACTGTACACACATCCCTTGCCTTAACAACCAACAACAAACACAACTTAAGAACATTCGCAATAGTACAGAACAATCCAGTCATCATAATATAGCTGTAGTAGTGCATATGCCAAGACTTTAATAGCATGACTTGAATCAGAAAGACATGTTTATTAAGTCTTTTACACACTAACACCCAAGTAGCTTACAACTGACGTTGCTATAGAAACTAATATACTGTTCAGCGCAATTGCCCCATTACCATATATGCACAGCATAGGGCTGTTTTAAAGGAATTTTTAAACTGCACAATCCCATCTTTCCCATTCCTCATGGTAAATTACTTAAAATCGGAGAACAACCTTTTTTGCTAGTTTTAACTGTACAGAAGTGCTTCTACAACTGCACATTTTGTGTACGTTTAAAAAAGCCCTGGCACAGCAGAGATGTCAACATACCTTCCTCGTCCAGTCCTCCAATGATGTTATACGTGTAGTATGGAAAGAACCTGCGGTAGTAAAGGATTGTTGACAGCATTGCAGCAATGGCGCTGGACACCATCTTGCTCTGATGCTCATGCTCATACATCTGCAAGCACATAATACTAATCAATTCAAAAGCTAACAAGCATTAAAAGACCACGGTGTGTCAATGTGTAAGTGTTGGCATTTGACAATCTTTGTCACCCAGCATAGACAGAGAATGACAAGTTCAGAAATTTACCAATCGCACAAATTTCAATAGTTCAGTGTTACCATTACAACTGCCTCGTTGAGACAAAATTGTCACAAATAAGACACTTGAAGATCAATCAATCAATCAATCAATCAATCAACCAATTCGCTTATAATTTGAAGTAATTAAGCTGAAACAAATGCAACTTAACTAGACAATATTGTTCAGGGCATCTACGCAGACAGTCACAACGCAATTTAAACAAACGATACAATTTTAGTAGATCTGTGCTTATAAAGGATGTATACGTGAAATGATGTTACAAAGCATAGGTAACGAGATGCCACGATCTGAGCAGCTTCGTTTTTACCAGCTCATGGACCGGATCTAATCAGAACTACTGTAAAGAGTGCTGAACCCAAAATATTTACTGAACACTTACCAATTTAGCCAACTCTCTGTATTGACCCCACGTGGAAGTCAAAATTTTGTATTGTCCACAACTGCCCTAACCCTATGAAGAATGAGACTGAATTATTTACAATGCATCAATCTAATATTATAGATGGGGGTTTACTGACCTTCAGCCTTGCTTCGAGAACCTTGGTCAGTGTCAGCACATCGCCATGGAATCCAACACAAGCTAAAACGGTCTTATCGCTTCTAAAAGTGTTGAAAGAACAGCTCAGTTATTTCACTGCCAAATTACCACTCAACTAATTTTTTCACAAATCTTAAACTTCAATCCAACAGTACGCCAAGAAGTGGTAACATAGGAGATAATTCCCATCTTTCTCAGCAAAGTGACTTAATTAAACAAAAGCACTACTAAAGATCAACCATAAATAATACTTTAATTGGGAGAGATAGCACAAGATGCGAAGTCACACACAAAACATTTTATTATTGTGTTGAGGGTATTGTTAACGAGCATACAACAAGCAAACATATTGAAGGCAAGTGGCAAACAAAACGCAAGTGCAGTACTTACAGCCGATATGCTTTTGGGCAAGTTCTGGAATGGATGGAGAATCCTTCACTCAGCCGAGTGTCCGAAGCCACAACAGAGAAATCATCACCAGCAATGGCCAGAATCGTACTGTAAACATGAGAAATGCTAACTCAAAAATTCAGCACTCCCTCCAGAATATATTGCGCCTTATATTTCAGTTCAGCAAATCATAGCACAGAACACACAACATAGATTTCAGTACACAATGCTGAAAGTTTGCCCTTTCTTGCAAAACTATTTACATATACCATGTCTATCATACTCCTCATTTTCTTTAAATTTTCCATGTGCCCATCTTACCTACGACTCCAATAACTGTCCCGAGACCATGCAAGACAACTATGCAACAAGGTTAACCTGGATTCCCGGAAACGATCATTACACACACAAAACAATTTCGCCCCCTCCCCAAGTTAAAATCATAGAAAACAGCAAAAACTCCCCAAATATAATCAGGGTCAAATTAAGTACATGACATAATGGTCCTGCTAGTGCTTTGATACAGAAAGTCAATTTCTGGGATCTGGTCGATATTCGTATCGGGAATTCGGGTTTCGGGCTGCACCCAATGGTAGTCAACTTACTTACCAACGTCTAGTACGGCATTAAAGACATTAAAAATAAGTTATCAACGTAAAATACGGCTTAGCCATGACCTTTGATACTGTTACGCCAACATCATAAATTTTACCTGGTGGTAATATGGTACAATTTAAAAAAATAAAGCCTGACAACCGATGCCGAAGATATTCATTTAGCACATTCTGAAATTAAATGCTCATTCGTCAAACCAAACGTGTATAGCAAACCGCATAAAAACATCAACCGTTTCTGACTGATTAACAAACTGAAGCATACCCTCCGTTGAAAGAGTACGGATTAAAACGAGCCATATTTGTATTTAATTTATTTTTAACAAAAATAATCTTTCTTCTTTTCGAAGAATGATTCTGCAAATGTCTTGACTCTTGTTATGTGTTCTTTCATTTCAACGCCGGAAATAAACTTTCTGTGCTGAAACTGGTTTTCGCATCAGTTGCAGAAAATGTAATCTGATTTAGGCCTAATAATATAACGACTTCGATCCAATTTAGTTCTATCTGGTATGAACGAAATGACCAACGGCAAATTAAAACAGTCGATCTCGCTAGGAACCGAGAAATATTAATAGACTTGAGGTAGACTGATGACTCTACAACCACCATCATACTTAGTTAAAAGGTTGGCCCTAACCAAGCGGGCATGCCCCTTTTGGGTCTTTTCATTCCCAACGTCAGTTTACCTAATTTTCCTCGGCTTCATATTCCTTATTATAATTATATAGATATTGGTCCCAGGGTAGACCAACTCTAAGAACGGCATCGAAGACTTTAAAATTAATTAGCAACGTAAATACGGTTAGCCTAGCCTCGACCTTTGTAATTTTTACCTGATGGTAACAACGAGAAATAAAGTTTGAAAACCTATGCCGAAGATATTTCTGTAGTTAGGCCTAATTAAAAACTCTGCGATGTTCATTCATCACAACCAAAATTAATCTGAAAAGCAAAACACACAAATTAACATTACGACACTCGGCCTAAATACAACCGTTTCTGGGTGATCAAAAAACTAAAACATACCCTCCGTTAAAAGGGTACGGATCAAAATGAGCCATATTATTTCGTATTTAATTTATTTTTAAAGCAAAAAATAAACTTTATTCCTCAAATGTCTTTGCTCTTCTTGTGTGTTCTTTGAACTTCTTTCTATTTAACCTTGTCAGCGCGGAAACTGGTTTTCATATTCGGTTCAATCGGTTGTCAAAATTAAGATTTTATCCAAGAATATGAAGTATATATAAATGAATGATTAAATAGACGTGACAAGCGGAAAATTCA